>VXBX01005210.1:645792-796601 GCA_013400415.1 Scytalopus superciliaris | reverse complement strand
AAAAAAACCCTAGCTCTTCGAGTTTTCTTTTAGAGACTAAGACATGAAGCTAACCAGGAAAAACTCAGCAGATTTTTCTCAAAACAGATGCATGTAACACTAATAAAAGAAAAAAAAATAACAAAACAAAAAAAAAATAGGATTAGCTGGCTCATTATATACTAGCTGGGATTTCTGGTTGTATTACCCCACTCTTGATCTGTTATATATTTTTACAGTTCTTACCATGAAAATGAAACCACTGGGTTTGCCGTATTGTTTGCTTCTTTTTTTTTTCAACGTTTAAGGATGACATTACAAAGGCATGAAAGAAATCTTATTCCAAATACAAAAGCTTTGCAAATTCACTAGTTTGATGGCTGTTTGCAGACTTCCCTCTGAGAGGAATAGGTCCTCAGAAAAGCTCCCACCTGATCAGCTCAGCATTTGTTTCTATTTAGGAGTGCAAGGAGAGTGCCCAAGGAGACCCTCCTGGCAAGATACCCTGGAAAGATGGTACTGCTTAGCACTGAGGTTTTAAAGGTAGTTTAGGAGAGAGAAGAAGAATCAAACAGAAATACTGTCATAGAACAACAGGAAATTAATGTAAGGAAAGTCCTTCCATTACATGCATTTAGTACTCAAAGACAACTAATTGAAGGACAAAAGAAGAGCTTATGTGCTCAAACATTTCTGTTTTTTCAATGGTATGGCTTGCTCTCAGAGAAAATAGTGCCTCTTTCCACAACCCTGGCTGATGAACAAAAGTCTGCTTCAACTGAACCAGCGAAAAGGAAGAAGGTTAAAGGAAAGAAAAAGAAAATTGAACCAAACCACAGCAACCGTACTGCAAAGGTTTGTTCGTTTAGTAGTTTGCCTATTTTAGTTTTGGTTTTAATGTGCATAGACAATTTTCTGGTTCATATTAAGAAGTAGGAAACAAGTTGCATTGTCAACAAACAGCCACCTCCAACCAGGATGTGACAACATCTTGAAATTAGACTCACTCTTGGTCCAAAATAAGTTTAGCAGAAGGAAGCAATTTTCTTGCATTTTTATCATTATAGAGTTTTTTTTCACATACACTGACAACAAAGTGACCATTTAAACTTATTCTACCAGTCTGGAATTTAGATGATGCTTAAATGGTTATTTTTGCTTACACAAGCTCTTGAAATATTTTCTTTGGTGTTTATGGGCCTGATTATCAAAAGAGCAAAGCAGATTTTGAAAATCTGGTCACCACATTTTACTTGGAGGCAGAAGGAGATTGATTGTGTGACTGAAAACTTGTGCTGGCTTTTTTTTTTTTTTTTTTTAATTGATACCAAACATTCATCATCACTAGGCATTGTGCCTCAGACCTTTGGCATCAAACTACTAACCTTTTGAAATAAGGGACTAGTCTGTTGACTTCTAACTTTATGTCAACACTCTTTAGAAGGGAAAGACTTTGTATGTATTGTTCATCTATATGGCATTTATTTCAACTGAAGCTCTTCGAATTCTGACACATACCCTTTGGCAAAATCAAAATTGAGAATCATGTGCATAGACAAATGGGTCATAGCCAAGATGCCTCTATGAAAATAACCCCAGATACCAAAATCCCACTGAGTCCTTAGGTAGGATTCCCTGTATCTATTGGCAGCTGCACATGCTTTAGAAAATACCAGCCTCAGTGAGCATAGAGTGTTCTTTAGCCTCTTCCCTTTCCTTCAGCTTTCATGCACGCCTGTGAAGGTATGAGCCTCACCAGAGAAGAGTTTTCATTTTGCAACACAATGTACTCTACTTCATCAGAACAGTTGTTTCTCATCTCAGCTTTGCTCCCTAGTACAGGATAGATCTGCTTTAACACCTACAGTGAACCTCCCACCCCGTTCCTTAGGTATTGGTGAAGTCACTGGGCTGCATCATTAGGAAAAAGCTGCCCTGTGAGAGGACTGCTGAACTGCCTGGATCATGTTGGGATTGGACCTAGAGGCAACAACAATATTAAGAAATAGAAAGGACAACAGTACCTAGAGACTATAGCATCATGTTGCAGGAACTGTTCTTGCAAGCAATCAGCTTTCAGACAGGACTAATGCTATGACTGGGAGACAAAATCTGAAACAGAGAATAAATATATTTTACTTACATGTTCCAACGTGGTGACAAGAAACCAGTTTTCCCAAGAACAAAGAATATCATTCAGCTCCATCCTCCAACAACTTCTGAGAGTTCAAAGTTCATTCAATATGAAACATTCATGATCAAAAGCAGGTTAAATTGAGATCATCTTCAGGTACAAAGGCTGTTAAGGTACGATATATGGATATAGAGGGAAACTATCCTTTACTGATCATACAATATAGTCTAGAGGATGATTCCAAGTAAAATAAAATGGAATTCAGACCTCACAACCATTGTTCAAATAGCAAAACAACACATACCACTTAGTGGGTAAACAAAGATTGCTTTTAGAGTGGAATATCTTGATTAGGATAGGCATGTTAGAGTGGACCTGTGCTGAGACATTGTTGACGTCTGCTGGGCATTACAGAAATGAGTAAGTAAGGGCAAAAGTGGTTACAGAGGAAGTCTGCTCATAGCTTGAATCTTTATGGCCTGAAAGTAAAGAATTACATTAATAATAGAGCTTGTCTTCTATTTCATAGCCTTCACTATGATTGCAGCAGAAGAAAGACACAGGTTGGCCCACCAGAGCACTAAAAGTTGTCCTTGTTTTGTCAGAAGATACACCACCATCCAGTTTCACAAAAATTAACTTCATTCACTTCATCATTGTATAGAACAGGGTCTATAGAGTTTACAAGCCACATGGAAATTGTTAGATAATAAAGAACTGTTCTCATATTAGTGTACCACTCATTTGCCCCTGCAATAGCACAGATGATTTACACCGTAAAGCCTGATAGTTCTACTTCATGTCAGCTGCTGAGATCCTGGGGACTCTCATCCTGATATGTGTCACTAACTAGCAGTTCTTTTTGAGAAAGGTTTGCTGCTTAAGAACTATTTTTATTGAAAAATTATGGCAAATGACACACACATTCATGGGAATACATCACCCTCCCCATCATAATTCATCAGGGTCAATTACCATTCTTGACATAAAACATGCATATTATCATCACTACAATCTTGAAATCTATGCTAACCCATGGGAACACGGTAAATCATTTCTTAAAAATATAATATAGCATATTGTTTGTATGGTACAAACCTTTTAATAGAATTATAATCTAGTCCATCTGTATTTTAGCACAGTGTTTGTGTTACTCCATAATCCTGGAGTGCGACATTCTGTGTCATGTATTAAATATTTACTTTTGACTTATTGAGCTTTCAATCTAATATAAAACACCTTTTGGGTCCACTTATCCTCTCATATAAACCAATATTATTTGCTAGGGAAAAGCATTCCATATTCCCAGGGGCATGTTAACAGCTGCCTGGCTTAAATCCAAAATCAAAATGAACAACAAATAGAAAAAAAATTTTTCAGTGACTATTTAATTTCTGAGGGGTCTACTATCACAGGAGGCATTAGCTAGTATGGCAAAGTATCTTCTTGTATTGACTTACACACAAAATCTCAGCCACATGACCCACTGTTCTTTATATTATGCAAGAGAGTGACTACATCCTTCATTTGACACCTAAATCACTAACTTCCCCAGATCATCTCAGCATCAAAAAACTTTCATTCCAAAGTATCTGAAAGTTGTCAAGGAATAATCTGACTTGAAAACAGTATTTGAAAATAATTTCAACAAATTATTACATTAATTAATTAAGTTAATAATTAATTAAGACAAACCTTTCTTTTGCAATTTTCCCCACCTCTCAGGCATGCCATATAGGCTTGGACTGCACTTGCAGACACAGGGGAATAGAGCACATTTCTGTGAACATAAGAGTGCTTGTTTTAATATGACTATGGAACCTACTGGACACGCTTTTGTACGTATTAGTGAATGATCAACAGACATGATTACTTGCTCCTGCCAAGCACTTAAAAATACATGACTAGTGATGTTTGAATGAACCTGCAACTCCAATGAGATGGCACATCAAAGTTGTGTGGGGCTGTCTTTTACAAATATTTTCATCCATGCCTTTTTCTGCCTTTTTGGCACAATGTAGCAGTCAAACAAAATTTATGGAAAGTACACAAAGTAATTATGGCTTACAAGATCCCTGTCATCAGAGACATTTTTTTCATCTTTTGGCCACAAGAAAAAGGCTACTCTCTTCTATAATTCACAAGACTAGAAGAGCAGTTTGCTAGGTGAGAGGTCTGTCCAGCTCAGTGTCTTGTGCTTGTGAATGGCCAAGTGATACATCTGCATTCTTGAACTTCTCATTCTTCCCCAGTGCCCCTACAAACCCACTCCAGTTATCTCCTTTCTGCCCCCACAGCCCCACCAAATAGTCCTCAGACATTTTATAGGATCTGTTTCAAACCTTTGATCACCTTAACCTGAAACCTTCACATCTCTTGTATTATTTCTTTCTTGAGGTGATGGGACCAGAACTATAGCCTATATATGCTATCAAGTCTTGGATTTTCACATGGAAGTATCTTTGCTTATGTTTTGTATCCTTTCCTTTATAATTTTTAACCTGCTATTTTTCTGCTACTGAGTAGTAAGCTGATGTTTGTGAGGGGTTAACACCAAAATGTTTTTTGAATGATAAAGGCTATTTTGATGTCTAGAATTCCCATTTGCATAATTTCATATTTATTTAAAGTTTATTTGTTGATTTGTTTAATTTTTCAAATTTATTTTTTGTTTTGTACATCTTATTTTTTTCTTTCTTCTTTCTGAAGGCCTTCTATATCTTTGCAGAACTGCTGAATATTATTAAATATCTGTCAGCACAGTGTATGATTGGTCTTTCTAGATCTTTCATTAATTTTTGTCTCTGCATAACTCCTCACACAGATCCCTGTGGCACACACTGGTGATTTGCAATAAAAAAACTCAGTGCTATTTTGTTGTATACTTTTTCCTTTCCAGTCTTTAACAAGATAGTGATCCTCTTGAGGTCACTTCTGCTTACATCACGTAAGCTTGCTTCTTCAAGAACCTTTGGTTTCATCTTTTGGAAACACAACTAAAATATATCAACCAGATATTCCTTCATGTTTGATGTTTCCTGGGACATTCGCTAGGACAATCTTTTGTTCTCATGATTGCTAATTGCTTCAAAGAACTCCACTGCTTTTGTGATGAATGGTCTCCATTCACATTAGCAAAGTCAATTGTCACATGATAAAACTATATTTATACATTTTCTAGCAATTCCCTTCTTTGGGATAGTTTTATCAGTCTGCGTAGTATGAACATCATACTCAAGGCAATTTTCATCAATATGTTAGCACATTAATTGTTCATTCCTTTCATTCTTAAGCTGTGTTAGTATCCTTAGGTAAATACTACCAGGTCCTGCTGACACCTGGCAGTTTATTTTGGTCAGCTTGATCTATGTCTTCTGCTGACCCTTCATTTTGAGACAGATAGCACAGTGCTTCTTCCATAAAGATTATGGAATAGCAACCGTCCTAAGTTTATCATTGGTTAATACAGAAAAAAATTAGTTTTTCCAATATATTCTCATCTTTGAATGTTTCTTTACTCTCATAGAAGAGGCCCTACAGGTTCTCTGGCAGGTTTCCTGCTACTGATGTGTTCAAAAAAGGATTTATTTTTAGCTTATGTGCATTTTCCAAGTGTTTTCTAAAAATGTTATCTATGTTGAACTGCCCCAGCATTTTTATATTTTACATACCAAGAGTTTGGTTGGGGTGGAGGGAGTTTCTGTTTTGTTTTGTTGGTAATTGTGTTTTTTTATTTTCAATATGGCTTTATTTGACTTTCTCAAGGTCATTCTCTTGCTTCTGGTAGCCTGCTATATAGCTTTCTTTAGTTTTAACCTAAAATCTTTTAACAGACAGTGTCTTCTACAAGCGAATAGTGTTAATACTCAAAATTCCACATTGACTGCAAATATTTTCTCCTTATAACTGCTCCTTTTAATTTCCTTACAGTAAGATTCCTCATTTGCAAGCTGTTTTTCTTTTCATAATTAAGCATTAGAGCAATTATTTTCTTGGCTTCATGTGTGCTGCATCTATGGACATAGCTATGTCATAGCTCTGACACTTGTCATGCAGCTTGTAGTTATTTACATAACCCTTTAGCCCTTATTTTATAATGCCTATTGGGATTACCGTTTAGTAGAAAAAAAAGACTTCCATACAAACAACCCATAGAAATAAAAACCTGTCTAAATGGAAATCAGTATTATTACTTTACTGCAGTCACAAGGAACATGAGCAGCTATGACTAGATCCTGACACAAAATAGTCTTTACCAAGGATCAGTCTATCTCTATATATGATTGCAGGTGCCTAATTACTAGGAGAAGAGAGTTTTGAAATGTTGTGGATGGAGGGAGTCACTGAGCTGGCTCCCTAGCCATCATAACTGAAAAATGAGATCTGGGAAAGGTCAGCTTTCTGAGAAGGCAGGGAGGCGCAGAGCTAGTGCAGACCCTGAAGTAAGGAGAAAGGATAAGGTAGAGAAAGATCCATAAGCAAGCTCTGAAATAGATAACCTGTAAATCAAACTACCAAAAAACATTTCTGGTAATACCAAAACCCCTAGGATTCATATCAGCTTTGAGCAACGAAGGCAACAACCATGCAGAGCAGTGACAAATCTGAGAAGTGGGGACACGTGTCAGTGGGGAACCTCTGGGGCTTGAAAGACTGAGGAGAAAAACCAAAAGCAATACCAACCTCCTTTGGGACATCAAGATAGCCCCAGGACCTGCCCATGTGGAAAAGGCGTGAGTGCTTCATACACACAGACAGTCTGACATATGTTTTTTATATATAACATATGGTATGTGTGTGGACTGTAATTAAAGGGAACCACTCTTATGAATCAATATATGATCTCACATAAGTTCAATATGTAAAACATATGCTATTTAGGTATATATAGCACTTGCATATAGCTTACATTTTTTGATGCATCATGGACAAGGATAATAGGAGACATTTGAATGACTGTGAATGGAGAGGGAAGGGATTTTTAAGGCAGGAGAAGACAATATTCTAAAGGAGTACACAGTAGTGGGAATGATGGAAAAGAGTGAAAGAAAAATCAGTGAAATGATTTAGAGACACTAAAACTGTGAGTTTTAGGATGAGAGGAGGAAGAAGAGAAGGGATACTTCTGCCTCCTAGTTTGGGGTACAAAAAACCTATAGAGAGAAGAATGCATCTTATAGAAGAATCTGCTATGAAAGATGGAAGAGAAACACAAAGCAAATACCAAAAAAAGTGGGTACAGAAAAATTTAAAAAAAAACCAAACCAGTAGCAGGAAAAAAAAAACTACAGAGGGAATAAAAGAAAAATAAATGTTAAAAACAGGGAAGTAAAAGAAAATTGAAAGCTAAAAAAACCCCACAAGAGAAAGAATCAGGGAGTACAGAAAAAGAAACAAAAAGCAGTTGATTATTTTATTGATAGCAATTAAATGCATTAATACTGCTTGAAAAATAAAGTATCATTTTCTGTGTATTAACAAAGTAATATTAGACATTTTTTTCTCAGCCTTTGTCACATCAGGCCTCCTCCGGATGTTGAGATTATACATCATTAGGATCCATTCGGATGAAAGGCACTATGTAAATTTAAACTTATTAGCATAGTAATTGTGACATTTTCACAAATGCATCATGATTCACTCTAATTTATTTGTTATTTGAAATGATTTGCTAACTAATTTCTATAATTCTGGGTCTGCAGCTCATCCACAGTTCATTGTGAAGAACTGAAATTCATAACCCAAGCTATTTTGGTTGAAGAAATAATCACATGGTGATTTTTTTGTTTGCTGATTGGAGGGCTGTGACTCTTATAATATACTTTTTTGTTCATATATCTTCTTGATTACCAATTTAAAATCTGCTTGTAGTTAACAGTCTGTATTTTTCATATAAAACTCTGTGCTTTAGAAAAAAACTCTTGCCAGGAAACTTGTTTGTAAGAGTGGATATTGATGGAAAGTGAATAAAATAGTTATATCTACAAAGTCATTGAAATTCATTTGAAATTGCAAATGAATGTTCACAGTATGTTTCTTCTAGCATGTGCCAGCTCTGGAAATAATCATGGCCTAAGTTACACCCAGAAACATGTGTGTACACCATATTTAAGACAGATTTAAAATTCTCACTAATTTATGTGTGAAAAATGGAGTTGATAACACTTCTAATTAGCTTGTTTTACAAAAGAGCAACATATAATTGTTCTTATAAGGAGAACAAACTGATAGGCCCTAGTCATCCTCATCATCATGGCTAGGCTTCACAAACGAAGATTTGGGAAGGACTCTACCCACGTTTGCTACAAGCGCGCTGGCGGCTAAAAAGGCCAATGCATAATAGGCAAGTCCGGTCGCAAAAGGCACAGTGGAAAGTCTCCACAGGCTGTATTGGCGAGGCACGGTTCTTTCTGTGCTGTCTTTTTTCTTCCAGACTGATCCTGTGTGCGCTCTCAAAGGAAGCAGCAGCGTTATAGATGGTGTTCCTCCATGCCTCCCGATTGGAGGCCAGAGCGGACCATTGATGGTGGTCAATATGGCCCTAGTACACCAGCAACAAATGCAATTGTATCTTGGTTTGTATTTTTCTAAAATTTATATTTGTTTGGATAAATTCAAGTTTTGATACAACATGTGACTCATTATACCTGAATTAACAGTATATACCAAACAATTTCTTTATTCTTAAGGAAAGGTTTTGTCAAATGTTGGGATGAAAACATTGCTCATTATTTCATCTCACTTAAAAATATTGTCTGCATTTACGTTTGTATTGAAGAACTGTCTTTCCATCATACAGATCTTAATTTGAACATATAATCAGTCTCTAGTTCCTAAAATAGCTAATTTCTGTTTCACATGGCACTTTGCCACACAGCTTAGGTTTCACCTATAGAGAGAGATGAATCATAGCATGGATACAGTAAAACGCATCCAGATGCAGACGTAGCTGGACTTTCTTAGTTACATTCATGTAGTCAATTATTGGTTCTGTACATCACATGTCAATTTTTTGTTCCTCATAGCCATGGTCTCATGTTCATTTGAAGATACAGGTTCTTTTACTACACTTTCTTAATCCTTTCAGTCAATGAGTGCAATTTTTTTGAGATGGGGAGTTTTTGCATAGTCACAGCCTGAGATACTCAAACTTTGCTGAGAATTTGAAACTAAACTAAGCTGCCAACAACCATTAACAATTGCTTATTTAAGCAAAATATCTAAGCTATTTGTATGTTTTCTGTCAATCTCTGTCTCCCCAAAATTACTTACAAGCAGAAATGTATGATTTTCAAAGGTGGGTCATGATAGGTTATAAATTTGCTCCAAGAATAACAAAGGATAATTTCTAATTCCATTACTTCATTTCATGTTAACTTGATGCTTGTAAAAAATGATAGAATAATTGCCTATGGGAATTAGTTCCTGTGTTCATCAGATGTAAATTTAGAGCCGCAGTAAGAGGAGTTTCAAACTCTTTCCCTGAAAAATGCCTCAATCTTCATTTTGAAGATCAATAAGAAAAATCATTCACCCACTGTTCTGTTTCTCTGTTAGATTCCTTATAAGTAGTAACCATCATGATTTCATGTAGGTAACACACTGTGGGCTTGGATACACAGACAATCAATCCAGATGTGTAATATAATATTTAGATTAGTGAGCAGGTATTCTAGAGAGCCTATAAAAGTGCACTATAAAAGTGCAGAATGTTTCTCTATTGTCTTTATATTCTGTGGTACATTTAACTATTTTCCCTTGGTCCCCTGCACAGTAGGGAATTACATTCCACTGGGTGACAGTCAATTAATTGAGCAAGTAAACTCATGCAAAATACACTATATACTGGATGTTGGATAACAAAATTATTAAAATAACAAGGGGTTAAAGTTGCGCATGCAATTATGTTGTCTAAATCAGTGTTATTATTTCTGACTGAAAATGGATGTTTTGATGAGACATCTTAAATGACAATACTTTATGATGAGAGAAGGACTGGACTCTGAGGTATATGAAAAATATTTTTCTTCTAATAAAAATATGTTCAGTTCTTAGCTCTAATTATATTCTTCTAGAAGAATAAATTGGGCAGTTTGACTGGTTAGAGGTTCTCCATAGAACATCAATAAATTTCAGTGAAATTTCAAGAAAATCAAGATGTGTTTTGAGCAAACTTGATCCAAGTTATGGAAACCATTCAAATTGTATAGTTTAAAATTATCCTTGTCACTAAACATAACAAAATACTGTTGCCAGTTTAATTCCAATTTAAGAATCTACTACTCTTCAATTTAAAATTAAAGCAAAACTCTGTGGGTGAAACAAAACCAAAAACAAAATTATTGACATGAAAGCAATCTGTTGCATCTCATGGAGTTCTATCATCATCTCCATGAAATCAAACATGATATTCAGACAGAAGAGGAAGAAGAAACAGCACAGTTGTGGTTTGCTACTATAAAAGTTTTCTTATTGTTTTCCTTCCAAAGCTATCACTTGTTCTAAGATTTAATTGGCTAGTTATAAAAAATATCAAACATCCATTATAGAACTCAACATGGTACTTAAGCATATATATTTAGACCTTCGCATCTGTTCCTTAAGCCCCCACACACTCTTAGATGCAAAGAGAATTTACAATGTGGTGGAAAACCTTGAGTGTCAGCTCATGTGACTAAATCAAAACATATTCAAAATAGAGGAAGAGTGGGCAGAGCTAGAATCAAAATGCACCAAAAAAAGCAGAAGGAACATATGTGGGCAACTTTCACTTACAGTGGACAATACTATCTTTAAAGACTATGTTTACTATGTAGTAAATTACCTATTAAATTACAAATTAATCAGGTTTTATGTAGAAGAAACTATCAAATACAACATTAAGAAGGTATCATTCTACAAAAGGGATATTGAAATACAGAACAGGATTACTACTTCTGTTTGAATCACCTTTGTTTGCAATGTGCATTTATTTAATGGCAGTGTGAAACATTATAATGTATTTATTAAAGAAATAGACTATAACACTTCCCCCCTATAAGAAAATGACATCACATCAGTGACTATCTCGTTGAACTGAGGGAAAAAGATATCTTTGCAATTTACATACTTCTCCATAAAAGTGAGTAGTGAATCAATTTTTTTTATTACCGTATCTTCTGAAAATACTTTCCTTTGACAATACAGCAAGGAAAAGACTTTTGAAAGATCATGTGATAGCATGTTCCTGTAATTTTTATCAACTACAGTGTCCCTGAGACTGTCTAGCTATATGAGTATAAAAATAAGACAAGATACTTTGTATTATGAGACTTGGTAGCAATTCAGGTGAGTATCATCTCAGTCACACCATAATGGGCAGTTCAACACATAGTTCCATCTTTGTGGAAGACACTCCAGGCACCGGATTACATGACTGAGAGTATTAGCCACTTGAATGAGCCAATTGGCTGAACACTGGTAAGTGCTCTTCAAGAAGTTCCCTCTTTATTCTTCTCATTGGAAAGGCTGGGCTACAAAGCTGATGGGTTTTGTAGGTGGAAGCAGACAATTAAAGCCTTTTTCACAAGTGTAAACCCCTGTAAACTGAACATACTCTTCAGCGGGGCATTTGGCTTCTTGAGTTTTATTTTAGTTGCTTTGAACTTTAACTTTGGTGTTAAATTGTTTTCTTCTGTTTCTATTTGTGTAATTTCTATACAGACCTCCGACATGTGTCTACTACAATACACTTCATGTGCACTGTGCTTTTCTGTTCTTTCAGCGAACGTTTTCATTCAGGCTTGTGGCAATTCCAGTGCTCCTGAAAGGTCAGCTAACTGCAATAAGGGGAAGACTACTTCCACTTGGAGGCAGTAAGCATGCACCCCTGCATCTCCCATACTAGTCTGCAACGTTTGCAGGGGAGACCTATTTCTTTGCAGATCTTACCACACATGTGCAATTTGGTCACTGCCTTTGATCCCAGAAAATATCTACCAGGACTGAGAAAAATGTGCAGACATATTTTAGCTGGTCAACACTCAGTCCAGGTGCAAAATTCTACCACTCAAATTTAGGTAACCAACATGAAGATACCTGCATCTGAGCTAGTCATCCTGGATTCAGTTTGCAATTGATAGAGAGACCAAAGTCACTTTGAGATTCATCAGACCTACCATGAAGTGCTCATATCAGGAAAAGCTAAACCTTATGCTGGAAATGCCTAAGAAGCATAAAAGAGAAAGAAGTTGGAACAGGATGGAAGAACTATTGGGAAAGTTTTTTTCTGGCAGATGGAGACTTTTCAACTGTCAGCATGTGAGAAAATGGGAAGCTGGCAATAAAGGAAGGAAATGTAAAAGGAAAGAAGGAAATTACTATTCAAAGGAGGCTAGTCAAAATATATGAAGGTATGCACTACAATGAAATTTCTGGACTCCTAAATTACTCAAAATATTTAAGTATCTTAAGAAATCTGATATTTTCCCCTGGCTTGTCTAGTTCTTTTTTCTTTCTGAATTTTTCTTTTCACTAACTAAAATGCAGGTGGCTCTGCAAAGCTTCTAAGTTTGACTGTTTTCACCATCAAGTGTCAAAGAAGCAATGAGCTGTAAGTCAGAACTCTGACAGAGTGAATCTTCAGGGAAGTTTTCCTGGGAACCTTTAGATACCAGCTAGTCTTGAGGAGCTGAAGTTTTGAATTCCCATTTCTATCAGCTGGGAAAACAGTCTTTTTGCCTAGAAAGCGTGCAAAAGAGGCCACAAAGGGCACTGATCCTGGAATATCCTTGGAAGATAAAGGCACATGAACCCAGAAAAGAACGCACAAACCCAGTGCCTAAAACTACCAAGTATTTAGCTGGACTGCTTGGCCAGAATTTACTTTGCAGAGTGTTTGATGTTCTGCCAAAGTAACTCTCATTCTCCTACAAGTACTCCTTTACCTACAAATTTAACTTTGTAGAAGAGGATTTAGATTGTGGCAGTCAAGCATTTAAGAAATAAAACAACATGACCTAATAAGCAAAAATTCCAATTTCACTAACAGTACCATTGTGTCCTAAAAGAATTCATTCTACTTTCAATAGGCCTCAAATACAGTGATAGACACAGCCAATAAGAAGGAATCTTGCTGAGTGGAACAAAGTATTTAGCTGTCTGTGGGGGGGAAAAAGGGGGGGTAAAGGAAAGGACATTGAGAAATTTTTTTATATCTCAAGGTGCAAGTCTGCAATTGTGAGCATAATTAAAATCTGGAATTAACAGTTTTCCCTAGGAAGTAAGAAAAAGCTCATTGTTTTAATAACCCGAACTGCACAATATGCTGTAGGTTATAATCTTGACAGGACAGAAAAATGGACAAAGTGGCCTTATGCTGTTGTTAGCATCTAATTTACATGACACTAAGAGCCAGATGCTTGATCAATGTGAATTTGCAGATGCTTGGTCAATGTGAATTTGCATAGCTCCATTGAACTCAATGCACTCTTGAACATCTACAGGCAAAGAAGTGAAAGAAGTGCCCTCTTACGTACAGCAAGTGGAGATTTATTAATTATGGAACAAGTGTTTACATCTCCACTTCAATGGAATACTATCCTGTTTCTTTTGCACCTCTTGAGCTCTTCAGTGTAAAGATACATGAAGCTGGCCTTAATTCATTTTCGAAGGTCTAACAATTTTTTTCAGAAACCCTAATTCAGCTCTTGAATTCTCAGTTTATAATGAGTTGGAACATGTGCTCTTGACACACCATAACTACATGATTACGTATGTAAGAAAGTACTCAGGATCTTAACTCTGCTGTCAAAATATACAAAATGCAAGTGCTAGGTTAAAAGCATATGTGAATACCATCACAGAAGCTGATCACACATTTTCCTTTCAACACTTCTTTTTATCTGTATTTAGCAATAGTAACATACATTAAATGATTTGGAGACTTTGCAGGTGTAATTAAGTCAATAAACACAAAAAGAATGGAGAACATTTACCTCTCTAGCAACAACATAATTATTTATCTTTCAGATATTGAGCAAATGAATATTTGATCGGTACACTTGATTTTTTTTCCTAATAATACAAGGTTATCAAGCAGCCACAAAAACAATCTTAGTCAAATCTTAGCTAATGTTGAATTTTCACATACTGAAACAAAAACTGTTTAACAGAACAACAGCTTTGAGAAATTCAGCAAAAATATTTGTTTTTT
Organism: Scytalopus superciliaris; assembly: GCA_013400415.1. Classification (NCBI taxonomy): domain Eukaryota; kingdom Metazoa; phylum Chordata; class Aves; order Passeriformes; family Rhinocryptidae; genus Scytalopus; species Scytalopus superciliaris. The sequence goes on along the minus strand of VXBX01005210.1, from coordinate 782,295 downwards.
TAAAAAAATTGAACTTTAGACAGAGAAAAAGAAAATATGTGTGTGAAGGGTGATGCAGTTCCAGGTAGATCCCAATAGAAAGTGTAAGGGCTTAAACTAACTATGATATTATAGAAAAAGGAGAAAGGTGGAATATGCAAGTCCAGAGCTGCATTTAGCACTAAAGCAGAAATGCCTAAAAGGCAAGGAAGTAACCCTCATATAATTCAGCAAACCTTAATATTTAATTTTAAAACCATAAAAACTAATAGTTCTTAGCACTTCTGTATCTGAAAATATTAATTTCAACTGTAAATAGTTATCAGCTGATCATTAAGGCTGCAAGCTTGTTAATGATTTCTCCAAAGAATCACAGATTAGTCACATTACCCTCCCTTTAGGCAGTCTTGTTCTTTACTGGGGAAAACCTTCGGCTACCCATAGCTACTCCTAAACCTCTGGCTTCACTGGGTTCCCTGGCTCTAAGCTATCTGATCTTCCACGGCCTATCCTGCCGAAAAACTGTGCTACCCTCCAAAACTTTAAAACAAGTACATGCCAGCATAGTGTAAAGGCTGAGTTGATTAATGCTTCTAAGAGCTTGCAAACATTAAATGTTTACATTCAGGAAAATACATCCAGAACTATCTGGGCCTTGCAAGCCAAAATGCCCTCCAGCCTCCAGCTTGCTTGGGTGGTTGCTATAACATGTTTCCAAGGTCAAACTTTGCAAGGCTGTCTATACAAACCAGTGACACTTGTGAGTAGAGCTGGTATCGACAAGTGTTGCTCATCTAGGAAACAAGTAATTTATGGTGCCAGGAAAACGGATGTGAAAAAGAGATGCAATAATTATGCTGCTGATTGGCATTTTCATATTCTAATTCCTTTACTCTAACTGTACAATATATTTTCCTATTTTACTTGCTTGATTGATTGGAGGTCAACACAATAATTTTTGACTTTTAGCCACTTTAGAGCAAGAGAGAAATTTTTATTTTTTTTTATTTTTTTTTTTTTTATTTAGAATATCACCACCTTACAGGAAATGGACTCTGACTTTTGTAGCTAAATCCTTCTCCATATGAACGTCTTGTGTAAAAAGCTTCTTAAAATGCAAAGAAGCAAAATTTGCTTTAATTTGACACTGAAAATATCTTGACAGTTTTCTTTCTAAAGGAAGGATATACTTCTTAGCCTTGTTTTCAGAAAAAAAAGGAATTAAACTCACAGATATAAAATCATTATTATTGCACATATTTCAAAACTTCCATTGATTCCTCCCTGCAGGAAAACTGCAGAGTATATCTCCCTATGGTGGATATCAGCCATGTTACTCAAAGCAGATCTAGAAAGTGCTTGTTATATGATAGTGGCAGCAGAACCTGGGTTAAGGCAGCATCTATGGCTGTGATTAATTAGACCCAGGCTTCAGATTGATTCCACAATGATTGTCTGCCCATGTGGCATTTGCCACATGGCTAGTATGGGAAATGGGGAACTTTGTACAGGGCTGGAACTGCACATGACTCAGATGTTAATTGTCCAGAAACTAGCTCCCCCTTTTTATCTCTTTGCTCAAGACAATCACAACTAGGCAGCAGCTCTGAAAATATATACAGCTAAATGGGGAACCCAGGCACTGACAGATGGGCCCTTGATAATTGAACACCATTGCTGCTTGCATGATTTGGCCTTGTATTTGTTTGAAGAAATTGTTCCTCATTGCTTCTCTGTATAGGCAGTCCTGTTGAATACAAAGACTGGAATCACACTGTGGGATTTGGGAGCGCTCTGTTGTGGGTGAAAGAGGGTGAATATCAGCCCTTTCCTTACCACAAACCCAGGCTTCCACAGAAGGACATCTGAAACCAAACAGGAAGGAAGCTGTGGTACACTTTAGTGCATCTATGTTGAGATAATTGGGGAACCAGAATTTCAATACTTAGTAACATATCTCACACAATGTAAACACACCTGGCCTGTGACTTTGCAAATGTAAGAAATTACTCTACTAAGCAGAATAATGGAATCTTAAAGGAATATAGTATGGAATCAGCATTGTGCTCTAAACTCTGAAATCCCACTTCCCAAAGCTGTTCCCTCCTGCCATATACTTGCAAGCCTTCATCTGTTAAAGCACAGCTTCATTGGTCATGCTGCACTACACACAGCAGTTCATGCATGAAGGTGCATGCAGCTCCAGTTGTGCTGAAATGAATCACTGTGGTTGATCAAGGTGATTAAAATGGGTTATCTTCTCTCCTTATCACATATAGCTTCTTGTTCAAACACATTTAAAAAATCAGAGAGCTGACACTCTGAGCAAAGCATCTATGGTTTCCTATTTTAAACATCAGTGGAGCATCATGACTGAAAAAAAAGGAGATGACCTGAAATGTTCAGAAGATTTCTCAGTCCTTCAAAGCTAAGATATCATATTTCAAGACCTTGATACAATTCCCTTAAAGGGCAGAAGTCAGAAAACTTGAAAGCAGCTCATCCATCCTAAGTGCCTACTTTCCAACTGAATCAGTCTTTTTCTAGGAGATTCTTTGAGTTGGAGGTCTGTTTCTGAACTATATATAGAGATCACATCCCACTGCAATATTTGGAATCACATGTGGAAACCAGCTGAAACAGCTGTCTCATATTTAAAAGCCAGGCTAATAATATTTGTTAAGTATCCCATCAACATACAGGCATTCATCCTATTCACAAATATATTATCTACAGAGCTTTATAATACAAGTGAAAATAAATATTCTATGAAACATCTTGGCATGGAGCATTATTTCCAAAGACCATATTCTGCACAACCTTAAGCATGTCTGCACAGGGAAATTGCCCATTACAACTGCAGTAGAATAAGCCCTCCCTGTAAGCTCTACCAGAACAGCTACTCAATGAATACTTAACTCCAGAATATAAGTGATTTAATATCAAAATAATTACTCCACAGAGGTTTACTTTGCCATTGGTAAGCTGGACAATTTCCTGTTTCCAATTTTCCTATTCCAACCTACCTGAAGGTTTTAATCACATACTAAAAATAGAAAAAAAAAATCAAATATTTTCTGTGTTTTCACTACACTTCTGTTAAAATGAACATTGTTTATTTCTTCAAATATGTCCAACTTATGTGATGTTATTAATTATTTCTACACAGAGATCTTGCAATTCAGCAATCAGTTACTGCACATCTGTAGCAAATATTGCAGATTAATTTGTTGGAAGGATATTGTTCACAACATTACTACACTTTCTAATAAAGTGTAAACCTTTTAGACTCTGGCTTCAATAAAATTCCTTCTTATGCATATATAAATAGAGATTTTATTCACAAAACTGGAAACTCTTTAGGTACAGTGTTGCTCAGTCAGAGTTGTTTTCTTTTTGCTTTAAAGACTTTATTTGCTAGACATCCCATATTGAAATTCACTAGATAACATTTTTATATTTATATTTTATATTGAAAAAAATCTTTTTTGTGAAATATCTTTAAAGAACAAACAAGTGTGACTAAATGTTTCTTTCACACACTTACACTAGAAATGCTAAAATTCAAAGGGAATTAAAGGCTTTGGTCATATCATGCTTTTGCTCTTGCTTTTCCCTTTCTCCATCATGGTCTTGTCACCCTCTGGTAGGATATCACAAGTTAAATGAAGACTGTTGACTTTCCATTGTATTTTTCTCCTTTTTTTCAATTTCATATCAGATACTTATTGTAATTCAAACATTCAGGGTGGAACTTCATCATTTAATTCATGAAAATATCTATGATTGAGGCTTTTCATGTACCAGTATGAATTACTTTATGCAGCATGAGTTTAAAAAACTGAAGAGCTTCTGTCTTCCACCAGTTCCTTGATAGCATCTATCAGATATGCTCACACAATGGGGATCAGACCTATGCTGAACTAATATTGGCCTTAAGTGGTGACTTATGCCAAATTGGCAAAAGAAGAGGAAGACAAATTTTTTAGGAAAATCCAGTCTCCATAAAGTTCTTTTCTCAGCTGCAAGTTTGGAAAGTAAACCAAGGAGACAGTGTTTGATTAGATAACATATGTACAGATCCTTCCTTTCTAACAATGAAGTGATCTTAACAAGCCTTATACCTGAAAACCCCCAAAAACTTTAGTTGTATTTAATCAGCCAAAAGACTTATCCTTTTCACACTAAAAATATTTGAGGGGAAAAAAACAACCCTAGAAAAGGGACAGAGGGCTGGATAAGAAAGAGACAGAGCAACTGCAGAATTAGTTCAGCAAAGGAGATAAAAAGTTAGTATAAATTCTATATTTGATCTAAAGAAGAGTGTGGGCTTGAGCAGCACCCAAAAAGAAATACAGAACACCAGTCCAGTCTCAATCTCTTTTTGCAGGTCATAGCCATTAACCCTCTTTTAAACCTGGGCACTTGATATGTCTCTTCAATAACTGAGGAACTCATCTTTCTGAAACACTGCTGCCAGAGGACTAGTGTTCACCCTGGATGAGACACATGAGGTTCTAGCCATTTTGCTTCTACTGGAGCTTGAACCACATCTGAAATGATCTAGTTATAATCACTAATCACCATGCTAATAGCCATTACTCCCTGCAAACTAAGCAGAAATACCAAGCTCCAAGGGTTAAACTCAGAAAAGTAATTAGTATTACCTTATCATTGTGAGTCATAAAATCATCATACAGTTATAAAATGAACATTTTTTGTATTGATGTTACAGGTATTCTAGCAAGTTGAAATGCATTTCTCTCCTTGAAGCTCAGTTTGTGTTCGTGTCTGGGTCTGGGTCTGTGTAAGATCTGAATATTTATTAGACCACTGCCACTGGAGATAAACTTTGTACCTTCTGTTTGCACTCGGGTAGGAGGACAGAAACTTACCTTCCAGGCTTTAAGCTAATGCTGCAATACTTTAGTGAAACAGATTCTGAGTCTATCTTTTATATGATGAAAAATCAGATACCAAAAGTGTGATAAAAAAATAGAATTACTGTGTGAAATGTGACACGGAAAAGCAATAAAATAGGTATCTACTAACTCCTCACTGCTAAAATTTTGGAAGCTATTCTGAAGCCTTTCAACAGAAACTTGAGTATGTATGCAGTTTTAAGCACCTATGAAAGGGTGGGAGGGAGGATGCGGGGGTGTTGAATACCGCTAGCATTTAAATGTCAACCCTGGCTGCCTGAAGAGGTATTTATGTGCCTAAATTCTCCTTCTGAATCTAGGTCTTTAATGTTTAATGTGGATGTTACTGATTGCTAGAGTGAGATGAATAATTCACAATTAGCAATGTATTCATCCAGCCTAGCTCTTTCTGCTTGTAGAATGTGCAAGAGTAAATCTAGATTTTCCTGAATTTATTTGCTTTATTCCTTTAGATGGATTGCAAACAGCTTCTCTCAGAGATTTGTCCATCACAATAGAATTGTGAGCTTCATAAATTAAAGTGTAAGAGTTTAGACTATTCAGTGAATTTTTCTGCTCTCTAATCATGGTTTCTGATAGGTTTTGAACTTTTTGGGGGAGTTTCAGTAGATAAAGAAGATTAAGAAATTTTAGAACACTTTAATTCTTGTCATCTACAGTTGCACAGCTTTTCAGGAATTCATAGCCCCAAAATCAGTTTCTTATTGAATACATTTCCTGAAAACTGAAGTTACTTTCATTTTCATTATATTCTAAATTCTTCACATAGAAGACTTGAATAAGGGGGAGGTGGGGAGGGGGAGGGGAAAACCCCTACAGAAGCCTGATATATCAGTTTCAGTTGCCCATATATTTTTTACATACACCTTCATTCTCTTGGACTGCAAATTTTTATATTCAATGCATGATGTTGCTACCTCCTAGTCTGGAGAAGTCACCCACTCTCGGGACAGCTGGATGTAACTATTGTCCATCTCTCTAAGTAACTTGAATCTCTGTAGCTGCTCTTGTACTTTGAGACATCAAACCTGCACTGCAAGAGGCAGTGTTAATCCAGTTGGATAAGAGACTCAGTCTCTTGAATGCTTACAGTAAATTCCTAATAACATAAAACATGTTTTTGAATCCGTTTTGCACCTAGGTGTGCTGCTTCTGTTTCCTCTGTAATAAATGTCACCTATTATGCAGAATGGTGCAAATAAAGCATGTTTGCTCAAGCCTTTTTAGAAGTAATTGCAAAAGGGATAGGAAATGATGTAGAATTCAATCAAAAATGCACAGAAGATATTTTACAGTATTTGTCTAGCTCTTAATGATTAAACAACCAATGTGTCAAGCAGTTGCCATGCAGAAAACATTTACTGTTTGTTTGTCAGTTTAAGGCACCTGATGTACTCCAGTGCAAAATGCTGATGTTTTATTAACATATCAAGCTTTTTTTAATGTCTTTAATTAAACATTTTAAAAAAATTCTCCAGGATAAATGTTTTGATAAAACTCCAGTATTTGTCACTGCTATGCAATCATGTGCTCTATTCATTAAATCTCTACAGTACCAACTGCACTGTAACAATGGAAATATTCTAAACATCCATTTTGGGTTTAAAACAATAATTATTTTGCTTTAGTTTCTTCTTTAGACAGTCTCATCTCTTTTTCCTTTGGAAGCGGAGAGGTTCATACTGCTGGGTTTTCAAACAGGAAACCTATTTACAATCACAAATCAGGTGATTCTTTCTTTTATCAGATCTTGCTGGCTTAACTTGGGTTAATTCAATGTAGACATGTCATGGCAGAAAGAGCAGAGTCTCCTCTAGATGTGTCTGCAGGGACCCTCTTCACTCCATGAAGTTTATAGAAACCTTGAAAATATTAGAGAATGGTTCTATACACAATTTTTGCATGTATTATAGCAGCATATTTTGACGTTATGCCACTGGGAAATAAGACAGAGGTCAGTAACATATAATAAGTGATTCAAAAAGTATAATGACTAAATTGCTGCCACAAGCAGCTGGAACTGAATGAATATTAGAACTTCCTTTGATGTTCAGTTTTTAATAGCACTTATATTTGACATACTAGATTTCCATATATGGTAAATTATAATATCAGACTCAAATGCCTGTGTCCAGTTAGCTTTAATTTCATAAATTTTCATATAATTCCTTATGTTTCAACATAGTACTTCAAGTCTCCTCCATCCTAAAAGAATATTTAAAAGCCCCTAAAAACTTTTCTGTATTTTAAAAAAGGAACCAAAACAAAAACAAAAAAAAAGCAAACAAAAAATCCACTTTATGGCTATTTCTGCAAAATTTAGTTGATAGGGGAAAAAAAGTTTAATTGGTAGAGTTCTTTAACTTAGATGCTCTCATAATTTGAGCATAAGAGTAATAACCGTAGGACACAGGTGATACACAAGCCTTTTGTGTGGATTTGGACAGGAGAACCTAACTTCCTGGCAACATCACTGCACCGACAATGCATCACAAGAGGGGACATCAAGGGAATCCCAAAGTCAATTGCAGTCCTTTTCTCTTTATAGAAATACTCTCATGTGCTGCTTATTCAAAATGGCTCTGTTTCAATCCACTTCATAGCCTAATATAAACAAGAGATATTCATGCCTTTGAGCACTTAACTTTTGAAAAACTACAGTTGTTACAGCAGGTAACTAATCAAACACATGAAAAATCTTTCCATGAAAATCTCAGAAGAATAAAGTTTTCCCGCACTTGTGGCAAAACAGCACAAAAAGAGGATGTTTTAAAGGAATGTTCTCACAAACTCCCATATTCATAAAATCTAGACTGATCCCCATGGGGCAAGTGAAAAATACAGTGCTAGAGTTACAATAACTCGTCCTCTTGAAAAGAGACTCTCAACTGGCCTTTCTTTCATTGGCAAAAGCCTTCTGAAATGCACATTTTTGAAAGTTTTTGCAAGTCTTTTCATCAAAGATCTTTGAATCATTAAGGCTAGAAAAGACCATTAAGATCATTGAGTTTAACCATTAACCTGGCCCTGTCAAGTCCACCATGTCCGTATGTGCCACATCTACACATTTTTTCAACACTTCCATGAATGGTGACTTCATTTCTTCCCTGGGAAACTTCTTCCAATGTCTGACCACTCTTCCAGTGAACACATTTTTCTTGGTGTCCAACATAAACTTCCCTGGTGCAACTTGAGATTCTATCCTCTTCTCCTGTTGCTTGTTACTTTGGAGAGGAGACCAACCTCCACCTGGCTACAACCTCCTTTCAGGCAGTTGTAGAGAGTAATAAGTTCTCTCTTGAGCCTCCTTTTCTCCAGCTAAACATCCCCAGCTCCCTCAGTCACTTGTCATAAGACTTGTGCTCAAGATCCTTCACCAGCTTCATTGCCCTTCTCTAGACGTGCTCCAGAACCCCAATGTCTTTGTTGTAGATCTATTGTAGTGTCACAAAACATTATTTCAAAACACAGAACCTTATATTTCTGTTGTCTTCTTAAGACAGGTTTTCATTTGTAATGTTCTTTGCTGCTAGGTAATATGTGCCCATAGTTTTAGATTTCCTGCCAATAACACTTCAAGTGATAGACCCCAGTTGTATAATTCATAGTTTTAAAAAAGCATGAGAACTCCAGTAAATCAAGATGAAATTTCTACCCAGTTAAATTACTCAGATCCATGGGCAAGCCTAGTGACCTTGGGAATTTCTCTCCTTTGCATAGTTGAAATCAGGTGTATTCCTGTAATGATGAGCTTTTTTCTGAGGAAAAATAATCACTCTTTCTCAGCATCTTTCTCTAATCTTGGCCTGGAGGTGCCATTAATGAGAGTCAGATGACTGTGCATTCCACTTTGCTTGTTTTCTCATCAGCTTTCCTGATTTATTCAAGTCTCTCCTGATTACAGTCTCTCATGGAACTTGAAGTCAGTAAACATTCTGGAGATCTAAATATGTACTCATTTGTTATCTAAATATGTACTTGTTTGTTTGCTTTTAATGCAGGAGTTCTGTGGCAGAGTAGCCCTGTATTCCAGGATTGGGCAGACAGAGACTGTCTGTGTGACCTCAGCCCCATGCTTTTACACCACAGATTTACATTCCTGTGCTCAGAACTGAAAAATAATCAGGTAGCTCCACCTCCCTCACAATTTAGATAGTTCCCATCTAGCTGCACTCATTTTAATGGTGTTTATGTACAGCTGGTACTGGTGAATGAACTTAGGAGGGAACAACAGACAAGCACTAAATTGAAAATTTAAGATCCTAAGGGACTGATCTGCCTAGAAACTGAGTCTTCAAGATACAAGCTGAGGCAAACAAAATGCATATTGATTAAGATCTCTAGATATCCAAGGTTGCTTTCTGAAATCATACACTTCTAAAGAAAGGTCACATGGGCACTTGAAAGTCTTCAATATACTGATTATATTTAATATATTTGCTTTGGTACTGAGCATCCCGGAACCAGTCCTGTGAATATGTACTCTGACAAAAACAATTTCATTCCAGCATACCCACTGGCTCTAGTGGCATTGCTCTTTGATTAAGTATTCAGGCCAAGAGCAGGAAATTGCCAGATCAGTCCAAAATGGTGGCAGGGATAAGAAATGCTTGTATCAAACATAGATAATTAGAACAGAGGGCATAAAACCAGAATTTCTTCTTATTGCTTTATAAGTAGTAACTTATGCTTTTAGGTCACTTGAATATTTTCTAGGAAGATGGACATATAAAATCTGAATATTTCCTCCTGCTTTCTGCATAAGAATAATATGCAGTTTCAACCATCAATTAGATTCTCTCAGTTTTAGTGTACTTCCGCAAAATAATCTGTTTGTGCTATAAAAGAATAGTATGTAATACATAATGTGTTAAATGCAGTTCACAAAATCTCTATATTATTGTTAATAAATGTATTTACTTTCTCATACCTAAAAATAGACAACTCAAAACAAAATTATAATAATCTGCTGTTTGTATTAAGTAGATGTATGTGGGTTTTACTTGCACGGTTCTTCATTATCCAGAAATCAATTAAATAAAACTCATATTCAAAATCCTCAGTAAAACAAAATTGTAAATCCAAAGGATTCCAGTACTTTCACATATGTGGACAAAACTTGATCTATATGAATTTTCCCAGAAATGTGTTCTCCTTAGAAGAGTTAACATTTGAATGTTAATATTAATAATTCTTATTTAAAATCAGCACCTGTGTATCACAAAAGAAGAATCAGAATGTTTATTCCTAGAGGTTTTTCCCACCTAAATAATAATCTCTTAATATCAGTGATAATGTTAAGAGACTGAAACTAGATATGAATGGCCAATTTACCAAGACATTTCCAGGACTACCTAGACTGGTCATAAGACCAGGGAATTGCTGCAGAAGTGGCTTTTTCCCAGAGGCTAATGAAGGTAAAGAAGATCACACTTAATGCATAAATAGGACACCATCACTTACTTCTCAGCATAGGTTCTCACAGGAGATAAAGGTTACTTTTGTGTCAATTTCCATTGTTTTATTCATAGATTATCATTGAATGGAATTAATTTGTCATTTTCTTTCAGGAGAAAAGATCTTCAAAGCGCCATGTACAGGAGGTAGAGTTTATTTAGGTTAAAATGCGGAACTACTCCAACATTCTTCCTAGGAAACTTCCTTACTTTGTGTCCAGTTCAGAACACAAAAACATGGGGAAGACATTGAAGAAAGTGGAGATGGTGAATAAAGGGTAAGCAGGCACAGATTTACTGTGCATGAGATGGGGGTTTCTTTCTTTGCCACGGATAAAGTGTATCTCACATTCATGGGAGGTTCCTATTGTCACCATGAGCTGGCAGCCTCCCAAAGATAATTGTTTAGACATAGGAAAGACACAGAGTTATGCAGATGGTGAGCAATTGTTGATAAAGATCAGGTGAGCTTTACAGAGAAAAATCCCAGTAGCCTAGCACAGTATCTCCATAACACAAGACTAATTTTAACCTAGTAAGTTAAATATTTCCAGAGAACACAAACAGTACAGAAACGCAAAATGAGGTCAGGAGATTAAAATAACAATGCCAAAGGACTTCAATGGATAGTTTACTTCTGATTTTTTTTATAGTACAAGCTTCAGAGCAGTTACAAGTACCTTTGAGTTCAGTTTATCCTTTGGGCTACTATGTCCTTTTCACTTTTATGATCAGTTGAAGTACAAGCAGTAACATTCACCATTTACCTCACACAGTATATGTGGGAGACTTGCTGTTGCGGGCACAAACCACTATTAAACTCTCATATTCATCCTACTTGTCCCCCAGAGCTATAGGGTGAGAAGGCAGGCAGACACGCTCTCCTCATCTCTGATACATCTCTGGTACCTTGTGTCTGCTGAGGAAAGGCAGGGACATCATGTAGAAAGGCAGTGCAAATAATAAACCAGCCTTCTCAGCTGCATTGCTTCAGGTCAGCAGTCACGTGTTGCTCTGGCTTATTGTGCTGGACAATTTTTCAGGTGGAAAAGGATAATAAAGAAGAGCCCTGTGCTACCCAAACCCACAGGATAAAAATCAGAGGCATAGAGAGAAAGGAGTCAGCAGCTCAGCATTGGCAGAGCTTATACAGATCAATACTTAAGGATATATGACATAGGGAATGAGGTGGCCAGCTGTCGACAGACATTGTTGGATGGGCTTCAGGTAATTAATAATGAGAATAGGAAGGTAAATTTGAAATTTCATTCAGCCAAAAAACGTGATTTCTGATATATTCTTCATAAATTTTCAGTCTGTCCTGCACAGAAGGGAAAGTGCTGCAGAGGAATCCCTGCAATATTTCCCTGAGGCTCTGACAGACGGCAGTTTTCTCTGCATTCTTACTTCATTCAAGGAAGGGAAAGAAACTAGAAACCATTGTTAGTGTTGAGTATTTATATATTAATATATCAAGGACTGTTAATACTCACGGGTACCTTCATTTTTCAAAAGGGCTTACAACCTAGCAATATAATCTCTACAGTATGTTTGCATAGACCTGGACACTATTCCTTCAGTCAGAGCCTTTCAATTTCCCTCCCTCGAACATCCATTTGTCCAAATCTACTTTAAAGTTAGCTAGTTGTTATGCAGTGGTGAATTAACTGCCATATTGCTACCAGTTGCAACCAAACAATACTCAAGTCCAAAAGATAACCCAACATATCACTTATATCAAGGTCGAAGAATAGATTCCTTCATTTAACAAAAAACCAGCAATTCCATCTAGTCTCCTTTTTCCTCAAATAAGGACCTATTTTACTGAAATTTAACTGTATTTCATTACTGAATATCATTAAAAAAGTAATAAAATTATACAACATGTTAGTTTCCCTCAAAGTGATGTGAAAACACATCTTATTGTATTTATAATCCTTTTAGGCTATAACTTTATGATCAAACAGCTGTTGCAAAATGAATTCAATCTTCATAATCTCAGCTAGTGATCTTTCTTAAATACTGATGTTATATTTTGCAATATTAATAATTTAATCTACAAATAGCTACACAATATAGAAGTACTAGTGAAACTAAAGGACATTTTTGGCATAAGGACAAATGAATATAAGCTGATTATGAATAAATTGAGACTGGAAATCAGAAGAAGGTTTTTAACTATCTGGGGACTGGTTCAAAAATAGCCTTCCAAGGGGGAAAAAAAAAAAAAAAAAAAAAGGAAGAAGACACAAACCTGTAGCAAGGGTAAAGAACCATTTAATTTCTGGAAGAATTTGATTCCTGCTGTCTCAGAAAATGTTGATTTTAAAGGCATATGCTCTTTGGTGTTCTTGCTCAGTTTGGGAGAGTCTTTGAATTAACTTACTTTTTTAAATTTTCCTCTACAGTTACTCTGTTCTTGACACTGCAAATAAGAAAAACATCCTTCAATGTCTGTTTCAACATTTGCAGAGGAGTTTTGAATTTTGAACACTTTACCAGGAAAAACTGTAGACCTTTTCCAAAAACCCCAAGACAAGTTTTTGAGAACTACACATGAGGAAAGTGACACATTCACATTTGAGATAGGTTTGTTCTTAGAATTTTGCTCTTCACTACCTGTTTGAGATCATTACCATAGTTTTATATGTGTTTTGATATCAGTGAAAGCACCTTTATTTATAAGAGAGGATTTTGTTCTTGAGTAGAATGCTTAATTTATGTCTGACCTTTCACATTCTGTCCTCTGGATGGACTGCTCTAACCAAAGACAGAAATGCTGACATACCACACTGTAGGTTATTTCCATATAATTTTGCTAGCTACTCCTTCAAGTGAGCAAATTCTTTCTGCATGTAAGCAAGTCTTTCCTTCATCACATTGTTTCTACATGTCAGCATATGCTCATAATACATTTGAATTTCTTACATCTTCTTGTTTGCCCTAATAAGAGAAAAAGCCTGTAGTCATGCTAGTTGTCAGATCATTGACATTTCTCCTCACTTCTCTTGCTTTTTTTTAATTTTACCTTCTCTTTTCTGTATTTTCCTTGTTAAGTTGTGCACTATGTCTCTTTCAAGGACCATAGCATGTTTTCCTGGTTGTTATTCAGCATAAGTGTCAGGTCTCTGAATGTATTTCCTATTTACCTTCTATTGCTGCACCAAAAGTTATTTAATTTTTAATGAGAAAGTCTTTGAACAAGACTTTTTATCATTATGAAAAATGACTGTACTGTTTTCTCTTCTTATTCAGTCTGTACCTTTTGGAATATATATTTCTAGAAAATTTATTAAGCTTTTCTGACTGCAGGCCTGCCTGCTTAGCACCTTCACTGCAGACTCAGAAAAATCAAACAGCTCACACTTTCACCAGACAACTGACTGTGAGATGTTATAACTTCCATTTTTAGAAGGCTACAGACCTCCTGAAGATGCACTAACACTCTTGCTGGCCAAGTGCCATTTTCAAGTTCCTTTGAAGCCACTCAGCTCAGTCTTCTCTGGGAAGACTTGAAAATAATGTGAGCACTTGGAGTTTATACTTTCCCTTCACTTCGCTCTTTACGCAAGCCTTACCACAACTGTCTCCTGTACAGGCACACATGCGTTCAGGTAGGAGTTCTCTTGCAATCTCTACATGTATCTGTTACTGTAGCTTTGTCATCTTGCTCACTTTGAGCACATTATTTCAGGAATAATGAGATACAGCGAACAAGAGTTTCATACACCAAATTTCAGATTTCTGGTGATGACCTTAGAATATCAGCAAAGCTCATTTTTACTTCCTGTTCTGCTACAGATTTCAGTAAGACTCAGTCAAGCCAGCACTTCAGTTGTCCCAGTAGATGGCCCTTCACAAAGGTATGAGAAGAATAAATTCACCACTGATTGGTTGATAGTGTCAAACAGACAGGGAAGTACAAACCTACTGACATAGCATCTTTCTCTGAATCGGAAAGTTCTGCTGATTAGGGCATGTAGTGACAGAACAAGGGGAAATGGTTTCAAACTGAAAGAGGGCAGGTTTAGATTACATATAAGGAAAAAAAATTATTTACTGTGGGGGTGGTGAGACACTCTAACAGATTGCCCAGAGAAGTTGTGGATGTCCCATCCCTGGAAATATTTAAGGACAGGTTGGATGGATCTCTGAGCAACCTGATCTAGTGAAAGGTGTCCCTGTCCATGGGAGAGGGGTTGAAACTGAGTGACCTTTAAAGTCCCTTCCAACCCAGGTCATTCTCTGATTCCATTAGTCAATGATTTCCCTTGATAGTATATTTCTTAGATTGTTGTTATACAATCAGTGGAAGATTTTGGATGCACTTTAAATTACTTGAGTGTTTATTTTTTTCCCATCTGAATTATGCTCTGACTAATATTATGGAAAAAGTTAGTTGTGGGTTTGGTTTTTTTTTATAGTCTGAAAAATTAACTTTTCAAACAGACAAAAAGCACTTTGGAAGTTGTTCCTATCTCTGTAGGTATTCTGAATGCAAATTCCTACAGACAATGGCACCCAAGGCTGCTTATTGGATTATATCTATTTTAATATTTTTGGCAAGTTTTGTCATTCCCTCAAACAAAAACAGGAAATAGAAACAATTGCAGATCTTAAGTACATAAAGAAGCTGGAGAGGACATCTTTGGGGTTTTCTGAAACAGCAAAATGTTATTTATTTTACAAAGAAAATCCTTCACACATATTAGAGAATATATTCTACTTCAAAATAGTACTCCTGTATTCATCAGTGAGACATTGCAACATCTATATTCAAAGGCTTTGTAGACTCTATGAGAGCATACCTGGTTCAAAATTATCAGNTTGACGTCAGATGATATGAAATACCTCTTTGGTTGCTTAAGTCAGGTGATACTTGCCCCTCTGAATCTACGGAGTGCCCCATGGCCCAAAAACTGGGGCCTGTTAAATTTGGTTTCAGGTCTAACTAAACTAAGGCCTTAATCTAAGTTTTGGGGGTTTATCCAACCCATCACAGAGCACCACCCAATGTAATGCATAGTAGTCTTATTACGCATTGACAGCTTACACCCTAATGGCTCTGATGGAGCTGTTATGATGTATTGTGTCATATCCTAATAGGGATATAGCACTAAAAACAGCTGTATCTTGACAAGCTCCACACAAACTAGATCTGAAGGATCTATAGCTCTGCATGCTGACAGTGCACATAAGCTAAAAAAGTTTATATAAAATGAAAAATTAAGTGCTCAAGAGAGGTCTGCTTTAGTAACAATAATACTTTGTTCTTATCTAGACTCTTCTGTGTGAAGATATTGAAAGACTTTGATTAATTGAACCTTACCAACACCTCTGCAAGCTAGGAAATGTTTTAATATCCCCCATCTCACGCTGAGGACCAGATATATTCTGTGATTTGTCAAGGTCACCCTGGAAGTCTGTGACTGGGAACTCAATGTTCCTTGCTTCAGCCCTAAGCCGCCTTCTGCTATTGTTTAGGAATATTAACAAACTTGAATTGCACCCAGTTATCATGTCATTCAAAGACCATTTAGTAATGTAAATTCATACTAATTCTAGTGTTAATTCTTCAGCACTAGTAGAGGATAAAACTGATGGCTTTACCCTTGCCTTTCCTTGATTCCATTCATTAAACTTAGACTGGTGATAATATTTGCATATTTTTTGGAATTTAATTTTGCTAAAATTAAAAAGCAAAAGAGAGATTTTATATTATCTTGCAGGTTTGTTCAGAAGTGTCAGAAGACTATGTTTCTACATAACTTAATGCAGTCAGTGAGACTGAAGAAAGAACTGCAGGACCATAAAATATAAAAAAAGAGAGACAGTTCAGGTGCAATGTAAATTGAGATTCTTGTACTATCGTTTGGTTTTCCCATGGGGAGTTGAAGTTTTGAGCCTTTAGCCTAAAAACAAAACAAACAAACAAACAAAACAAAACAAAACAAACCCACAATCAATATTTTAGTACAAATGAACATTAAACATGGGTGGATGGATGGATGGATGGATGGATGGATGGATGGATGGATGGATGGATGGATGGATGGATGCTTCTGGCTGGAGACATTTATTCCAAGCAGGAAAGTGAATAGGAGGTAGACTGTATCAGTTCTCTGTTGCTACTGTTACACAGGAACAGTGTACAAATAGGCAAAATATTTTCAGTATAATTGGTTGAGAATGCAAGTACAAGATCTGTGCAATAGATTTAATTTCCTTCTCACCATGCTACCTCTCATGCTATCTTTCAGTAAACAATTTGCCGACTCAAGTAATCAATGTGCCAATATTATTCAGAAGTGGGCATGGACGTGAACTGTGCTCTCAGTTTTCCTACTCAAAGCACAAGCTGCCAAATATGGCCTCCCACCAACACAAGTCAGCCAAATGAAGTACATTTCATGTGGCTTCCTCCAGGGCTCTAGGTAGGCAGTTTTACTTTGTCCATAATCATAATTATTTACAACAGAAAGAAAAATGAAAGACAGATACCCAAGGGATGACAGATAATATTTTGAAAGACATTGGCACAAGTTAGAGCAAAGAAGCAGTAGCCTGTCATTTTCATGTCATTACACTAAAACATAATAGATATTATAACTTATATGAGGCTTACAAAGTCATGAAATATCAAAACCTAATGAGCAGTTTAAGACATGTGCTCAAGAAGGTATAAATACAATTTCCAGATCACATCCATGAGATCTGCTTAATGGTCAGTACAGTAGCAGGAAAAAAGCCATTGCCTAAGGGGATGAGAGACTTAATGTCAGTTAATAACATTTCATGCAGCATATATATGTACACTTCCCCAAGAGAATTGCAAGAGGATAAAAGAATGAAGATATCCCAGTGGCTCTTTTATACTGGGTTCTCAATTTAATCTAGTCTGCTTATTAGAGAAGAGGAAATAATTCAGAAAATACAATTTATTCAACAAATTTCTTCTCTAATCCAAAAGAAATTTTTCTCTAATTTGTTTAGTATTCAAAATTTTTTATTAAATGGTTTTTGCACACAATGATGGGTCTGAAANAAATTTAAATAAATATATAATAGAGTTTATAAAACTATTAATTTATCTAATAGGAATGTTTCTCAGTGTTCCCAGGACAGTATTTTAACATGTTCCTAATTTTACTTGTTATCTAAACAGCACAGAAGCACCTGATCTTCTTTAAGAACAAAAATAAGATCCATTGATTTCATTGCATTATGTGTCCTTAAAAAAAGTATTTTCTCAGGAAAATTAAAATTATATTTAGCCATCTTTCCACATAAAATTGCACTGTAAATTATAATATTTGACAATTTTTAAGATTTTAACCCTTTCAGTTTATCCAGCTGAGTCTAACCATAGCCACTGAGTAATTTAGAAATCCTCATTGACAAAAGCCTTTATTAAAGCTACTATTAGAATAATGTAACAGTCTTTAATTAAACAACCTGATCATATGTCCACACCTAAATAAGCCAAATTACTCATTAGACCCCTGATGAATGTAAAACCTTTACCTGTATTTCTCCAAACAAGACCTACTGGGAACCGCGTGTGCTATATAATTCTCAAATGGTTCAAAATAATAGAGTTTTACTTCATCATTTATTGCAATATTTATTTTAAAATTTGTAGCATATGACTTAATGATTTAAGTGTTTCCCCTATACATCACAGGCTTCCTGTGCCTGGGTATCTAAAAACTTCACACTGTGTTTGGTTCTTGTACTGTCTCAAATGGAGAGATTACTATGCATAGCAGGTAGAAGAAATTCCAACATACTCCTTTTATTTGCCATGTGTTCATTATTTTCCTACATAATCTCTTTGAAATAAGTTTAAAGTTTCCTGTGCCCTGGTATTAGTTCTCTAACTCCATTATATATGTGTTTATTATCCTGGAAAGAANCTAATGAGCAGTTTAAGACATGTGCTCAAGAAGGTATAAATACAATTTCCAGATCACATCCATGAGATCTGCTTAATGGTCAGTACAGTAGCAGGAAAAAAGCCATTGCCTAAGGGGATGAGAGACTTAATGTCAGTTAATAACATTTCATGCAGCATATATATGTACACTTCCCCAAGAGAATTGCAAGAGGATAAAAGAATGAAGATATCCCAGTGGCTCTTTTATACTGGGTTCTCAATTTAATCTAGTCTGCTTATTAGAGAAGAGGAAATAATTCAGAAAATACAATTTATTCAACAAATTTCTTCTCTAATCCAAAAGAAATTTTTCTCTAATTTGTTTAGTATTCAAAATTTTTTATTAAATGGTTTTTGCACACAATGATGGGTCTGAAATGACTTCTGAGATTTGCTGTGTAAGTATGCAAACCATATTGATCAGAAAAAAAAAGAGACGTCTATGCTTCAGTGAATGTCAATTGAAAAATGAGGTACTCAATTTAAATTTAGCAATCCATTCAGTCATAGTGTAGGTTAACATTACTATCTAGTGATTATTCAAGGGAGTGAGATAACAAAGTAAATTTACCTTCGTATTGCTATTAATAGAGTGAGTGCTTTGTCTCTATAAGCCTAATTACTGCTATGTGTTTTATGTGAGCATTATTTTCTATAAAATTTAAATAAATATATAATAGAGTTTATAAAACTATTAATTTATCTAATAGGAATGTTTCTCAGTGTTCCCAGGACAGTATTTTAACATGTTCCTAATTTTACTTGTTATCTAAACAGCACAGAAGCACCTGATCTTCTTTAAGAACAAAAATNTGTGCTATATAATTCTCAAATGGTTCAAAATAATAGAGTTTTACTTCATCATTTATTGCAATATTTATTTTAAAATTTGTAGCATATGACTTAATGATTTAAGTGTTTCCCCTATACATCACAGGCTTCCTGTGCCTGGGTATCTAAAAACTTCACACTGTGTTTGGTTCTTGTACTGTCTCAAATGGAGAGATTACTATGCATAGCAGGTAGAAGAAATTCCAACATACTCCTTTTATTTGCCATGTGTTCATTATTTTCCTACATAATCTCTTTGAAATAAGTTTAAAGTTTCCTGTGCCCTGGTATTAGTTCTCTAACTCCATTATATATGTGTTTATTATCCTGGAAAGAAGCACTGACATATTTTGTAATACATAACCCAAGGCACAAAATCAGGTGGCTGTTCCTTCCAGAGGCCTGTGGCAATGTAACTTGCCAGTTGGGTAAATGGCAAAATGTGACACTGGACTTCATTTATTCCACTTCTATTTGCCTTTGATATTTACTTTTGTACACTCAGAAACCTATTGACTTGTTACCTTCTCCTTAATTTGCTATACATGGCTGTGACATTATTCCGTATCTGTTACTTGTTTTACTGTCTGGGAAAACAAAATGCCATAAGAAGCTTCCTTCTCCTTTCACTCATGTTTTTGCCATTTGTGTATACTCAATTCTTAGCATTGCCTAACCTTTTCCGAATTTACAATTTGTTAATTTACCAGATTAAGCAGAATCTATGTGCTATTTTGATCTCTGCATAGAAATCATTATCTAATAGCAATACTTTCACTGAAATAACCTGGGTCCTGCAGAGGTATATGCGGTCTATGAGACCATAAACAAGTCAATCTTGTTTGAAAAGCAGTTGAGCATTCACAAAAAGAAACAACATACAAAACTCTTTGTCTGAATAAGGGAAAAGCATAAGTAAGAAACACCCCTGAAGGGCAGGTTAGTGCTCATTCAGCACAGTATGATGTCTCCAGTAACACCAGAGACACAAAGGCGAGCACGTTTGGTCACTTTCTGCAGTCCATTCCCCACACAGATGTCCTCAGTGTCCAGAATAGTTTAATTAGAGTTGTCAGTGGGTACATACCTGTCCTGTATTAAAAGAACTAAAGGGCACCTTTGTGAAAATGTTATCTCTGACTAACCCCTTTCCAAACCTGCCAGTAGTGGCTTCCTCCACCCTTTCTAGTAATTCTTGGTTCAAGAAGTTCACTCTGTTAAGGAGTACACTCACCAGCTTTAAACAAAACCCCTACTGGTTTCAGGTTCCCATAGATCTTATATTGAGGCATTTTGTGAGCAACTGTTATGTGTCGTTTATCTATTGCCTACATGATTTCATGAACCTCAGTCATGACCTCCCTTGGCCTTCTCTTCTTCAAATTAAGCATCCCAGCCTTTTACTGTCTCTGACCAAGGCAGCTGCTACATCATTTTGAACATTTTACTGGTTTTCCTGCATACCTCTTTACACATTTCTTGATACATGGACACCAAACTGCACATGATACTCAGCATATGGACACATCAGTTTGTTGTCCTCTTATTTCAGGCACTCTCTTTTCTTAAGGGTAACCCACTAACTTTTCTAAACTTGCCTAACAATTTGGTAGTATTTTTTGTCTGCAACTTGACACTGAGATGTTGTCTTCAGAGAAATGTCAGAGGTTCCCTTCTGAGTTTTCAGTGTCAGTTCTGAGTGCAGCATCACGTCAGCATAGTTTGTGTTATTTTTTTCTAGATGTATTTCTTCACACTAAACTTCACCTGCTGACTTTAAGTCTGCTCAGTTTTATTTTGGAGATTCTTGCCATTGAAGGCAAATGACATTG
The DNA here is from genome assembly GCA_013400415.1 of Scytalopus superciliaris. NCBI lineage: Eukaryota > Metazoa > Chordata > Aves > Passeriformes > Rhinocryptidae > Scytalopus > Scytalopus superciliaris. The sequence continues at coordinate 761,318 of VXBX01005210.1, read as the reverse complement.
ATTGTGAGCAGAGAATATATCATTATCCACAGACTTGCAGATTTCACAGTTCATTGTCCTGTCCAGAGCAGAGATAGTGACTAAAACTGGCCCCAGTATCAATTTGCATTCTGAAATGTTGCCATTATTAAGGCTTATCCATTCATTCCTCTTCCTTAAAAAGCCTCCAATCCCAAAGCAACACAATTTCTTTAATAAGCCTTTGGTGTAGAGCCTGACCAAAGACATTTTAAAAAACACAGTGTATTGTGTCCATTTGATCCCATGTATCCTTATTATTACTGATAACATCCCTGAACGCCAGAAGCCACATAACTTCTTCCAAACAGGTTGTTTTCATTCATAGACATAGACACCATCTTAACAGAAATGGAAACCAAGCTCACTGGTTTGTCACCCCCAAGACCATCTCTAAAGTCCTTCTGACAGATGGCAGATACAACAGCTGTCCTAGTCCTTTAGCACAATGTCCATTTGTAATGACATTTTACATCCCTTAGCCAGAAGTTTGGGAATTTCATATTCAGAACTCTTGGTTTTATGCCATCTGGTCCTGGTGACCTTCCTAACCTGCCTGACTGGTCTAATATTTCCTGTTCATTTACTTCAAATTGATCTGTATCTTACAGACAATCTGCTACAGAAATGCATTGAGTGTGAGAGTCACAGCACTAAATGCCTACACAAAGATTTCACTGAGCTTCTCTGCTGTGTCTTTATCAACCTGCATGTCCCTTCTATGTCCTTGCCATGAAGTTGTAAAGATAAAGTCATTGACAATCCTCACTTTATGAATTATCCGTCTTTGTCAAGCCCAGGACGAAAATTGTTTATTCTTATTGTTACGTGAATGGAATAAATGTTAAAGTTTGTGAACATAACCCTAATTTATACACATGATGTGATCTTAGTCCTAAATAGAAATGTAATGTTCTAAGATTGCCTAAAATATTAGAATATAGAACCTATAACATAACTTGCTCTTAGGTACTATTTCCATAATCTGCATAACTTGCAAATATTTAAAGACTTTTACATCCTTCAGAAAAGCCTAGGGCTGAGATCACACACTGCAAAACATGCGAAGTTCACTTCCACAAAAGGTTTATCCAGAGGAATCAAAGGACAAAGGTGTAAGAGAAAAATTATGTACCACCTCAACCAAGACTGCAGCATCTTCATCCCTTTCTTAATGGCTTTGGAAAAATTAAGTCCTTCCTTTTGTAAAGTAAGCTTTCCAAAAGAATCATTGACAGTCACACTATCATCAAAGTTTGTGTTCTGCTATGTCTGTGCTGTTCCTGTGAAGCAAAAATTTTTTAGTTTCTACACTTCATGCAGGTTAACTTTTAAGGAAACAATGGAATATACAGACATGTAAACCAAAAGCACTCCCCAACCAAAGGAGAAAGAGAGATTATCAATTGCCTTTAGTAATTAAAGTGATAAGAGAAAATCTATATTATTGTACTAGAACTACTTAATCTATAAAAAGAAAATTCAGCACTCACACAATGCTTTTCAGTTTTAAAACATTTACAAAGCTGTGAAAACTCTGAATGATATCTAAACCTGTACAGGAAATAGTATAAGGTTTATATGCCCCTTATTCTGTACTTTAGACTATATTTTGGAAGCATGAGAGTGTTTTAGGAGTGATGAGAGAGTCAGAAATTCTTCACCTCAAATGGGTGTTTGAATTAGAATTTAGGAGCCCTAAATCCCACAGCTGTGCTCTGATCATAACATATGTTTGGCTCAAAAGTATGCAGGTTTTAGTTATTTTGTTCAGGAAAGAAAGAATTTCTCTCTGAGAATGACAGCCTTTTTGCATACCAAAAAGAAGTTATTATTGGTTTATTTATTGTGAAGTCACACCCATACTATTAAACATTAACATTCATCATTAAAGTTAACATTTAAAACAGAATTTTCAGTTAAATGTTCAAACTTGGGATGTATGTCCAGGAAAAAATGTTCATGAACTCATGACACACAGAGTGAGATCAACCCTCAGAAATATGTCATAAAAACAGATGACTAGTTGCAGTTCAAAACCTTTCTTTCTGCAAAATATTTTTTTATAAGCTCAAGTAGAGCAGAATGTACTAGAAAATTGTTTATAAGCAAACAATTGGATTTTTCTGACTTGATATATGGCATTAGTTCTGGTAGCCTCAACTTTTCCAACTGACATAAGCAGTTTTTACAGGTTCAGGTGACATTTGAAGACCAAGGGCTGTTCTGCTTCTCAAAGGGAATAAAGTTCCACTATTCCTAATATTTCTTCAGAAGTGTGTTCTTAGAAGACATGCAGAGATTTATTTTTTTTTTATTAGTACATTGATTTTACTTCATGGTAGCACACTAAATGAAACTTTGGCCATCATCACTCCTTAACTGAAAAGACAGAAATCACACTACCTTTATAACAGTCCATTAATTCACATCTGCAAAATAACTGACTAGAGTGGAATACTGAAGTAATATTTTGTATAGCTCTATTAAATTCCCTTCTCAAAGTTTGGGTTAACTCTTTGCTGGAGCAAAGAGCACTCTTTTCTGAGACATTAAACATAATTAAGCTGGATGTAGTAACTTAAACCCTGAAATTAGGTACTGACTACATTTCACACACCAAAGTGCAATTTCTATACTAAAAAAGTCATAAAACTGTCTAAATAATGCCTGGAATACTGAAAGAAAGCTTGAACAGAAACATAAAAACTAAATCTATTCGTAAGTCATCCTCAGCTTTCACATCATTACACATATATTCTCATGTGAAGTTTTTACACAACACCTTTAGTAAATATATCAATGCATTTACCTTTGAATCCTACTCAAAGACAATTTCCTGGTCTTTGTAGTACACCTAGACTCTAAAGATTTGAGAAAACAGTAGTGTCTGTTCTTTCTGAGAGTTAGATATGAGCTCTACAAACAAAACAAACATGCAATCTTTGCTCCAGCAGTCTTTGTACACACAGGTCTGGTCCCCATAGAGTATAGAGGGGGGGGTTTGGTCAGATATAAATACCACTGCCTTCATCCAATGTGGTACAGACAGACTTTCAACATATGAAACAACCTATCTAGAATTCCCTAAAATTATCACCCTGCATGTCATTAAAAAAAAAAAAAAAAAAGACTATATAAAAGTTTGCCTCAGTGACTTCTCATTCTTTCTACTCTCAATATCTGAGACAGAAAAACAGCTTGAATTTCATTAGTAGGTCTGTTAATGTCTTTAACCTTTGGAACTAGTGGAAGTTCCCCCCTGACGTGCCAAGTGAACCCATAAAATGCACTGAGAAAAGTTTCCCTGAAAAACAAAGTTGAAATAGCACACAAAACTGAGGAATTTCTGTGAAAGAACTCATTAATAGACAGGACTCAGCTCTTGCTCATGTCTTTCAGGCATCCTAGACCTCAACTCCAGCATTTGAACTACTCCCAACTTGAACTCTTACCATTAGATTTCTCAGATTATGAGAACTATAATGTGAGCAATTTGTCAATATACTGCACATGAATTGCAACAATGAAAAATGTAGTTGTATATGGAATGAATTATATTGTATAACACACAAACTAAAACTAATAGGCCAAACATGAATCCCACTTGAATAGGAGGACCATAGCACAGGATGTTCATACTACCAAAGTGAAATTTATTTTGTTTAAACTGTTTTAGTGAATGAGAAGGGGAAAAATTACATTTGGAGAACAGGAAACAGAGAGAGTAAAGTAAAATCAATTAATGCTGGGTTTAGAACAGTTATAGGAATTTAAGCAGAATTCAAAGAAATTTCTTAAAAAACAGAGAACTCAGCAGGAGAACAGAACAAAATGAAGCAGGATTTGTTTTCTGCTTGAGAATAATGAGGAAAAAAAGAACTGACTTCACAGGGTACAAAGAGAGTATCCATGGTTCAGAGGAGAAACTAGAGGGACAGGGAAGATCCTGGATCATACATTGGCTATTTTTGTGCAAACAGAACACCCATCCAACCCAGAACCTTATAAACAATGACCATAGACAGATGCAAAGGGAATCACAGCAACATCATAAATTATACTTTCCAAGTTATTTTCAGCTGGGGAATTTCCTGATTCTGATGTGATTTGTCTGTTTAATTACCCTCAAAACATCTCCCTTTCAATTACTTGTCCAGCTTTTCTGGTGAACCATACAAAATTTCTGTGTCCCCAACACATTTTGGAAAGGACTCCACAGTACTGTTTGTGATCCTATCCTCTAACAGCTTAATTTTATGGTCTTTTTTTCTTAAATTGGAAGAAATGGAGATGCAGAAGTTTAGACCTTAACATTTATGTCTCTTCTACTTAGCTTTTTGGGCCCACCTTAAACTGCTACAGAAACTACACAGGTTGACTACAAAACTGAAAAGTTAGCATAACATTAATATTTATCTTGTAAATGGGAAGAGCACACTGTCATACTTGAACCCCAATGTGGTCCAAGTAGCATATGTCCTGTAACACCCTAACAATGTGGTTATCAACTTAAGTCCTAGTACATTTACAGCACCAGCTGACAAAAAAGTAGCCTAGAAAGTGGTCAGTACTTTTCTTTCACACAACCACCAGCTAGTGCTAAAAAAACGGTAATATGGAAAGGTATGTCAGGTAGTCATCTTCAAAATTTTCAGTGACAATGTGAAATTAATTTATAAATTAATACCTTTTTAAAGTCAAAAATTAGCAAAAAATTATGTAGGCCTGAAAGATAATGGTATTTGCTCAGAATACGCAGAACAGGCAGAGAACAGAGAGATGATATTTACCGTTGTTATCATTGTTATTATTATTATTATACCATCTCACCCATAATTCGGTCTGAAAGTGTCCTTGATAAAGCAGCTGTGGCCTGAAGGATAAACAACAGTCCAAGTAGTCACCATCAGGGAAAGAAGGAACTCAACAAACAAAGCCTCATGATTTGCTATCAAGGTTGTCTTGTTTTCAGATGACCTCTCTTTTTCTAAATTCCCCTTGGTAAAGGTTATTTGCAAATGCTTATTAAATGCTGCTTCTTAACATTCTCTCTATGCCTTGTCATTGTAACACAAAGCAAATGAATAAACCTTCAAGATGATTCTTTTATTTAATCTATTTTCAGATTTCATGGTGATACCAGAAAACTTGACACTCTCTTGAACTCTTCACCTCAGAAACTGACGTGCTGTATTTCATATACGCCTTTGGGATTAGTGTCCTCTTGATAAGCTTCAGTAGACAAGAAAGCTAAATGAAGAAGCCTTTTCATCTAAGAAACCTATCTGAAGACAAAATTTTATGGTGTTTACCTTTTTCTAGTTTATAGATATCAATTTTTCTTTTCTGTAGCTCATTCCAGTTATTACATTACTAGTCACATGGCTAACTAAGCATGCCCTACACAATGCCCTATCTGATGGCACATTACAAAAAGACCCAGTCCAATGATAAATATTTGGCAGCAGTTCAAGTTCAACCATAAAAGAAATCTGAGCAGCACTGGTGCAAATCATGATATAAATGGCGTATATTAAAAAAAAAAGTCAACAGGTGAGTAAATCTGAGGGACATTCTATGATGAAGTAACTGCTGGTTAGAGATGGTCAAGACTGACCCTAGAAGAACAGGGGGGAAAAGCATGGGATGTCTCTGGATAAGAAACTCCAGGTGGAATCATCACAAGAATCCAACAAAGAGTATCTCTAAAGATAGAAATAAACAATGAAAATTTTAAAAACTTGTTTGATACAACACCATCAACTATTTTTTGTGAAGTATATTCTGCTTTCTCTACATTCAACTTACTTTCATGTTGCTATTCTTGCTAAAATAAAGGAAAATTAAAGGGAAGAAATATTTCTATATCTTAGGTGTTCTCTATGCATTATTGCATTCACTGCACATTCTTAAAAAAGATTTAAAGTAAATTCAATGTGCATAATTACCTACATTTCCACTGTAAGATAAGATTTCTGCTATACAAAATTTTCTCCCTGTTATGAATTGAACGCTTTGCTTGCACTACACCTTTTGCACATTTGATCAACAAATGTAAGACTTCATTAAATCTCAAAGAGCTTAAGCTAATACAGAAGGAGTTTATTTTTCTAGGCATGGTTTGCATTATAACTACCTGCAGTTCATTTTAGACCTGAAGAGTTTTATTTGCCAGGGAAAAAAAAGGAATATGCTTATCTTTAATATATGATCATTAAATAAACATCTTTCATGCAAGAGATTTGTTATATTAAAGAGTATTAAAATTATATCAGCCAGCTCTTTTATTTTGAAAGACTGCATGCAAGTGAGGAAATACAGTAATACTGATGTAGAAAGGTATAAAACGTAGGAAAAGCTTCTCGCTCTCTCTCTAAAGAAAAACTCCCTTATTTTACCTGCTGTCCTGACAGTCCTCCCTGGGAGATGAAATTACTCCAATTCATAGCTGACTTTGGAGTAAGATTTTTTTGAGTTTCTACCATGACTATGCAAATCCATCTAATCTGCCATGAGACCTAAGTATCAACCTTTTTTCAATCCTAGGTCAATCAGGGAGCCCCAAATGTCCCATTTTTCCAGTGATGTTCACGTTGTTAATGAAGGGAGAAAATATATCTGAGCTTCTTGAACTGCTAGTAACAACCAGTTGCATGAAGAAAATTTGTTAGCTAACAAATCTATTGTTCACTAAGGACTATGTAAGTTCTTCTTGGGCCCAACAATGCTTAAATTTTGCAAAAATGCAAAGTATTTTCCTTGTATCTTCAGAATAAATCTTCCAGAAAAGTATATCAAATGGGTTCTGGAAGTTTAGAACTATTAATTTAAAGCAAACTGAACACACAAATTAACTGTACAGTACTCCCCTCTTACCCCACCCCATGCCCTGACCTGACCATCCTTGACTAGTCTAACTCTTCCCATTCAGAAAAGAGAAACAATAAACACCTGGGATGATCTGTTTTGTCAGTGAAAACGGGCAGGGAGGGACTTCTGTATAAAACTTTTCCTGAAAAATAGCAAAGAACTATGGCAACCACATAAAGAAGCAACCTCAGAAATGTAGAGTTGCTAATAGCTCCAGACAGAAAGCATGGAAAGCATCAGTTGAAGTCTTCCACACCAGATCTAGCAACAGATTGGCATGCATTGTTCTTTTAATCTTCTCAGGTATTGCTAAGTCTCCTGATCACTCTTAATGGATTATTTGTTCTACATGAATATTACATGCAATTATTACCTAGATCCAATGTTAGGAAATATCTGAAGAGTCAGGGTTCATAGCTCATTTGGTTAGAGCATACTGCTAGTAACACCGAGGTTGTGGGTTTGATCCCTGCAGGGGCCATTCACTTAAGAGTTGGACTTGGTGATCTTTGTGGTTCCCTTCTAACTCAGAATATTCTGTGATCTGTGTTCAAAAGAATGTGTTAAGGGTCATACATTTTTCTGAAGCTCAGATAAGGTATTACTTCTGGTGTGGGTTTTTTTTTTGTGAGTTTTGTTGTTGTTTTAAAAAATAAAAATCATGAAAAGCTAGATTATATGAGTTGTATGAAAGCTGTTGTATACAATTCTCACAGTTTTGCTAAATAAGAACACACAAGCTTTAGTTCATATCCTGTCCCTGCGTAAAATTAATCTTCATCCTCAGTTTCTCCCTTTGCATGGGTTTTGTTCCATGGAACCCCCCAGTTCTACTGGTTTCAGTCGAGCAACGCTAGATTACCCAGAGGGAGAAACAGGTTTTCCAACAGTTCTATAAATCTCTGATGCTCCTTTGAAACTGCTGCCAACAGGTGGTAAACTGCTACCACTCACTGCAAACAATTTTGCAGCACTGGCATCAGGATGCTACAGTAATGGATGGTGCAAAACAAATGGACTTGCAAAATTCCTGGGACCACATAGTAGGTTCATTCCAGCCATGAAGCAGCCATCAGATGGCAACAATTTTGTCACCACTAGTACGGAACATAATGTAATATGTGTCCTGGAGCTGAAAAGCTACATAACTCATTAACTATCCCCTGAGTCATGCCTGTCACCACTAGCTTTAAGTTTTAATTTCCTTGCTTTCACTGGTTGTCAAGGCTATTTGACTATATCTCTTTTGTGTTTAATCACCGGTACCAATGCTTTTTATGAGATTATGTTGCTAACCTGGTGCTCCAGGAAGTCACAAACATAATTTGTTCCTGTATAAACAGATCTAAGTACAGCTTTTTACTTTGAGATAGAAAAAATAACTAGTCCTATGAAACACAACATCTTTAGCAAAAATGCTTCGGAGAGCTAGATTATCAAATGTAACAGTTCAGTGGTTCAATTCATACCTGACAGGCTTCAAAGAATATATATGCAAATTGATCTCCCAGCTGCAAGGGTAATTAACGTGGCCTGCTGCAGGGGGCTCTTCTTCCACCCATTCTGTTTCATTATTATTTTAGTGACTTTACATTTTTCTCAACCCACCATCTTTTGGTATGGAAATAAATTTAACTTCTTGCTTTATATAAACTTCATTACACCACAATCAGCAGGGAGTCTAGTCTGCTGGAAGTGAGAATGTTTGAAAACCAATACAGCTTGACATAAAGCTTAGCACTGTACAAATACTTCTGTTGTTGCTACTCTTATGTGTATTTTGCAGGTTTTGCCCAGTACACTTCTTATACTGTTTTAAGGCACTACAGTAAGCCCGATTCATCCCTTGCACTCAAATCAGTTTAACAACATTGAGACAGAGCTAGCAAAGGACCAGAGAAAACAAAGAATCTTGGAACATGCTGTTTAATCCATCTTTTGCTAGGGCATTAAGATTTTATTTGTACTCAAGCCAGCAAACTTTTTTTTTTCCCCTCCCAAAGCAGGAAGGATACAGCCCTAAGGGTAGAGCACTTCATGCAGTATTGGAACTGTTGGCCGTATACTGGATCATGAACTGAAATATGTGGCTCTGTTTCCACAGAGAGATGTGCCCTCTGAATTACATATTGTTAAATGTTGTCCATATGGTTATGAAGGAACACCAAAACTATTTTCCCATTGTATAGTAAGAGTACAACTTACAGGAAAACAATCACATTACACATGCCTGGGAAAACTATAGACGTAAAAACATTACTGCTTTTGGATACCTTTGGATACTAGAAACTTCTGTACGAAGCCATTTCCACAAATTACGAAGCAAAAATTATACATTAAATCATTTTAAGCAAATGTTTATGAATAGATACAAGGTAACAGGTATCTCTATAACTCATAAGTGGCTAAACTTTCCCTTCCAGAGGGTCAATAAAGTCAATTGATTTACTACACAGTTAAACGTAATCCAGTCCACTGCATGTTTCCGTGCTGCACATCTTTATGTCAAAGTTTGATAATGCTCTTTTCCACAATAGCCTTTCCAAGCTCAAAACAACAGTGTGTATGCAAATGCATGCATGTGCATAAGTACATATCTATGTTAAATAATGTTGGGAAAATCCTGTCAGTGGTTGTAATATTTTGTTAAGCATTCAGGCTGCTTGCTCATCAAATAAGTGTCAGCTACCCAGAAAAACTTCAGTCTGTATGTTACTAGATTTAGGCCAGTGCCCTAAAGGGCCAGGTCATGCCCTATATTTATTCTCATCTGATACCAGAGTGCTAAACAACTAGAGGAGCTCTTCTGCAGCCTACACAGTATTGCATACCCAATACTTAACCGAGGTTAATTGTATGTATGCTAAGGAGACTCTGGTGGGAGTGGGAACAGACTCACTACTGCATGGCTGGATAACACCAGTCCTGACCCTGGATATCAATCCCATATCTTTCCAGAAAGTAAGTAAATGAACTATGAGATGGAAAGAAGAAAAAATATGACAGAGAGAGCACATATGTGCTAGCTGTTTGAATCAATTTTACAATTATGTAGATATATTGTTTTAAGCATTAACGGGATTTTTCAGTAGTGCATTACAAAATTAGGTATCTATTTTCCCTTGAATTTTATTGCTGCTTGAGAGTTTATCTTTCTTAGCCTCCTTAGAATAAGCCAACCTACATTTTGGTCTGAAAAAGGAGACTTCATAAATTACATGTTGCCGGTATGGCAAATTGCACCTTTATGAGGCAATTTCTGGCAGATTAGCTGATGTGCATCACCACAGCTTCACATTCGAGTGATTTGGACATAGCCCATAATGAATAAGGCATTCCCAGCAACAGAACACTGATTTTGCATTATTATAAACCAGGGGTTGACAGCAAAATACCATTTTTTTCATTATTATAAACTGGGGACTGAGAGTTACTGCTGTCTGGCAAATGTTCAGCAATCATTTGTTGGCAGTCTCAGTTGAAAGGCCAAGGACTGGGAGAGCAGAGAATCTGAACATACCTTTCTGTAAGAGATTCTCTCTAGTCAGTGTCAACAAATACTTCAATGCCCAGGGAAGAAGCTGAGAGTTAAGCTTGCCATCATCAGTCCTGCATTATGAAAGAACTTCCAGAGTGGACAAACCTCCACATCCCAGAAAAACTCAGGCTTTAAAATTATTACAGAGAGAATGGCAAACCTGTATTAAGAGCCTGAAATGCTGACAGGATAAGAGAACAGTCACAAGCAGGGACTGATTTTTTTCCACCTCTTTCCAGTCCTGCAGTAGAGCTGAAAAAGATGAAGTGGCCAACAAAAATTCTGCTTCTGTAATTTTCCACTGCATCTGCAGAATGGTTCTTTAAATGTCACTTGACCTTGAATGCAAAAATAATTTGTCCTTTATCAGTCCTTTTCATGGCCTGGCTTAGAGCATCAAATTTACATCCTGCCTTTCTGTGGAGTTTCTTGTGATAATGAAATCAAGCAAGTACCTGTGCTCCAGAAATCCATTCCTTTTCATTATATAAAATGAGGAATGCAGATGTCTTTTGTCTATCACTTGCCATTTGACTCAGACCTATGGGCACCACCACCATATATCAGATCTGGTTCAGAAACATGCCCCCCACCCCTTTCCACTCCAGGTCTATGCTGTTTTACAGGAATGCAGTGCTCAGGCTTTTGAAAACTAAAGACCTCAAGCCATTCTTATGCAATAACAAACATTTCTCCTTGTTACCATCCACATCTTTTTCTCCGTCCACTCTTCCTATTCTGTCTTACTAAACTTACTGAGATTGCACAAAAATACCCACTTGAATAAGAGGTGGCAAAGCCAAGCATTTAGATTATACATCTGTGAATTCAGCTGAGCCCTTCCCTTCATATTGAATAGTGCTATGTGCTAGTTCAGGTGAAGGATGACAACAGGGCTGCAATATGTAGCAAGGTTGGGCTTCTTGTGCAAGACTGGCAGGCAAACAATGGAGTGGGATATGGAACCGGCACAGCTTTAACTCCTGTTTATCAAATAGGAGCAAGAGACAAAGGAGTGGAAGGAAAATTTAACTGCGGGGAAGGAAACTTCACTAACCCTTCCCACCCACTCCCATTCACATGAAAGTGTGTGTTTTTCTGGGCAGAGGCAGTGGCTGTGTGCTTGAGAATGACTGGCATCTGCTGTGCCTGTTTCTGATTCTTTTGAAGCATGCACTGAGACAAACTTCAGCAAAAGGTAAATTCAAGAAAGAGTAGGATAACATGGGTAAAATGACATCTCCTCACAGACTAACTAATGTACATTTAAATTAGGAAGCATTCAGTTAAAATGTAAGTATAAGATTTCACTCCTCTGGCTCTTTCCACTGAATTAAACACACTGATTACGCAGCCTGGAATAAAGACATTTGCCTGACAAAAACTAACTTGAGGATATGCAAGGCTCCTGATAGAACCTTTTAACAAACTGGACAAGTTATAGGCTGTGGAAAACAGGCTATACTTTCCCACCAGTAGTAAATGCCCCAGGATGGTTGAAGGCCACTGCAACTCTTTTGCCCCTTTTCAAAAGGCCTTCCAAGCACCATTCAGGGTGCACTCACTGACTCTCCCTACTGAACACAGTGTGCAAAAGTCATGGCAGTTGTTCTATATCCTCTCTGCAGCATACAGTCTACAAGCAACACTGCTGCATGGCAGAAGACACAGAGTTTTGTCTGAGGAAGAATTGCTATTCTGAGATTCTTTTTGTCTAGTCATGAAGGCAGGCAAAACAAATGTCCTCAACATCTACAAGGAGCCACCAAACTGCAGATCTGAAGAAAAACCTCTGATTATACACCCTTCAGCTGACACTGGATCAGTGTCTGCTGCAAGAGCAGCAAGCTGCACTATGCCCAGCATGGGCATAATGGAGAAAAATATACTGGAGAAATTGCAATTTACCAAGGGAGAAAAATGGATGAATTCCACTCTCTTACTTTGATTCGCAGCCTCAAGATCTGGTAAAAGTATCAAGACATTAGATCCACATTCCTATTGTGTCTCTGAACTAAATTCTGTGAGGAATCCTTCTGTCGCCAGGGTTGTCCCAACTTATATGGTCAATAACTATTTCACTGCAGTCCCACCATTAACCTGCATATCCCCTTGTACAGAGCTTTCTGGTACAGAGAAATGGACCTCCTCAGAGGGACTGGAAACATCATTCTGCCTCATCCCTATCCTCAATTTGGCCTTCTCTTCAAGCAGAAAGTTTATTATCCTGTATCAAAGCCACACTTTTAAGTAGGGAAAAAAGCACAAGTGTTTGAAATGAACANTTTTTTTTTTTTTGGTAAAATATAAAGGAACATCTGTCTAACTTAGAAATGTGTTGGGCATTTAATTAGTTCCATCAAATAGATGAGTCTGCCCCTGGAAAGTGATGCAGGATGATGTTTCTGAATCTGGTTGGTCTAACCATGGTAAAAAATGCCAAGGAAATATATTACTATTCCTGTGGCTCTGTTTCCTCCAGGTACCTCACAAACTCCTGCAGTACTAGTAAGATGCTGTTGATCTTACCCATCAAGCCAGTGCCTGCAAAGGAGCCAAGCAGGGACATCACAGGCACAATGTACTCTGTGGGGGTACCCTGGTAATCCAACACAGAGATGAGAGGTTTCAAAAGTCCTGGGGACCTTTCACCTAAATGTTCACAACAGCTGATATAAAAAAAGAGGGGACCTTAGTATCATTAAAAATGTTTTAGACGTTGTGGCACATAGTCACATATGCTGGGAGTGGTAAGTGAGGGAGTTTGCAGTTACCGGCAGTACGATGTCTGTAGATTGAAAAACCTGGCAACACTCTCAACGCTCCCCCTTTCCAGTTAAGGTACTCTTCACTGCCAAGCCTACACACAGAGCACAAGGTGGGTATATGGACAAGTACAGATTACAGAGATCTATGAAAGTATTCTTAATCCTTGATACATAAAGCACCCAATGCGACACTAAAAATAGGTACACATCTTTGGCTTTTCTCGGATCATCTGTTCCCAGCTGTTGGCATGACGATAGCTGTGTATCACCTGGTGGTAGCCATGGGAGTTGATGCTGTAACCCCACAGCAGGTGAGTTGGTTCAGTGTTTTCTGGGCTCCCTGGAAAAACTGGTGCAGTTAAAGTTCCCAAGGTGACTACTGCAATCTGCGTCACCTGCCAAGGATCAAAGCCTTGAAGGAACTCCCCTTCTCCAAAAAACCAAAATTAGGGTTTCTTTCTGTCTTGATTTTCTCCCATAGGTACAACTGGGAAACCTGAGCATTGAAACTGCAGAAACAACAAGAAACAAGGAAAACAGCCAGGTGATAGAGTTCTGGATAACCTGTAAAAAGACTTACAGGGCTGAGTCAAGATCTTGGAAAAGCTCTGGGGAGAGACAAAGGAAAATGGAGGTGAAGGTGAAGGCAAGAGTGTGTTAACAATTAGATTAGAACAATAAGTCTATTAAACTATCATTTATTTGCTTTACTTGGTATATCAATTCCCTGGATAGGAGGTGAGAAACATTTAGGAATAGCAGCTGTGGCATCATTTGCAAGACAATCCCTGGGAAACTGCCCAAAACACATACGGCCAAGCAATGTTAGGGGACACAGAAGCATCATCCTACTCACAAGGTCCTGATTGTTTGCAATCATTAAAAAGACCCTGAATTTCTCAGGTAGCTCAGGGTTAATTCCATACTCCTGGCATTTTGCTTATCAGGTATTCCCTATCAAGTTCAGATATGCACACAATTTCTTCCTTCCTGGTTTTTGTCTGGAGGTGACTGCAGTTCAGTCTGTGAAGTTCACTGATCCTAGGTGTAGTTTTTAATGCCCAGATTTTTGCATGAGGGATTAGGTACACCAGATCCTGCAAATATCCATACTGTAACAGAAAAATACTGCAAAAAAAAAAAGTCTCTAAACAATATGATCATTGAAACTTTGGATGGATGCTTTTACTTTTAAATTTTTAGCATTTGAACTCTTAAAATAAAGCCCATATTGACATCTTCTGCAGCCTGACTTTCTTTTTTATCCCTATTTCTCTTTCCTACACCAGGTTTTCCACCTTGACACCATATTTGTCTGGCTCTGCTTGCTCACTTAGAGACATGTAACGTCAGTAGTTAAAGCACTGCGCTCACACCAAGACCCAGTTCCAGGTGACTTAAAGCTATAGAGCCAAAGTCAGAAAGGGTGAGTTGGGTTAACAGCACTACTGGCAGCACCCCACTTCTCACATTAACCACCTCTAGTCTGCTGCGGGTGCTCGTGCTTTTTTTGCTTCAGACAAAATGATGTCCATTCTCTTAGACAGTACAAATCCAGGTTCTTCAGTAACCTTGTTCCTTTTGACTGAGGCAGGTGAATTCAGCTGGAAGATCAATGGGTGGTATTTTTTGGGAGAGGAAAGGACTGGAGGTAATAACTTCCTGATCCAAGACAACTAGATGAGGACATGAGACATGAAATTATCACAGATAATTTTGTGACAAAATCCGAAATTCAAATAAGCACAAATTTTCCCTTTTTCTGGAAACAGCTACTTTATCTAAGTGCTAAAACAGTAGTTAAGTGCACATAGATCTTTGCATATTTATATAAATGGCTTTTTGAATGATAATACTATGAGAAATTGAAAGCAAAAGCATTATTATATACAGCTATGGTTTTTATATAACTCGATTATTTGGTTTCTATTAACATTTTACAGCACCTGGCTTTTGGGATTTTCATATTACTTACATATATATTCACACTCATTTAAAGATAATTGAATGTTCTGGTTAGTACAATGGTATTTTTTCTTTATGAAGAGGAAAATTTTTAAACACTTTTATTTTAAAAAAATTTGGGGATGATTAAATTAGAATACTATTTTCCCCCAAAATTTTAGCTAGCTTTTTCAAAAGAGTTCCACTAGAGAGGCAGAAAACTAGTCCTACCCTATTGTTTTTATTACTCATAAAAACATGCAGTTACTTCTGCATATCACAGGGAAGCATTAAAAACTTCCATCATGGCTGAATTTTGTCACCAATACATGTCATTTTCCAGTACCAGGAAGCTCTGGGCTTAGTGTTGAAGAGTCTCTGATTTTCAAGGGCAAACATTTCTCCTCAAACCTTCTACAAAAATGCTATATAAAGGTGTGCCTTCCCATGCAGGGACAGAACATCCTTCTAGACCCACAACAGTCTCCATGACATTCTTCCCACAGTTAATTTACTCCTGTAAATTCCATGCTGGGAGGATCTTGCACACATCTCTGAAGTTTCTGTAATAGCACATGGTATCAGCTGTAGAACTAGTAGATGCAGGGAATGTTTGTACACATGGAGCCTAGATCCTAAGATGCAAAGTCTTGATTTAACTGGGAGATCTACATTTAGAAATAACACCTACTTACAATAAAGGTCCAGTGGCTACATGGATAAACAAGAGGAGGAGAAGTACTTTCAGGACCTGCAATTTAGCCAATACCATTTCCTACTACTGTTTCCCAATTAACCAAAAGAGGGGGCTAGTTCATTCCTTTTTTCCATGATTTCCAAAAACATGGTCTTACCTCCTGACCTTGGGTTATTGGAATATTTCTGACAGAAAATGAGGTGGAATCTTCTCTGGCGGCACCTTTATTACTACCAGATTGACTCACAGTGAGGATCTTTGCTTTCCATTTTGTTCACAACACTTCCACCTGCACAACTGTGCTTCACATTAAAAGGCCTCCGCCTAACCACAGTACCCCACGTCTCTGCTGGACCATTTAATGGCATCAAATTAACTGCATCCAGCAAAGAAGACCCATTGGCTAATGTGACTTCAGCAATGGGAATGTGCATTATACTGTTCTTTGCTTGTAGCCCAACAGAGTACCAGGAGAAGAAAAGTTGTTACACAAGTTTCAGCATTAAGCATCTCTGACTTATTGCTGTGATTACACTAATTGCTCATCTTCCTAGTGGGAGGCTGCAGGAAGCTGTTTTGAAGTAATCAAGCTGAGATGCGGCCTTCTATTTATAAGAGGCCTAGAAATCTTACTTTCCCAAAAAGAGCATCTAATTGAATCTCTAAAAAAGAGCAGATACAATTTCTCTTTCCTTTCTTGGAATCTCACACAAGAGTTTGCAATTCTGTTCTTTCTCACTGTGGATGTCCATGAACTTTAAATGATGCTGCCTGATAGTAATGCAGGCAGTGCTTATTCTCCCCTTTTCCCAGACTTCAAATGTGTGGCAAAACCTCTGCAGCTCAGTAGGAACCCCAGGATCATCTAACAGAGCTGTATGATGCCATATGAATGTACATATTACCCAACTCCTAAATACAAAAATAATGTTTTGTATTTACATGAAGGTTTTTGGCCTGAAGAAGTTCAATACTGTCCTGGCTGCCATACAATCATAGCCCCAAGGAAACTCTCCCCCTCAACTGATGGGAGTGCGTAATTTGGGTCAAGAATTCTTTGATCTATGAGATCACAATAAGGACCACTGAACATTTTTTCTCTATGCAAGACCTTTCAGAGTAAAAAAAAGCCCAAAAGTCAATACATTTACCTCAGACAAATGAAAGCAGAACTCAGCACCAGTAGGATTTTAACCAATATTTCTAACTGATCTATTGAGAACCTTTGTATGATAAAGCCAGGGCAGCCTTTCTCAGAGCAACAAGATCTTTCTGCTCAGATGAGGTTAAATTTCATCATAGATTACTGGCAGGGGTTTGCTGTTCTAGATGTCGTTGTTCTCTTTGGGGTTTTTTTTCCTAGTTTATGACTACAGTTTCTTGGTAAAACTGGGCACGTATTCTTAATAAGTTGTTCCAGGAAAGCCAAAATGACTTGATAGCAAAGGTTATGTTTTGCCCAGTGCTTTCAACCAAATAAAAAGAAAGTGGAAAATCTAAGTGAACTGTTCTGACATTTCTGAAGCACTTCATTTACAGGCACATGCAATAAACACAAAGGAAATAAAGAGCTAAATTCACACTGGTACTGAAGGAAGCAGCAGAAGTGACTTTTTTTTTTTTCACAGTAGATTGGCTAGTAAAGATTTCATGGAGGCTGAACAAAACTCAGGTTAAAATCCCTCCTCAGCACAAAAGGATTTTAAGGCATGGATTTCATCTCCCAAGGAAACATCTTACTCTGAGTGTTCTGTAAGATACCCTGGGGTAGAGAAAACGCAAGAAAGACAAGATGTTTCTTCAGCCTGTATTTTTCTTGAATATAGATATGGATTTATAGGAGGCACTTCAAATATTAATTAAGATGGCTTAAGGACTTGGTCCTTTAAATTCTATCTAAGAGCTTTCTTAACTGAACACTAGTATTTCTGGATGTAGTCCTAGCCCAACAAATGTCTTCCAAAACTTGTACAACAATGTCAACAGGACTGTGGATAAAAACACGTCACAGACTAGTATGCATGTCAAGGCACTTTCCTGGCAGATGAGACATTTTTTCAAATCACCTATGGCAAAAGGGTCTCAACTGAGGTCTCCTACACTGTGTATGAATGCCCCACAGCTGAACTTTTCAGGGAAGAGGGATTGATGGCTGTGTAAGGCCTATTTTTAGATATCCACAGATACCGGATGCTGAGACACAAGAAAAGAGGGCTTTAGAGAGAAGAATTTAGCAAGGGAAACTGGCAGGATTAGGGACTACCATTTGATTGTTTTATTAGACAGACTCATAGGAGTCAGAAGCCAGGGAGAAAAGATTGCTATTGAAATGGGATTTGAAGACAGTCAGGAGGTCACTGAAGCAAACAGCAGGGTATCTGTTACAGAAGCAGAGAATCACGGGAGAAAGACTAGGAGAAAAAGGTCCAAAATTAAAAGTCCTCATCTCCTTCTATACATCACCACAAATCAATACAAACCAAGTAATTCACAGAAAGAAGCAATTTCATGTGTTTGTTTGCAAGCCTTGATGGATCTATTGGCTGGAATGCCTATTGTTCCTATCCTTGACGTGACATACACAGCACAGGTACCATGATGTATATAAGCCATGAAAAACTCCAGTGTGTATCATTACCATGAGAAATGCAGGGGCTGGCTGCTTTTGACAGCCAGTGATGCTATTAGCTAGCCTTTTGCGTTGGTAGCTGAAGAAAATTCAGTCAACATATTTTAACCTTCTGAGCAATCCCAGCACACTGTGATCTTACCACAGCAGCTGATAACAACAGAAGTACAAGCTCTGCGTCAGACAAAAAGCAGCTGGGGGAAGGGAGCTCTGGTCTCATTCCTCCCCCACACCAGCCCAGCTTGTAGATCAAGCTTGTCATCCCTTTCAAGGCAAAAGGCATTGACAACATCTTTCTTCCTCAAATAACAGAAAGGGAAGGGAGCTTACCACTGCACCGCATTATAGAGTGGTGAAAATACATGAAAGCACTGGATGGCTCTAAGAGAGCACAGGGAGGACAGTCCAAACCTACCTGAGGCTGGGACTCCAGCATAGATCTTGCATTATAAACTGAATTAGGCTCTGGTCCAAGCCAAATCATGAACTCTGCTGACTTAATTTCAGCTCCTCTCTGCAGCCTTTCATTAGGAGTTGTAAAGGTTCCTTCTGAGCTCTTTCAAAGTAAGGAAACTCAAGTGGTCTCCAATTTCAATTGTGCACTGTGATGAAAGTAGGCTGTCTGGGAGGAAAAGGGGGGTAAACTGGCTAGCCCTTTGAGTTCAGTCTGGGACTCACATATGTAGGAGTGCAGGAATTCCTCAGCTTCGCATTTGGAAATGGGCCCGTGTCAGAAAGTAAAAATAGAAAAGTGTGTATGCGATTCTAAGAAGTTCAGCTGCAAGGAAGGGGGAAAAAAGTTTCCTGTAGACCTTGACTCAAGCTTTTTTTGAAATTTCAAGGGCAAAGAAGAAGCAGCTTCAGGGCTCCATTTCATTTTGGAAGTCATAATTCATTATTCTGCAGTGGAAAACTATTCTCAACAAAATGAAAACTTTTTTTTTTTTTTAATCTTGTTCTATAATTTGCTTTAAAAAAGAAAAAAAAACCCCACACTTAGGCAAAATATCTGTATATAGTTGCCATGGTTATTTTATGTCAGGACTACATTTTAACCATTATTCTTTCAACACTAGAAAAGGAGAAAATATCTGGTAAATTGAGTGAATTAACAATAGATAACACTGTTTCTTTAAGTTCTAGCCTTAGCAGAGAGCAGCTGTATCATTTCCCTCAGGGAGTACAGTTCTGCTTCCTTGCTCAAATATCCCCAGAATGGGTGAAACAGGTTTGCATGGGTATGTATATCAAAGAGAACTGAGCTTGGAGTAGGATGCCCCAATTATCTGTATTTGTAAAGCTCATGCAAATTCCCTATATAGACCAGAGCACAGGCTACATCCACACTGAGAATGTAAATACAGAGGGAGCAGTAGCTAACATGGCATTAAAATAGCCGTCTCTCCATCCTGTCTGTCTGGTAATGGATTGTGCAGGACTGAGCCAGCAATACCTAGCTGTACACATAACTCTGTGAGTGTGTGTGGGGGGGAGGTGTGTGTGTGGATGCACATATAGCTACACACAAAAGAGGTAGCTGCAGGTGGAGACACAAAGGCCAGGGCACTACTGTCTACCTTTTTTTTCCCCCAAAAAAAGTAGCCTGGCTGCCACTGTTGCTGCTAAAGAAAGAAGGCTCAGACCTCAGACACAGCCCCACTGCTCCTTCCTTCCCAGTTCTCCAGGAAGCTTGACTTTAAAAATTTCCCTGCCACTCCTTGTCCCCTGGGTGTGTCCTTACTCCTCCCATGGCAGAGCCATGTTCCCACACACCTCCCTGGGTAGAGTAACTTAATTTTGCCTATGAAGCAGCCTCGAGGTGGCTGTGCAGTGAGGCTCCCATGGCCTCCCCATGTCAGTTGCCATGTGCCAGGATGGTTTGCCCCTTTGGCTTCTGGGGCCTCTCATTACCCCACATTCCCCAGGCTGGCGCTGCAGATCCCACAGCATGGGACCAGCATGGGGACAGGGCAACTGGAGGTGAAATACATGAGGTTGCAGGGATGCAGCAGATCCCTCTGCCAGGCTCCTTCCCGTCAGTGGCAAGATCTACAGCATCCCTGGACAGTCAAGGAAAAGTTAAACTTTGCCCAGGACTTACTAGACCCAATATAATGAGGTCATCTTCATGGACATTCTCTTCTAACTGATTTTTCACATCAACACACAAAAGAGGAAGAGACATAACTGCTGGCTCCCAGAAGAAGTAGGGAAAATGCACATATTTTCAAAAAGATTTAAAAATTTAACTACACTGTCAATCTTGCTAATGTCCATTCTGATCCAAGATTCTTTTTTTTGGGGGGGAGGTGAGGGGGAGTAACAGTAATAAAGTAATTTTGCATGAAACAAAAGCACTCAAATTTTCAAATAAATCAAGCATGAAACAGCAGAAATGTAAGAGCAGCAGTTCTACTTGCAGAATCAAAGCAGACTATAGCTTAAATGAATAAATAAAATGACCAGTAATTCTATTGGATGATATTGTTCAGTTTCAATTGTGCCCTCAATTCAAACAGCCCAGTGACTGATGTGTTACTGTGAATTTGTGTATTGTGTCTGTAATTAATGTGTTTTGGAATGACCCTCTGAGAGTAAATCAATAGCGGAAATTTGAGACCTCTTGTGATTTGGATTTCTGACTCTTCTAGATCAGTTTTCAAATTATCAGAATTTCTATTAACAACAAATATAATCCCAAAATATGAAGTATAGTGACAGTTTTCACAACTCAGGTCCTCACAGCATCCTTGAATGTTCTTAAAAGGTATGACATTCAGACTCCTCAGAATGTAGAGAGATAGGGGAAGGAATCAGGTATATGTTTTCCAAAACAGTAGTTTGCAACCTGTGATCACTCAACGCAACAGGCTAAATGGCCTACAAAAAGAATCTATGAAGAACAAGATACTTGCGAATACTCTTGATTTGTGAAAGAGTCCATGGATCAAAACTCATTAAGCTCATCTTTTCCAATAAAGTAAGGCAAACTCTGCGAAGTTCATCTTTCAGCGTTCAATCAGCAGGAGGCTGAGGCAATGCAGTCCTTCTTCCTCACTTTCAGAATGGTCCACACAGCCAAGTCCTTTCGTTTGATGGTATAGCTGGACAATAAATCTCTTTGTCTGACATTGTACCCTTGAAAGTTTCACCATTTCAAGTACCGCTGAGGGTTCTGCCTGCTAAAATAATGCAGGTGCTGGAGGGATGTCTGAATATCCCTGTCACTATGTCATGTCCCAGGATAGGAGCATGTCAATAAAGTCTTGTCCTTGGCTGTCACATCGCTGATCAAATCCAAACAGAAACCCCAAACTAGATCTCAGATCTAGTGGAGAAATTTCTATTTATGCAGCCAAAGTTTTCAAATCACACTGTAATTATTTTATTAATTTAAGAGTCTCAAGCTGGCACTAGTTCATTTCCTTCATCTGTGCTGCAACCACAGAGATGCGGCTTAAATTTGCACCAGAATTTAGTGCTGCTGAGTCACAGTTACTGAGTTCCACTTCATTTTTTGCTGCTTTCAAACTTCTTTTACTGTTTGTTATGAACTTGATATTGCTCGGCTGTGAGATTAAGTGGGGCAAGGCACCCTGAGTTTTGCTGATGAGTTACTTCAGTACTTTGGGGGTAAAGAAGAGCAAATTACTTCAGCTGCAAAAAATGAATATACATACTGTAAGGAGATTACTCAAATATGGGCAGATGACAGTCAAAGTCACCAGTAATATTGTGAAAGAGCAGGTAAAGTGGAATATAATATTTATACACTGCAAACAGATTTGTGCTGCTGAGCAAATTTGACTCTTCTTGGGAGTAAACCTCAGAAATGTGTTCCTTTGCAGGCAACACAGTGGACAAATAAACACTTTAGTGTCAAATAAAATGAAATATGAAACACTATATCAGGGCTCAAATAGGAAAGTGAGAACTAGATATTCTGCATTACACTTCTCAGGCCTCTTGGTTGAGAAAGGATGACTGGGAAGAATATTTACTACTATTTGTTCCTATCTCGTATAACCTCAATGCCCCAGAAAATGGAACGTGGGCATACCAAACATAAATAAGCTAGCAGGAGAAGAGATTACAGTCACACTTATGTTCTCCTCTAACTGCTAGTCATCAGCACCAAGTTTCAAAACCATCACTTTACTCTTTCCGGTACCAAGCCTGCATTAATGGCAGTCCAACTGTGACAGAAGGCATTGGCATTCTATGTGACAATGTCACAGCTCTCAATGGCAATGCATTAAGTGTGGATCAAAAATGAGCAAAGGTTCAAGCCAGTAATTCAGCCAATCCTGTGTTCTGTTCTAGGGAAAATGTGGTATTTAGACACACAGGAAAACAGAGGCAGCACATAAAACATACTAAGAACAGCACACATATGGCTGTTTGTTATCTATTGAGTTCCAATGGTATGTTCGGCAACTTGCATGGGAATCTTCCAATGTAATTATTTAGGTCATTCCAAGTTATAGCGCCTCATTTTTCCACCCCAGTATTTACAGATTTAGATTTAGAGCTCCAGCTCTTACAGACTGTGTGGAAGTCTTACCAGCAGGATGTATGGGATTGTTCATCTTTAGTATCTGTGGCCAAATGTCCATGACCTGCCCCATGGATATACAGATTACCCAGTTCTTTCGAGTTTGCAAGGCCAAATTGTTGTGCTTTGTAATAGTTCAGATACTCCCCTGCTTCCACTGGTCTTACTCCCAAGATCACTAGGAGGTTAAAGGGAACAACAAATAGGACAAATGCATTCCTGATGTAAGCAGATGAAACCTTATAACCTCATTTTTCCTCTGCCCCCATTTTCAGAGTTGTCAGCTGAGCAGCAGCTGTTTACACCAATTATGAATTTGGCCTAAGATATAGAAATAAAGCAGCAGATTATATTCCATGGAGAGTACATTAAAAATAAACAATGCATTCATGTGTGTGTGGCAGAACTGAGTCTAGAGTCTTTAATTATAGGAAACAGGAAATACTTTGGTTGCTCTCCTTCCCAAGATCAAAATTCGTTAATAATTACAGCACTTCTTAAAGGTTCCTTCTCCCTTTGGCAACACTGCCACTGCAGAGGGGGAGGGAAGGGCGGAAGAGGGAGGAGGAAACCAGGGATCACCATAACAATATGTAGGTGGAAAAAAGACACATTACATGTTCCAAGATAAGAGCAAGGAAAGCCTTGCATGATAAAATCAGGCAGTCCTTCCCTTGTGCAGCACAGTAGGTCATTCAGGAGCATTCAGGAGAATTCTTTTGCTTCATTATGTTTTTTTCGCAGCCATATTTAGGAAGCTGCAAAGGACTATCAAAAGACATTCAGGAGCTGGGTGGGGGGCAGTCTTAGCAAAGATTTCAACAACCTTTAAACCGCCTGGCAATTTTCTGCACAGAGATCCAGCTGGAGGTGGAGATGAGGATACAGAAGTTTTTCTTAAATAAGAATAACCTGACATTCTTATCTATTTAAGGCACTGTCTCCTCTGTGTTTGCATTTTCTTCTTTTTAAAACAAACAAATTTAAAATTAACAATCCTTTAGATAATCTGAGCCAGACTCCCAAATATGTGGCGTGAGACAACTTCATGGCAGCATTTAATCTGTTGCAGACAGTCTGCACAGGCTCAAACCCTATTAAAACCTTTATTAACACCACCTTTATTAAAATCTTTAGAGCAGCATAATGACACACTTTGTACAATACTACAGGTAAAGAGTGAGAATCCAGGCTGCAGCTTCACTGTAGAAAGAAAATTCACATCTTGCCAATATTGGGAAAAAAAGGCTGCAAATGAAGATGTAAAATCAGGTTCATGTTTAAAACATCTAAACTGATATTGCTTTAGGAAAGAAGCAACACATTAAGAACAATGTGTGAATATCCACTGACAGCCCTGAGTGCAGAATATTGTTTCAATAGTGCAGTTTGCTCATATACATAAAATAAGTAGGATTCAGTTGGTTAATAATTTATCTGGTGACTTCTTAATCTCGAACCAAAAATATCCTTGAATGTTTCCAGAGAAGCTGATATCAGGCATCCACAGCAACTGTAAAATCAGCCCTTTTTCTGCTTTATACTGTCTGACAGTTCATCATAGTCTTGGCTCTGCAAAAGACATACATACGTGATTAATTTAATGCGCAGCAAGTGGTGCCATTAACATCACGTGCCTATGCCTTCCCAAACTCAAGGGCTAAGATTTGCCCAGTCCCTTCTCAACACAGACCCTCTTGGAGGGGCTTTGAGTAAATCTTATTTCAAAGAATGTAGGAGAGGGGAAAAAATATTTTTCTTCATAAAGGAAACATCACTGCAAGCAGCAAAAGCCAGGACTGTCCACAGGGGCTTGCAGGATTCCTTCTCACGTCTGGCAGTATTAGGGCACTACCCAGCTGCAGTGGCCACCACCGGCTGTCCAGTTGTTAGCCCTGAACACTCAGCAGCACGATCAAGAGGGTTGGAATCGACTGAATAAAAGTTCCCCAACTAATGCAAACAGATACACAGTCGGTTTTGCCACACTGGCAAAAGAAACCTCTGTTTGGCTTCCCTCAAAGAGTCCTGGCCTTGTTTTCCTGAAATCCCTCAGAGAACGGCCCCAGGGCTGAGGCAGTGAGCATTCAACTGCTGCTGGTCTTCCAGCAGATACCATTAACCCTTTGGCTGCTAATTCCCCTCTGCTGAAAAAGTGGTTGTCTGCTCTTGGACTCCTCAGCATTTATCTGCTGTCCTGCTGTCCTTGAAAGTTCAGGGTTCAACAGCAGCTGAGTACTTAAGCAAGCACTTACTGCAGTTTGGTGGTCAAATAGATAAGAGCGATTACCTCAGAGGACTCCTTGAGTGTTTTCAGCCCTGCTGCTGACTCACTAGCTGTCCCCAAGCAGTTCCCTCCAACTTTGCTGCATGATGTGCATTAATACTGACTCTGTGAGGCTTACTTAACCAACTAGAGTAAAAGGTTCTGCGTCTCCTGAATAAGAGGAAGTAACGTGAGGAAAAACACCTCGTGCTATACTGGATCTTAAACTATAAAACCAATTAGCAGATTTTAGAGGACAGCTATGCTGAGCACATGTATTCATCAGCAGTAAGCGTTGATGTTTCATCTCTCCATTCAGACAACCACAGTGAAAATTTCTTATATCAACCTTGCAAAAAGTGGGCTCGCTTGCTGCAACAAAACAAAGCAAAACACATTCACACAGCCTGGTAAAGCTCCGGTAATCCATGCGCTTACAAATACAATCGGCATAGGTATTTGGAATTTAAACAGATTTGTAACACAGTGCTGTAAAAAATAGTATCACTCTAGGTGTTAAGTGGTAATTTCAGAATGTTGAGGAGAGGCTCTTAATGAATTTACTGTTGGCTACCGCGGAGAAGATGATAGGACTGAGATGCCAGATCATTAAATGCTTGGAATTATTATTCCTTTAATACTGCAGTGACCATAAAGGCCAACTCAGTCTCTGCTACAAAGATTCTTACAATGGAGTCTTCATTTTTCCTACAGCTTATTTGTTGCTCTTGTTTTTCTAAGTTTGAGAACATCCAGCTATATTTCTGCTCTCTCAGACTCCATAAAAAGCTTTCAAAGCTATATTTAGTGAGAAGATAGTGTGTATATTAAAGACACTGAATAGCCACACACCACGTTGCATTCCTTTTGCTGCAAACCACCACAGAAGTAATTACCATGCTAGAAATCCAGCTCGGTCTTATTGAATGGTTATTGGAGTCATCTAGCATAGTTCTCACAGAGGAAAAAAAGTAGTTTATGGTAAAAGGAATAGGTTACCAGTGTACACTGAAATATGCCCTTTCTGTCCCCTGCTCCCAGCCCCTCTTCCCACCCCCCCATCCCCCCTTACTCTGGAAGAACTCCCAAGTATGAAACATGGGCACTAGAAAAGCTGTAGAAAGCAGTAGGAAGCCTGAATTTCTGTTCAGTGAGTCGTCACATGCTCTCTTAGTAATGCAAGAACTTCCTTAAAATGTGATCATTAATAACATGGTATTCGGGTGCCTCAGATAAGTACTCAGGTTTCCATTATAAGCACACTTGCTTGTGATTACTGCTGGAATAGGAGGATTTGAGTGTTAGTGCCCTGCTTATCCACTAACAGGTAACACGATTCAACCCCTGGGAAGCTGCTTTACAGCCTGACCTTCTTTGAACTAAGACAGCTCATGCAAGCAGTTCACTCACACACAGACAACAGTGACTCCTGGCAAACTGTCTCTGAAGCCCAGCACTGGTCTGAAATTTTTTGATACTAACTCTTACTTTTTTTCACTGGTTNCACACAAAAAAAAAAACCTCCAAAAAAACCCCCAAACAAACAGTTATGACAGAAATTACACTCATTCCAAGTAGCAGAGTTGTTTGGGACATAGAACAAGGCTGCATGGAGGATGCTGTGACTCTGAGGTCCAAAAAACAGTGTTCACAACCTAAGAAATTACATCTTTACACTATGCTGTCTTCTGCATTGTTGTTGCAGCTCTTTACAGTGGTTTCGACTGAAACAAAATTACTTTCCTCTTAGATATTTTATTTTAACGTATCAGGAACACAAGAAATTTACACTGGCTTAGGTAGGTAGGGGAAAGCATCAGAACAAGAAACTGGTGTTAAATTGCTTTGGAATAAAGTGGATTCCCTCAGAGAGAAAACAATAGCTTGGTTCCACCTAACATGTAATATATTGATTATTCATTATTTGTTAAAATAAATAGTACAACATTCTTCTATATTATTTGATTATTTTTGCTACATTGTTGCCTAGTGCAAGTCCCATAAATTGTGAAATCAAAACAAGCATAAAAATAGCATAAAAATCGCCAGGCAGATACATCATCATACATACAGTTTAATCCGCTAGCATCTCCTGTGGTCACATCAGGTGTTGGCTAAGACTTTCAATTTCTGCTTTTTCCAACAATGACAAAACTGCTAGCTCCTGCATGAAAAATATAGGTCATTTGGAGAGACAGATAACAGGTATAAAGCTATATACTTACCTATGTATATACGCAGAGAGGAAAAGAGAGGAAGTTAATCGTAATATATATATTCTTATCTAGAAAATAAATTATGTTTGCATTTGTATGTAGAACTTCTTATTCCCACGAAGCAATTATTAGAAGTTTCCTTCTCATATTTAGTCATATTTGGAATGGTTTTCAGGATGTTTAGACTTTTTTCTTCAAGTTGTCACCAGCTCATTACCACAGAATTACATTTTACAAACAAGAGCTGGCTAGAGCCAACTTGGCTTGGTTACTGCTGCCTGAGGGAATTTGAAAAAAATTACAATTTCCTTGCCTTTGGAACTAGACAGGCATGGAACCAACTGCAGGCAATCTCACCTCTTTACTGCCTTTCTGAACCAAAGCAAGTAGCTTTTGTATTCTTGGAGGAACTCTCCTCTTACTTGAAAAGAGAACATGTGTACAGAATATTTTTGTCCCCAAAATACAGCAAATCTGAGCAGGCATTAATTTTCATCTTAAGGACTCTCAAAATGCAGGGCTGCACAATAAGGAACCCACTGCATCCCCTTAGAAAGATCTATTGAAGGTTCTTCTACTGCACAGTGAATCATGCCATTGTGACCAGTGCTCAGAGCAGGACTCCAAAGACGGTTTAAAGCAGCCCAACTCCTTGTCTTTTCCCAAACACAGAGAGTTGATGAGGACACTGACTGCATCCGCAGCATTTTCCTATTATGGCCCCTGGGACTTAAAATTTGCTATATTTATGTTTAGCCCGTTTGCACCTTGCTTGACAGTTCACACACCACTACCCCTAACACACACACACACACACACACACACACACACACACACACACACACACACACTCACACCCTTGCACTGTGATAATTTCATAACTAGAAATTAATCCTTTTGTCTAACAGGAATTGTCTTGCTGCTGCCTTTGATCCTTCTGAAAGTGTCTCTCCTCAGCTTCAGCTTCATAAACCACCTTCAAAACTTCAGCCTCCACTTCCCTGTAATTCTCCTTTTGCAGAAAAGGAAGTGCTAGCTTTGTAGAAAATTAGAGGCAAACTTTAAGGGATGGCCTGCCCACATGATTGCTCAAAGGTCAAAATGATGTGTTTTTTTCTTATAATTACACTTTTGATTAGTTAGCACATCTTAAGTTGACTTGGCATGAGAACAGGATATTAATCACCAAATAACCATCATTTACCTTTAGTTACAGCATAAATTGCAATTGTGAATAGATCAAGCTTATATACTTATTCCAAAAGCAATCTACAGGACAGATTCTCAGGCACTGAGAGCTTCCAAATTTTAATTAAATTCAGAGCTACATCAATTAACACTAGATGAGATATGGGTCCAAAGGATAATCTGTGGAGTAAATAAAAAACAATTTGCCTTATTATCAGTAAGAATATCCACATTTTTAGTCCTGATGTAGTAGCAAACCTGTTGTGAGTGCACAGGACCATTTTACAGCTCTTCTCCCAGGTGGAACTGTACCAGAAGTTGCACTGCAGTCTGCAGATTAATTCCCTCCTGATTACACTCTAAGTGTAATTTCCTACCTATACTTACCAACAAGTTAATTCCAAGTTAGCAGTTTTCATTGCTAAGACCCCTTGCAACAGAAAGGCAAATTATCTGAAAGGTAATACTTCACCCAGATTGCATGAGCAAAACCAATATATCAAACAACTTCAAGTGTTCAGGTCTTAACATGGGAACTACATTGCCTGACTGCTAGTCAAAGCTTGTGAAAATCAGATAAGAACAACTGTGCCCTTGAATAATCTTCAAAACACAGTGCAGAATTCCATGTTTGGTGAAACTTTCTTGAAAAAGAGAGCAGCAATTAACAATAAAAGAGGATAAATGTTTTGGAAGTTTTCCGTTGAAGTGTAGTTGTTATTTCCTGGCTCATGCTCATTCTTTTGCGGATGACTTCAGACAGCATAGTGCCTGTGAAAGCAAGAAATCCCACTTCTCAATTTTTGCTGTCATTTTCTTATAAGATTCTGGTCAGAAAATGAGTCTAACATTTTACAAAAATGCTTGCAACATTTTTGTCGCTGTCTCAAAATGGATGAAAATGTGTCAGAAAATTTGACAAACATCAAGAATGTGCCTCTATGCTGTCAAGAGCATCCCCCTTCTTGATGAGCCAAGACATGTAATACTCCCAATTTCACACTTCTGCCAAAAGCACTGTAACTTTTTCCTGCAGGGAGTCCTAAACCTTGAGCTGGGAGATTTTCCCTCTGTTTGCACTAGGTAGAGCACAGCCTTTTGCCACATTAGTAGAAAGGCTACTTATCTTGGAAATGGGCTGGCCTTCTGAACACTACATCATCCGAATACTTTTAGATGCTCAGCAGCTGAAGTGTCCTATTGTGGCTCATTCCCTTGCAGAACAAATGTTGCTTCTGAGATTGCTCCAAACATTTGTTTGGCACACGAGAATCCCCTCCTTTTGAAGCAGTATTAAAAGCACTGTCAGCTCATTAATGGGTTTTTTTAACTTTTCTTTTGGCAGAAATGAAACTATTGCTGAAGGAAATATCTTGTAAACATTGAAACAACCACAACAGCATTCCATGCGTACATGCTGGAAAACAAAAACAAAGTAAAAGCAGCCTTTTGCAATGAAACATGTCTTTCCTGAATCAGCAAAGACTCCCATGACCTTGCAGACATTCTTTGGAATAGCCACTGAGAGCTGCATGAATCAAACAACAAAATAAAAATACTATAGTGCAGAGGACAAATCGTCCAGGGTTAGAGGAGAACCATTGCTCTCAAAACACCAAGCACTGAAATCTTACCCATAGATTGACGTGTGTACAAATGTCACCATGCCTGCGTCAAAGGACAGATTTCCCAGAGGACTCAGCTTCCCTTAGAGAAACTCAGTAATGATCAGAGTTTTAAAGACCTCAGCAAGCCAGATTTTCAGTAGAACTTATTTAGATGAGACAATCTGGGTACCACAAAAATTTTATATATGAGTTCTCCTGAGAGATAGCATGATGAACATTCTATGCAGAAGTGTAGGAATATGGCTTACTCCCCCCTCTTCTTTTTCCCTTTTATTTTTTTTTTTTTTTAATTTGGGTAACTAAAGACATTACAGTTCAGCTTGATACACTCTTGGTATGAAAGGAAGTAGGTTTTAGCTGAACCCTGTAGCCTTTACATAGGTAGTCTCTGTAAATAATTCCAGATTTTTCTATCTGTTACTTGTTATCTATGAATGATTTCTTTTTTTCAATCCCAGGCATTTTTTATGAAAGATGTGTTAGGAAAATCCAAATGTTTTTCTAGATATGGTTGAAATATTAAAAAATTAACAAATAAAAAAAGACCCTCAAAAACAAAAAGCCCCAAAATAAAAATAAAAAGAAAAAAAAAAGAAAACACCAGCAAAAGGCCTTTCTCAAACACATTCCACTTTAAAGTGCCTGTTCTTCACAGAACAGAGCAGAGGCAGTGGAAAGTTGAGTCCTTCCTGCCTTTAAAAGGTCAATATGACTTGCTACATTGGATCCGTGTCCTCTGAATGTGTCTAAAAACCAAAATACCCTATTTAGGTGATATTTATATATATGTACAAGAACAGAGGAATATGGTATGTTTATCAAAATTAATCTCTGTGCTTTGAAATATAATTTAAGATTGACATCTTGCTAATTTCAGAAAACCCCAAATCACTTGTTAGATCCATGCAAAATCAGACACTTCCAGGCTTGTAAGAAAGGCTAGATAAAAATAATTTTAATGAGAATTTAGGTACTATTTAAAAGTGGCAGCAATAGATTGGTGAGATTAGATAGGTCGGTAGATAGACAAGCAGATAGATATATAGACACAGAGAGGTGCTGGGTCTTGGAATGAAATTCCCTGAAATGCCCTAGCCTCAGGTGCTCTCAGTCTCATAACAGATTTGTGATATGGACTTTGTCATCAGTCAAGAAGAAAACTTAATCTAGAACTGCCATGTAATGTATGGGACAGTCTCTCCTAAGGTGCAAGGTTTATGTAAATAACCATCTGTCTCATTCATGCTTATAACAGTTTGGGAGAAATAACTGTGGTCCTCTTCCTCTCTCACAGCTGTCAAAATGCACTGAGCAATCAATGATTCAGACACTCAGAGAAATTACCTAGAGCAGAACAAATTCTATGCATCTTACCAAAAATGACAGGAAAACTGGAGTTTATTCCAATATCCTTGCAAGAGAACCTGAAACACAAAATGAGCTTGCAATGCATTTGCAAGAAGTTAAATCACTGAGAGTAGTGGCTATGAAAAGGGAAAAATAATCAGGTCATCATGGCATCAGTGTTTTTAGTACTTTGCCTTAAATTATGATCTAAAATACAGACTATTGCTTAGAACATCTAGGGGGAAAAATCCGAGATGATAATGTCTGATTTCATATGCTGATGTTTTGAAGCTTAGCCTCTCTTTTTGGACCATACTTCATTGTGGCTTGAATATTGTATAAGAATATTCATTATCTGCTGGCATAATTAGTCCACAAAGAGGCAAAAGGGACTATGTCCCCTCCCTTGTATATTTACTGTACCTGTTTAGCAATTCAGTTGCCCAAATCTTGTACAGGTGCTTGAAGGCACTGTAAAGTTTTCAGTTCTACATTGGGAATCAAGCAGGCAATATACACCCCAACACATGCATAAAATATTCTTTGGAAAAAGCATGACATCCCTGATGTAAGACAATTATTAATGAGTTTGGCTTTGAATTAGTGTGTTTCAGTTACAGAACAATAGTACAATTTAGAATATCCTAATGCACTTGATTAATTAGTCCCATTTTTACAGCAGAATAGGGAAACCATCAGTCACAGCCCACATTATTTCCCAGATCTTAACATGATAAGGAAAATATTGTGTTTAATGATGCCTTTCAACTAAGGGAAGGGATAAAACTCTATGACGTTACAGAAGTTTTACAAGATTGAGTCTCACAGCAGACCTCAACATAGGTCTGGAGAACTGCTGACCTGTCTCTTCATAATACTTTCCCAAGATGTCTGATGTCCCACAGTGTGATACCTGTCTCAGTTTTTTTGCTAGTCTCAGCAGATTTTATTCTCCCCATTCTGAAGCAAACACTTCAAGTTGTAGATTGGTTCAGGTTTGCTGCATTTTACTGTATTGCTGTGTTTCTCTGATCTAATGCACCTAGGAATTTATATCATATTTGCTATTGTATTCATCTGAATATGTTTCTGTTGTACTGGAAAAGGATTCATTTCCACAGAAACTAGTTCTGCTCTGGAAGGGAATTTTCCAGAATTTTACCAAGGAAGGAAACCTTAAATGTAAAACTTCTGTAATCTAAAATATTCCTTTCAAAGAACTGGCATAGCTAGTCTAGTATACACTACAATCACTGAATTCAACCCTCCTTCCTCCAGAATGACTTCCCAAAATATCATTATCAATACAGGTTATGTCCAGTTCCAGAGCCTAAGTATTTCCATTTGAAATCCTATAAGAAATAATCATCTCATGACATTGGAAAATATGTTTTTGCTGAAGAAAGGAAGACTGAAATTTCACAAAGTCAGTAGAGAATCAATAGAGAAATAAAAGTTCCTCTCAACATCACCTACATTTTGATTCTACCTTAGGAGAGTTAGCTTTAGCAAACATGGGTACTCCAGTTTGAAAAAGGGGCAGTTTGAGCCACTGGAAAATGAGCAACACAAGACAAAAAGCATCTTATTTGACTTTGTAATGGTACATGCCACATTGTAATGGAACGGGGAGAGGAACAGATGTATCCAGCTTTGTTTTCACAGGGTTTAGTTAATTCATGCTTTTCTTGGATGGCTTATATAAATAAATACACAGTGAATGACACAAAACCCAGTTGTGTGGTCACATATAAGCAGCTTTTGAGGCTTGTGAAGGTCTCACATATCTCTTGGACATCATCACAGGTCTGGTAAAGGCAGAAAGGAAATATACATATTAACTGCTCCTTTCTTTTTCCAGAGCAAATACAATGAATCATCCTCATCAGTTTCCCCATCAACCTTTCCTCTATCACTATCTTGAAAGGGCAGTGGGAAAAGTGCAGCAGAAGAGACATTGTAGTCAGCTGCATCCTCAAAGGGGTAACTCAGGAGAACTGCTGACATCCCCCAGACTGACAGCTGCCTACACAGGGCATTGCGTCACTGCATCACACACTCATTAACCAGGTGCTGCCAGGAGCAAGAAGCTAAGAGAAAGTAAGGTATAAATCATGTTTACAAACCACATGTGCAATGTCTTTCAGTCCATTTGTGGTCTTTCAGTAGCTCTATTTAGTATTCTGTACATCTGCTTGGGGGGTTGGTTTTTTTTTTCCCATAGCATTTCCTATCATATCAGCTACAGAATTGCCTACATGGAGGTATCCATAAATTATACTGCAGCCTAGGATTTTCTAGTGTGTGAACAAAAGGCACAAATGCAAATGCAAGATATTTAATTCGTTGTTTGTGTGTGATGTTACCCAGGTGCCAGTGACATCCTTCTGACCAACGCAGAGGCACAAGGGACCAACCCAACATACATTTTTAATGTGATCAGCTGTGACAGCACATACACAGAGTAGACCTTGCGGCCTTGAAGCCATCCTTTTGGAACACTTCTAGGGGCCCAGAAGAAATGGTTTAATTAATCTTCTTTTTTTCAGGATTGCAGATTTTTTTTTTTTTTAATATAAATTATGTACACTGAAAACCTGCCAATTATAGCAAATTAAGGGACTTGGCAAGTGCATCCCTTGGAGACAGATGGTAAATAACATTCAGATTCTGAGTTGAAATAGGGCTGGCGATTAACTGGTACAGGATAGAAAAGCGGTCCAAATAAATTAAATAAAAGGGTTTGATATGAATGCAAGTACTGTAGGTTGTTTTTTTGTGTGTGTGTGTGATAATGATGGCACCAAAAATATTGACGATTCATAATTAATATGCTGCACCCTCTGAGTGTCAGCAGGATTTTAAGTCTTTACCACTATTTTAAAAACCAGTGCCAGTTGTTTATTTTGCTTTCACAAGACTGCAAACAACTGTCATTTCATCCTCTCTGGATGATTTGCCAGTTAAAAAGATGAGAATGAAGCCACACACGGAAAAGAAAGTGCCCTTACAAGTAGGAGGTGACCACAGGCAAAAATTCAGAGGAATCAGGGCCTCCTGAGATGCAGACTGCTATAGCAAGAGTGGAAGTACCTGAGGAGAGTGCATTTGTTTCCAACTTGAGCTGCAAATGAAACAAGAGTGATGACCTCAGCCTCATCCCCTACTGACCATTTCTCCATTTCAAAAATTCACTGCACCTACTGTTCAAAATAAACCTGCCATCCCTGGCACAGCAGAGGTGGTACTGATCAGAAATGCACTGGCAGAGTTGCAAGATGGTAGGAAGAACTCACAGCACCTGCGTGCACTCTGTCTGGGAACAGCGATTATTGCTAACCTGTCAGTCTCAGCAGCTCTAAAATACACCAAATCTAATTTGGTTTAAAAATGCAAAAGCACAAAGAGATCTTTTTAAGAATCCAGCCAGAGATAAAAAAGATGACAAAGTCAAGAGTGTGTTAGTCATTTTATATGTACTCTGCTTAGAATACTAAATTCAGGAAATGACTCAATCACACACACAATTACAGCTATTTTCAGATCATAAATGATGCAGTACGCCAATACTGATGCAAAAACATACCACAATTAGTTCCTGCAAATGCTCTTGCAACAGGGCATCATTTCAAGGGAGCCTTCAACCTAATTATGGCAACAGAGTGTGCCTTAGGGCACACCTCTCTATATGATTTCATTATTCTTGTAGGGTGACCTGACAATGATGTCACCAGAGTGCTGCTTCACTTTGCATACTCCCAAGCACATGATAAGGTTAATTGCTTTGATATACATGTAAAAGGTCCATTTTTCTTTAGATGTTAGATGCACACAGAGCAGTCCCGTCATCAGTCTTTTCAAAGTAATAATTGACATGGAATAATGCTTATATGTGACTGAAAAATTGTAGAGAAGCAGTAGCTGATGGGATCTCTTCTAAGAATTGGTTTATTTACCCAATAATAATTTGCATACCAGTTAGCGAGTTTTCTCACAAACAAGAGGTCAAAGCTTTAAAGAAAACACATAAGCAATAAACCCACAAGAAATAATTCTATTCCACTTCTACAGATTATGAAAAATCAAGATCTGGAAAAACAGAGTAAAGTTTAAGATCAAAATCTGGGCTACAAGGAAATGCCAGAGCTCCTGCTAGGTGCATTAGGACTGGGATGACAGGAAGAATCTTCACCTTTATCTCAGTTGCCATGTTGAAGTTATTTGTAACCCACTACTAAAAAGGGGAGTCACTCACTCTTCATAAATCCCTGCAATACCCACTCAAATGCAGTACGTTAGAGCCAAATCTTCAAATGAGGGACTCCAGTTTTCCCTTGAGAAGGATTTCATTCATACTTTTTCCACTTTGGTTTTAAATCCAGACTGCAGTACGTCAGTGATACAAGATTTTCCTTACACTGGAAAATAAGTTGTAGATCAGGTAAATTGTATCATTATATAGGAGTATCAGACTGGCAGATATTTTTCATGTCCTTATAAAAATTCTGAAAGTTTACAGGGTATTATTTACATTTTCTTCTGTTTTAAATGTTTTGTATTTCCAAAATTCTGCTTTAAAGTGTGCACTCAAAGTCTTTCCAATTACAAAAGCTATTTTGCTAGCCAAGGCTACTTCACAAAAGCTAGAAAGCACAGAGTCAACCAAGAATTACAGCATTTGAGACAGATTTGTGATTATTACCATGAAATTTCAAGAAAAGCATGGGAAACCTCAAGTTTCTCTGATACTTCTCAATTACAAAAAGCTTTGGTAATTGTAAATTTCTGTTTCTGACATTCTGCCTTTATGTCAACACATCTTATTTGTTCAGACTAGTTTTACTTAGTTCTTTGCACATATAATAAAAGGAAAGGCCTAAATGTTTATGCAACATGAACAAGTCTGTCCTGCAGAAATTTCCAATCTCTAATATGCAACATTATTCCTCTTTGCATTCTACTCTCTTTTAACCCATTCAATCAAAGGACATTCAAGGAAAAGGTAGGGTCTGCAGTGTAGTTCACAAAGATCAGTGAAATGAAGAGAGCTAAAGATACTCGAACAATGCTGAAATTTCCATAGGCAACATTAAGTTAATTCCAAATACTGTGTAGTCTTTTCTTTACACATGGGTAAGATCTTTGAAAAATATTGGCTGTTTTTCTGGGGAGTCTTTTATTTTATTTTATGGGATCAAGAAAACAACACACAGAAGCACTAATGGCAGGATGGAAGGGGAGAGTGTTCTTCTGAGGGAGAGAACAAGATCGTATTTGCTAAAGGCCCGAACAGGAATTCTGGAATCATACTAACAGCTTTTTTTATGCCATTGTGTTTCGGGGGGGGANTGTATTTATGTACATACATATATATATATATATCTCACTGTTTGGTCAAGAACTGGACAACACTGCAAAGCAACAATTCTGAACAGCTGTTTGTTTTAACTATGTTCCTGTAACTTTTCCATAATTTTGCAGGAACATGTTTTGTTTGTTTATTTGTGTGTGTGCATGACTGCCTGGAGAATGGCTGCTCTCCACATGAATGCCAGTATTTTCATCTGAACATAAAAGCTAAAAGGTATGACTTTTCTAGATCAAATGGTAGGGCTTACTCAATAAAGGGCAGCAAGAATACTGCACGACTTAAGAAATCAATTGTAAATTACAGAGAGAGAAGTTAATTGCATAAAACACATTTGTATTAATTACCTAGAAAATATTTTTTATTGAAACTTGTGTTATTAGATGTTTGACGATGATTAAGAACATTTTCTGAATTCCAGCAAGGGCAGAACTCAACAATTTAATCTTCTCAATAATTCTTGGTCCAGTCCTAATTAATTTTTAAAGACATAAAAGATGGAAAAGAAAATGTGGCTAAACCTGTGTCTTACTGGCATTTTACTTCGATTATTTGAGTCACAACAGTGCTACCTCCTCATCAGAGTTTCACTTCACTTTCTTCTCTCCTTGCTCACCACACAAAGATGGTCACTGCCCTAAATAACTGGTAGTTCAACAGGAAGATAAAGGAAAACAGCTGGCTTCAAAAAGCAGATGGGTGGATCACATGGTAATAGTGAGAGCATAATTAACACAAGCATCATCAGTCACAGCACACCAGCTGCCAGCAAACCTGCACACACTGCTTTTGTGTTTTTTTGGCTTCTTCAGAAGAAAAAAAGCCTCTTTAAACAAAGTTGAGATTCTCAATAAGGCTTTTTCTACTTAACTCGGGACTCTTGCCGAGTACCTCTCCAGCTGTGTGAACCCTGGCCCTGCCACAGATTTATGTAAACTATTGATGAGCTCTCTGAAAAGATACAAATCTCAGCCAGGTCTGATGATTCCCCTGAGCTGTGAGAATTAGATTAAAGCAGGAAGCCAAACACACCAAAGGGGAAAAAATATGAGACTATAATTCCTTTGAGAGAATAATAGAAGGAACTATATCACGGCAGTGCAGAAAACAATTTCACAAGGCATAAATGAATGCAGAAAAGAAATCCTATAGCACTCCTTTTGTGCTTGGACATATGTGTTGCTTCTTGACTCAAATTTTAAGTGCTTCTCTTAAAAGTAATTTAAGAGTTTCATTAAGGATCTAGATGGCTCATTTATGAACATTTTCATCTAGAGGTCAGGGACCTGGGAATGTTTCTCAGATGCACAAAACCAAGTGAGTTCTCCAGCCAGGATCCCTGCTGGAACAAGACCTAATTATGCTGTATTGTACTTCTCCCCTGTATCACTGTTTCCTTTGAGAACAAAACCTGAGTTTGGTGGCCTTAAGAGCCTAACATGCTGTAGTCCTGGCCACACAGCTGGATGATGAGAGGAACAGGATCCAACAGGACACATTGCAGCATGCACTAACCACACAATTCCCCTATATCCCCAAGGTGTCTGTAATATATGTGAGTGACTTCCTTCAGGAAGAACAGATGATAACAACCTGTTTTGAAGCAACGTATAAGTACACTGGTTTCTTACTATGGCATTATTTCCCTCCTCCTTTTCTGTCTTACAGAGCTCTGTGTTTGTGCATGTGTTGTATGATATTCTGTAGACAGACCAAAAAGTACTGTGGTAACACCAAGCCACTAATCAGGGAATATGACATGTGACTGAACCAATTTCACTGTACTGAAGAACTAAACATAAACATTGATGAGAATAATAAAGTAATTCAAACCTTCTCAGATATTTAAAAATATTATTTTTCTTCTATTCTCTGTTTTCATATATTTATTTCTTACCATCCTGATTTAGCAGAGAGTTTTAAAGGGATGTGTCAAAATATCATAAGATAGGCTATTTTGGCATCAAAGTGGAAATGAGAACTTCCAGTTGATTATCTTAACTTACTATAATTAACACTCATATGTTTGTGGAATTCATTTCTCATTTATCTAACAAACAGAACAACTGTGAAATAAATACTAATAAAATATTATTGAAACTAGAAATTGAGAGTTTTTTCATAACTTGCTTCCTATTGAAAACAGATTGCCAAAAGCCAAAGTTGTTCCCAGGAGCAGACCAGGTTTTCTATATTTTTTACTTGGAAAAAATGTTGATTTTTTTGAAGGACTCAACTTTTTCTTTCTTTTTTTTTTTTTTTAATATCTACAAAAAGAAAACAACTCTTCAGTTACAATGTACTTTTAACTTTGGAATGTTTGACTTTTTTATTTGTAACAGTGATCAAAAAAGAAGTACTTCATGAATAGCTAAATGACACATTTCAGGTTTTTTAATGTTTTACTAGAACATGACAGTTGTTTCCTTCTTAGCTTTAACTGGGTTTGCAACACTTGAAGGCCTGTTGATAGCCATAGCTAAAGGTATCTTTCTTAAGAAAAATAAATAGATGATTAAAGGCCCAGCAAGTAAAGATATATTCCAGAAGAAAAAGAAATTTTCACTTACTGGATTAATTTTCACAAAGAAGTGACCTATTCTATTCACTCCATTTGTGTAATAAATTATCCATGAGATTCCAACAGATAAACAAAATTACACTCTAAAAAGTTTAAAATTAGGTGCCCAACACTTCTGAGAAATGGTTTTTCAGTTGCTAGTATACAAGGAACAGTATAATTTCTAAATTACTCCCCAAAAGCATATGATACTATGTTCTTGATCAATATATTCTTCATACTCTCAGAGGGGATATTCTGTCTGAAGATGCTGATACAGTTAATCAGTAATTAGTCAGTAAGCCTTGCCTTTATGATCTAGTACTTGAATAAATCAGCATGCAGGCAAGAACTATTACTCATTTTTTCTAACAGACATGGTGAAATATAAATAATTAAGTGAAGTGATCATGATCACAGGATCAGCATCTTGAACACAGTGGGTCAAATATACCAAATAGTTATATACTCCAGCAAGTGGACTCGTAACTGCTGAGAAGCCTTGAAACCATATATCCAGTCTTAGCTTAAACATGAATGCCAGTAGTCTGGCTATACTTGAAATCAGTTTTTATTCACTGTTTCTCTCTACCAAGGAATTTCATGGAAGTATGAACAATCAGGCACAGGGAACAAACTTTTATTGAAGGACAAGGAATAACATTTTCCTTTTGAGGTACTTTCGTATTTTCCCTTCCCCCATTC
The DNA here is from genome assembly GCA_013400415.1 of Scytalopus superciliaris. Lineage (NCBI taxonomy): Eukaryota > Metazoa > Chordata > Aves > Passeriformes > Rhinocryptidae > Scytalopus > Scytalopus superciliaris. The sequence continues at coordinate 721,018 of VXBX01005210.1, read as the reverse complement.
ACCCGATTGTAAACACAGCAGAAATAGTCTTGGTTTTAAAGTAAATAGACATTTACTTTGTCAGGCATGTTCATTTACAAAAATCCAATTTTGTCCTGAGATGATACGGACACCTTTGGGTGATACTCTCTGTTATCCCTTTTCTAGATGAAATTCAGTTGTCATAAAGCACTTTACTCATGCTTTATAAAATACATCGTTTGTGTCAGTCTTGAGTTGACTGAAAGAGTACTTCTTGCTGCAAATTATATAGCATCTTTTCAGAAATACCTCTATCACAGAGAGAAGATATTCCCGGACTACAGGACTACAGGGACCACAAGACTATCTAGGATGCAGCATTTAGCTACTCTGTGTATTTTACTACATCACCTTACAGAAGCATCATGCTGTGCAATTCCGTTTGTCACAAGTATCTTAAGAGTATCTGAGTAGTAGTTAAAATATCTCACAATTTGGCATGGCGTGTGCCCTTTGGAAGCACATACTATGTTGCATCTTTTGGGAAATATCAGACAGTATTGTAACAAAGGTTTTCTTCTACCAATGTAGCTAATCCAGCAACTGTATGAAATCATGCATTGAATCCATTTGGGTGCAAACAACTTAGGCAGCTACCTGTATTCCTGGCTAAAAAAGAAGGTCTTCTAGCCTAAGTTAAGAATCATTAAAAGTCTTACTGTTCAGTAAGAGGAGGTTCCAAAACAGCCTTTTCCAGCTATCCCTTAATGTTAATGCTTATTTTACTTTTGACTTACACTGGCAAACGCAGAAATGTTTGTTTCAGCATTAGAATATATGCATATTACACATCTTCTGTAATATCATGTTTGAAACAGGTTTGCATTGGGTTCAGGTGAAATATTTCAACTTTATTCAAGTTGATTATATTAGGAATACAGGTTATATAGTAGCTTGACAGCACTGTGTAATTTCAAAGGACTGGGCACAAATCTTTCAAGAGGGAATAAGTATGTTCTTTCCCAAGATATTTTTTTTTTTTTAGTTCTCCATACTCTGTGCTGTACACTCCATTGGAACAACCACAAATTACATCTCTGCAACACTTTAAATGAGACATAATGATAAACACTCTTTCTGGTAAAGCAGCGGAAACAGAAATTTGTCAAAGTAAGAAAACTGCAACTGCCTTTCCATGACAGGCAGACTTAAAAGAGCACTCCTAAGACTTTGTAGACATTGAAGAGTTTTTTAAAAAAAAAAAACCAAAAAAAAAAANNNAAAAAAAAAAAAATAAAAAAACACACAAACCCCCCCACACACACACACAAAAAAACACCCCTCTAGATATTTGCATGCAGTACTGCCCAAAATCATAGCCCAACTCATATATGGACTTTGATACTCCAGAAGCATATGTGACTGGTATTAGATAATAATTGATGGTATTAAATAACAGCAAATAAAAAAATTATTCTAGCTCTGACTGGGATCTAAAAGCACAAAACAATCCTCAGGGCTCTATGAACTTGCATTTAACAATTTTTTCAGTAGCATATTTGGAAAATAAGAATGGTAAATTCTAAAGGGGAGTGGGGAAGGCAGCTTAATTTTTTCTTCTTCACCTTCACAGCAAGTTAACAGGAAGACTTTACTTTAGTTGATGCTTCAATTTAGTCCAAGGCATTTCTTCATTGTCTTTCACTCCATGTTTCCCCACATTAACATTCGGTGTGCCACCGGCCTATTAATAGCTTGTATAAGCATGCACTGCAGACATATTCACCAGCACAATTGCACATATGGCTGTCACTCCATGTTCTGCACTGAAGGATGGATCCTTGTAGAAAACATTTCTGCCCTCAGACTTCCACTAGCCAATTTGACATCTTCCCCAGATCAGAGACCCTTGCCGGCACCTCCAGGGGCACACTTGGGCCTATGCACATGCTGGCTGCATGAATATTTAACAGAGAAATTGAGAAGAGGCTTACTAGTGATCCATCTGTTAAGTTGCTGGAGCTATACCAGGGACCCATGAGTTGGCTGCGGACTTCTTCCATAATAATGCCAAGATTCAACAGAGAATTTAAGGTATTCAGTTGATCCACTGCCCAAAGCAGACTACTGGCAAGGAGAGTGGCCACAGTGCATAGCTGGTGACAGCAGATTTGCAACTGAATAAAGCCAAAGCTATCTCTGAAATAATCAGCTGTGACTAATAATAAATAGAAACCTTACGCTATTCTTTTTTCAGATAAATTTAGGATGTTTTGCCCTATTTAAAGTAGCTAACTTCTCACCTGCCTTTTCTCACCTGATTTTAGCAAAGCCTGGTATTATGCTGTAATACCAAATAGTATCCCTTGGACTTTTTGGCTTCCAGAACTCACTTCCCTACCCAATGCTGCATAATAATAACTGTATTTTGGGAAGAGAGAATGGGATAAGAGGGAGAATAACACAACAAACACTCCATTATGTCATCTCATGCCAACTAATGAAATGTGTTTGTTGCTTTGGAAACAACGTCAGGTTTTCTAATAAATCATTGATGGGTCATAAAAAAGTTGAGTCAGTCCCCTGCAGGGTATATCACTCCTGTGTGAACATGGAAGCTGTGGAAGAGCAGCTAGGTTTTCTCTCCCCCTTTCATAAATTTTAGATTTTGGTTTTGTCCTTTAAAATTGAAATTATCTTGTTCTTTAAAAGTCAAGTAAGCCACATTATTACTTCTCAAACAAGTTCAACTATTTTAAAAGAAAGGTTAGAAGAGAACAGTTGGTCATTTTTTCTCAGCATGAAGCAACAGTTTTAACTTCAGATTGGATCTGTCTGTATTTTCTCTTTTTCTCTTTGTCTCCTTCTCCCAACTCACAATCTCTATGGAAGTCATTCAAGGCTGGAACAAACCTCTAAAGGTTTGCTTCTTTAGAAATTTTTTAGCTTGTTTAAGCTTAACAAATGAGGTTAGTTGACACATATGAACTGGATGTCAACAAATACAGGGAGAAGCTCTGTTTGCCATAATGTTCTCTAATAATTCTTAAACTCTGCAAGACAAAAATATAAACCTATCTACTAGGCTATTGTGCTGAAAAAAGACTTATTTCTCCATGTTGACAGCAATTGGCAGCATAATGAGAGCTAACTCAGTTGTTAAAACCATGTCTAAACACAGTAAAAATGCCCAAATGCAGTAAAGCCCTTAAGTACCATTAAAAAGACGGAGTAGTTAGTAAAACTAAGGCTCTGGTTTGATGGCACCATAAATCTATCCTGAGGTCTCCAACTTAATGGTGTAGCAATATGATGCACAGTCCAGCTCTGGCTGAAACTCATAATCTTCCAAAAAGTTTACCCATTTATTTCCTGACAGGCTGCTTCCATACAGTTATGTTGGTTCATGCATATGGTCTATGCAAGAATTTCTCTGGACTTCCCCATTTGGTCTTGTTCTGCCATTCCTGCTCTGTATCTTCAGAGTACTCTGGATGTCACCAGCTGTCTCTAAACATGATCTCAGAGCTTCCATTTTGGCTGTATTTCCATTTTTCTTTCTCAGTGTTGTTGAACCTTTTCTGATCATGGATTCCTGTGCCAGCTCTAAGTAGTTAGACCTTTGGCAGCCAGCAGCTGGCATAAACTATGTCTGAGTTTGTCCATATCATGGCTTTGCTTCTGTGTCTTTGGTAGCTTTGCTTTTCCTAAAGTCCTGTCTTTTGGTATCCAAACAAGAGCTGTTTGCCCTACCAGAACTCTGGCAGTACACATTAGGAAATTGTCTGCCATTCTTTTCTGCACAGATGCTTCAGAGTAAACTCCAAAGCAACCTGAAACAAGACAGGCCAAGACTGGGCTCCACAAGAGAATACAAGCAAAGACAAAGAATAGACAATCTGGTGCTACAAGATTAACATACCTTTCGTAGGAAGCACTTCAGAGTGCCTGAGGATGCCCTTTTAATGCTAGCGTATTTCACAGAGAGACATCCCAAAAAGAAACCATGACAGAGCTATCCAGAGAGTGGAACTTTGCCATTGCCCATTAACCAGAATCAAACAACTGATCAACTTGTCACAGACTAGAAAATGTAGCCTTTTTTTCTGGTCATTTGGAGAGGAAACCTTAACGTCACTTTCTGGGGATGCAGTTAAACTCTGGATGTTTGGCCAAAAAGCTGACTATTCTGTGCTGACAGTCACCCACCTGCACTAGTCCCATTCTATTTGTCTAAGCCTACCTCACACCAAGGGTTTTCAACAAAAGGATCCTACACTTTGGGTCTAGGAGCCACTCTAACTGGAGTCATACTCACTCCACACACAGTCTCCACACTTGATTAGGCTGCAACCAAATGACAGAAATGTTTCAGAAATCTCTGAGGACATCTCCACATGTACAAAAATCTCAGTGACAGTTCATTATAGTCAGGAAAGCATTTGGTGAAGTAAGGCCAGCCTGTATTCACATTTCCCCTCTTGAATAATTACTAATCATATGTTACATCTCAGAAATGTGGTATAAGACTGAACTGCAGTTCAAAACACTGATACAGCATCCACCAGATGGTTCTCAACATATAAAGTCTCTTTCTTGATCCTGTGTGGGTTGCTTTTCCTGACCAAGAATTCAGCATTCGCCTCAGTCACCACGCATGATAGCAGTATCATTCTGTATTTGGCTAGACTTCTATCTACCATGGAGAAAATGTTTCACCAGTATGTCTCATCACAGCCATTTTAAAGACACCAGCACAAGCTGTGGCAGAGGGCATCACCAACACTTTCAGTTATTTCACACTCATTAGCTTCAACTGGATTGATACTATTTTCTAATTTCAACTGGATTTGGCATAATAGAGGTAACAGTAACACACTGGTAACCCTGTTAGGACAGGTGCCTAGGACACACAGGGTGAGTTACATGTTGGTTGTGAGTTATATGTTTTTTCATTGTCTGCAGGATATCAGACTACATGGCTAGGTTTATATGGCCTCAGACTAAACAAAATTAATACCACTTATTGCACAGATTCAGGTTGTATTAAAGCATCTAAACAAGACTGTGGGAGCAGAGAGAACTAAAAAATCCAGGTAAGAAGAAAAGCCAGCATGTCTCTGCTGGTGCAACTCAGTGTTAATGGAGTTCCAGCCCTTTTTCACCACTTCCTGACTTAGAGTTGTCTAGCTGAGGTACTGATGATCGAAGTGATGCTCTGCATGCAGGTTTTGGTGTATGTGACTAGCCTAGGAATTCCAGCCCATTTCACAGTGGAGCTGCCATACATGAGCTGCCTTTGAAAAAATTCATCCAAGGGCTCACAGTTGGCTACCATTGGTCTTTAACCACTGTCCCCTTCTCAACACTATCCAAGACCACTGGGAGTCACTGCTGCATGATAGATTTGTCCTCATCCCTAACTGCAGTGCCTCTACTAGCAATAATCTATGACTCAGAGCTCAGAAACTCTCCAAGGGACTTACTTAGCAAGAAGAGGGTCCCTAATCTAACCAGCAAAATCTTTAATCTACAAGAGACCAGAGACCAATGGCAGCTTGCAGAACCACCCCACATCTTCATTGCCAGTGTGCAGTGTGGACAAGAAGCTACATGTGCCTTCAAAAGCCAGTCACTGGATGCAGCAGACACATTTTTAACCACATCAGTTACATGTGTGTTAATTGTTCTGCAGCAACCATCAGACCATGCTGTTTGACATCTTCTGTACAGCCTAGTTTGCCAGTGTCCTATACACACAAGGCTAGACAGGGATTTCTAATGCCTACATGTTTGAGATGAGGCTTTGGAGGTGAACCACCCTAAGAGACCTTCCTGCTCAGAGGCACTGTGTTCTGCGGGTCCTCTCCTGACACAGAGTCTGAGATCCTCAGACCAGCTAGTAGTCATTCCAACCACTTTCAGTATAGTTCCCTTAAGACCCAAAGCAGTAGTCACAGAAATTTTATCTTCAGCACCCCTTTACAAGACTGTGAAAAAATGCTAGTCAACTACAGACATGCTTCCCAGGGTTTTGGAAGCTGGTTTTAGGAGAATATTACCATGGGCAACTCACTTTCTGAGCAGCTTATGAAGGAAGATTCATTACCACAGTAAATCTCTAATATTGCCTGATGGTCAAAACCTGCAATGATGTTTGTGCCAACATCCTGTTGAGCAAAGCTAATTACCAGGCAGGCTCAGTAGCATCTTACAAGTTTCTCCATCTGAGAACCCAATTAGACAAGCAGAATTTGTAAACCATGTTAGACATTTAATGGTGGGAGACATCTGAAGTCAAGGCTGGAGTTAATATTGACACACCATTACACAAGGCTATATAGCTTTGATCCCATGACAAAAGTCAGTTCTTGTAACACTGAGTTAGAGGGCAATTAGTTTTACACAGATAAAAAAAAATCTTGGGAAGAGATATTACTGTCTGTAACCTTAGTTAAAAAGAAATAATTTATGCATTCACATACAAAATGTTTAACATTTCTGCTGAAAATGGAAACAAGCAACACAGTTTTGACCTGTACTGTAGAGTGGTGCACTGGATTCTGATTACTGTAATCTAAATACACCCTGCAAGTAGCCAGTCCTGTGGGAGGACTGCATGCAACAATATCAACAATAAACAGGATGATGCACAACACACAATTGTTTGCTTCTTTAAAAATATGTTGTTCTTTTCACAATGAAACTTGAAGCCTGTGGGTCGCTAATTCTCTCTTTTAATAATTCCAATCCCTTCCATTTCCCCAAAACATCATGTTTCATATACTGCTCTCATCCTTTCTCCTGCCACATACAAAGCATTATGCAACTTGTCTGTCTCAGAGCTATGATGCACTGATCAGCTAGGCAGTACTGAGATTGACTGGCCACTTAAATGCCCCCTCTCAGAATAGGTAATGGACTGAATTTTAGTAGGGTTTCTCTCCAAAACATTCATTATGGTTTCTACCTAGCCATTTCATACCATCTATCCAGGCTGAATTTTTTTATCCTTCTGCTACCAACATTTCCTAAGTTGATGAATGGGTTTCACACCTACTGGGCATGAAAGGTGTGGGCTGTTGGGAGGAAGCTAAAGGGAAAGTGACAGAGCAAACAACATGATTTGATAAACAATTTTCCTCAGAAAGCTGGGCTAAATATGTAAGCTAGTAGAAGATTATGTTTCTTCTTCCTAATGATGATCCTTTTCTAAGGATGCAGACATTTGAAGAAATAAAATTTCCTTATTACATTTTAAAGACATTCTTCAGAAGTTAATGTGGGTGTACAGCTATACTGCCAAATGAAACAGGACCACTCATTGAATTTGAGTGGCTTGGTTTGACTGCAAGTGGCAATAGCATGGCGTAGCAAGTGGCCGTGTGCCTTTTCTGGTTTGGATATATACTGATGTATGTTTATCTCAAATTCCAACAGAAATGGCTAGGGTCAGACAGCCTGTATGAGGAGTCATCTGTGACCCTATAGATAAAAATTTTGGATAAAATATTACTGACAGTTTCTACTCCCACTGCAATTAGGATTCTTAGTGAACAAGTCAAGATCTCTTATCCCTGTGGTCTGTAAGACAAAACTACAATGTGTCAATTCTGTGATGGAAAACTCTTAAGAAGTAGGGATGTTTGGAGTTTTTGCACAACATATAGGAATAATGAACTCACAAAGCACCACTGGAATGACTTTCACCACCACCGTCCCATCACCACCTCCACACAGACAAAAACACACAGAAAACTTTCCCTCAAAATTTAGCCTTACAAAGTTGCAGGGGATATTTTAGAGCTCTCCAGCAGAATCAGCTTTCAAAAAACATAGCTCTGTTTTGTAAGACTGGACTGCTTTCTTTAGACTCAGAGGCTTCCTTTGAACAACTGGTGTCATCCAAGCCACCCTTTGCCTGCACCATTCTTACAGGTAAATCAGATGTGGTTATTTCCTTGAGTTTCTTGCTTGTAGTAAACATATCTCAAACATGTGATACAATCACAATGCTGTGACATATATGTTACTACAAATTTATAATGGAGTTAAATTGATTCTCCATTTCCAGCAACACTTCCAATGGTTCTTGAACTCATAAATAAACGTCTCTTTAAAATTGTGGTGTTTTTAGAAGGAAACGCTGCAACAAAAGATAAAAAGTTCTGATCTTTGCCCTTGCTGCTTATTTCCTCTTCTTCCAAAACTTTGTGAACACTGAAGTGATGACAAGGAAAATATTTATTCCTCTTGTTGCATTGGGGCAGGGTGTGGAGCATACAGGAGGTAGACAGGACGGTAGGGAATGGAGGGAGCTTTGTGAAGCAAACCTGTAAACCAGACATGAGTAAATGTTGCAGAAATTTATCAGCAATGTTTGTTTGACAAATGTTTTTTATGTCAAGTATCACATTTTATGAACAACCTAAAAAAGTTGATTGAACGCTAGAATAACTGATTTGTTAAACACATTATTTGATGAAAGATGACAATTTATTGACTAATGGCTTGCTTTTGTTAATCAGATTTCAAAGTCCTCAGTCAAGGAAAACTCCCCTGGGGCCAAATCTTGAAATTTTTAATTTGAACAAGGGGTTGCTCCACACGAGTACACAGCTGTTCACTGCAGTCAAGATGGTGCTATTTGCCTAGTAGGAAGGAAATGCACAGGAGATGAATCTATGCTCTTGAGATTCTGATTTTTTGATCTGAAGAATGCATTTCAATGGCCATTATAAATAAACAACTTTTTTCTCCTAAGTATTTCCAACATTCTCTCTATCTGCAGATGTTTGTTCAAAACATAGCTATTAAACTGCATGAAGGCACCAATCTTGAGAAGAGTCACCATCATCAAATATTTGGTCTTAAAAATATAGGCTTCACTGGCACACAGGAGCAGTTTATTCCAGGAAAAGGACTCAGGAGATCAGCAAAGTCACTCAGAACTATAACAGGTGAAGCTATATTTATCATCAAAACAACTTATAATTTTATATATACATTTAATCAACACTTATCACTGAAAAGACCAGGTTTTTCATGTTCCTGGCATTACTATTGACCTTTCCAGACAATCCCATAGTTCCTGGTCAGTTTTCCATAGCACTCATGTAGATTTTGCAGCATCAAAGAGAAATTTCCTTCCTGTTGCTGATCTTCATTTGACATAGTCAAAGAAAATGGTATGAAGAGTATGAGTGCAAGGAACTGGATGGGATGAAAATATAACATTTCATAAACTCGTAAAATAGAAGTTACTTTGTTATTTATTTTGGCTTGTATTTTTTGCCACTGCATCACTTCATCACTCTACTGCCCACTCTACCTTCATTTCATTTTAACCAACAGTGCTAACTTTGGGCAGCTCTAATAAAATGTGCTATATGAAAGCAGGAGGCATTATCATGTGAAAATGAAGTCAAATTATAGCTTCCACTGCTAATGATCAGAAGAAATCTTGCACTGATGTTTAAACCAGAAATAATATAATGTTTTACTGACTTACCTGTATCTAAACAGAATCATATACTCTTAATGCATTGGCATATCAAGTTGAACTGTTCTTCACTCAAATTACTCAAATTACTGCTAAGAAACAAGATAAACACTATTTGAGAGCATATGTACACTAGCACTTCAGATTACCTGCTTCTGTCAGGACTGCATTCTCCTGTGCATGAATGACTCAGATTAGCTTTACTATATGCTATGGCTACACAGTGATACACTGTTGTCAAAGAGCCATGAAAGGAGAATAGGCACCTTATACAACTTGACATTCCCTGGGGATTACACCTGAGTTATTTCTGATGTGCCTTTTCCCCCTGTCTAAACTTTATAACCATTGCTGGAGGTCAGCTGAAGAAACCAGAGTTAGAAGAGAGCTACTGATGCTAATTGCACTTAAGAACACTGTTCCACACAGAAAACGTCCTGCTTTAAAAAACACCATCAGAAACATCTGATTGGATGGAAATCAGAGAATAAGAGCAAAAGAAGTGCCTCGCTGAAGATATTTTAATGACTTGATGGAATATGGAAGCAGATCCTCCTATCTCGGACAGTGTGCCTGAATTGACCAGAATGAATGTGAGTTCTACATAGACCATACAGCTAAATTCAGGGTCAAATGAGAATTTAGTTCTTAGGCTAGGATATCCACTCTTCTCCCTTTTTCTGTTCCTTCCTCATTCTTTTCTCCTTTCTACAGTTCTGTCTTTCAACAGTCTATGGCTTTGTAGGAGCACTTCAGTTATATCTGCAGCTCAGGACAACTCACACAATGCGTGCCCCCAGGGACCAGTCATCCCAGAGCTGATGTCCTCCCTGGCTCAGCCAGCCTACAGCCCTCCACAATGAGACAGAAAGGGCATGTGAAGGGGATATGTCCTACCCAGAACCATATCTGAAAACCCACCTAACCACTGTCTTCCTGAACCACTGGCTCCATAGTGCCTTTCTGGTGTCACAGGATGTGCGACAGGAGGCAGAGGTTCCATATCTTTTGCAAGCAGGAAGAAGAGCTGAGCTGGCAGAGTCTGTCTGCCCTGCTGCACTTGTTGATGTCTACTACCTGAAACAAGGTGAGATAAGCACCAGGAATTGCAAGAAATTTCTGGTTCTCAATTCTTATTAGGTTTCCCGCTCAGGACACCTAAAACACACACCTGCACTATCATTAATATCATCATGGCTGGGCTTCACAAACAAAGATTTGGGAAAGGCTCTACCCATGTTTGCTACAAGCACACTGGTGGCTAAAAAGGCCAATGCGCAATAGGCAAAGTCCCGTCGCAAAATGCACAGTGGAGTCTCCACAGGCTGTATTGGTGAGACACGGTTCTTTCTGCGCTTTTTTCTTCCAGGCTGATCCTGCGTGCGCTCTGGAAGGAAGCAGCAGCGTTATAGATGGTGTGCCTCCATGCCTCCCGATTGGAGGCCAGAGCGGACCATTGATGGTGGTCAATATGGCCAAGGCTGAGCTGTTGTTTGAGGGAGTCCTTGTATCTCTTCTTCGGGGCTCCTCTCTTGCGGCAGCCGGTGGCAAGCTCACCATAGAGCACAATCTTAGGGAGGCGGTGATCCTCCATCCTGGAGACGTGCCCTGCCCAGCGCAGCTGCGTTCTCAGCAGCACGGCCTCAATGCTGGTGACCTCTGCCTGCTCCAGAACAGACACATTAGTCACGTAGTCTGTCCAGTGGATGTTTAGTATTGTATGGATTAATATAATTTTACATAAAAAACCCACACACACTGATACAAAAATAACTTATAAGTCAGGTTCACTGTAGGTGCTTATGTGGTAAAATGTATATGAAAGGAAAACAGGTTGTATATAGGTATAGATATGGATACAGGGTGTTTTTTGTTTCGGGGTTTTTTTTAATAAATAACAGATATCACTTTTATGTTCAACTTTGATCAATTGCACAATTGTTCAAAGACATCAAACACAGTAATGGCAACCACCAAAACTTTTCTGGTAGCTAAAAATGTCCAGCATTCTCTGGAGCTTCTATGAAAATGCTGTGCCATTCAGATCATGGACTGAATTTTACTACATATGTATTTGTGGAATATTTTCTTATTTTTATTGAGTTTGAATTAATCCTTTACCAGAAAAAAATATTACACACCTTGACACTAAAAGCAGAGTAGATGAAAATAAGAGAAAAAATATGAATATCAGGAAATAAGACCAAGTTAAAGCACCAATTTTCAAACTCTGCAATCATGACCAAAATTTTTACTGGAGATGAAGACATGCTATTAATATGATTCTTTATGACACTACAAAATGAATCTTGCAATAGGATAATTCAGGAGAAGAAGCTAACTTTATCACTCTTCAGGAAGAAGTAAAGCTGTGAAAACACAACCACAGTGTAGAATCTGTTTATAAGCATTAAAACTTTTCCAGGTTTCAGAAGGATTCAAAGGGGGGAAATTAAAAGTAAAACAGTCCACAAAACTGAGAATATTATAAACTTTGAATATTATCAAATTTAAAAGTATCCACTTTTTAATGCTAAATATAGGCTAAAATACTCATGAGAAATTATTGGCATTACCAATATTTTTCCTTTTCAATAAATTCTTGTGTAATATATTATAATCATAAAGGAGAGACTAAAATCATTATGTGGGTTGCCTTGTTTGCCAATAATTTGAGAATCAAAATATTGCAACTAGTACATCTTACATTTAGAATGCTAATTAAAAATATCATAAGCATGCATTGCCAAGAAAATCTTGAAAAAAAATTTGTAGCTATTTTCCCTGGGAACAATTTTGAAATTTTTGATGGTTTTGCTGAATTGTTTTGTTGTTCTCTTAATAACACCACAATTATGGAGGAGGAAAAAATATCAAGAATGAATGATGCAGTGGACTCATTCTGTTGTAATGAACCATCACATATTAAGTTGTTGGGTTTTTTCTGTGTAGAATAGAAGCATGCAATCTGAGTGTTTTCAAACAAGTACTTGGACAGTAGGTAAGGTATGCTTTAATGGATGCATTATTTTACTACCTTGTGTTGGGACATTATCACACACTGAGTTGTCTTGGAAAGAATCTGGACATTGCTAAAGAAGCCTCAGAGTAATCAGGAGAATTTTAATGCCTCTTAACACAGATCTTATGTTCAACTTATCTAACACATAGCAAGAAACACGTCCTGATCATGGCAGGTTGGTCACTGTTACCCTGCAGTAGTGGTCTGTCTGATCATAACACCTGCTTAATAAAAGCCCCCCAGTAAATGGTGATGCTGAGCTCCTGGTTCATTGCAATGCCCATTAATTTGGGCCCAAATGAAAACTCCCATCCTTTCCCTTGGGCAAAGTGAGAATAACACCTAACTTGTCACAATTCAAAGACAGTCTCAGTGCCTGGTTTGTTGCTTTATATAATCAAGGAGGAAGTAGCTCCTGACTATTTGCCCTCTCACACTGGCAAACCCTCCTTATTCTGTCTGCTCTTTGCAAGTTTGTGCTCACTGATCCTGGACCAGCTCTCCACAGAACATGGTTTTCAGAGCACTGTGTGCTTCGGGTGACATTTTCAGAAGTACAAGAGGAGCTTTTGTGTTGGACTGCATACATATCTGGAGGTTAACACCAAACAGAGGGAAGCTGTACTGCCTCCCTGAATAGATAAGCCCCAAGCCCCACTACCAAATTAAGAGAGCTTGGCTCTGAAGTAACTAAGTCACTTTGAAAAAATATGATCAGGTGCTTTCGTAAAATGTAACTTGGTTCCTGAGAGAAGTCAGCTGCCTCATGCACACAGAATCTTTGATGGACCCAGTAACACACAAAGTACCGTAAAGCCAGCTGCCTCCTTCCCTCTGTATTTAAAATACAAATTCCTACAGGAATGGGGAAAGATCAGAGGTCTGTGTCTCACTTCATTTACCCTCAGACACAGAAATACAAGGCAATATTTCAAGAAGCAGCATGAAAAATCCACCACAAAAGATAAAAGACTATCTTTTCAAAACCCTCCTGTTTCCTCAGAGAGAGGGGCTTTGTGATGGAAGCTCTCTATTGAGGAGAAAGTACACATGTATATGTAAACACATCCCACATAGTCTGTGACACACCGATTCCCTTCTAAACATAGAGCATGTTATCAGCACTGCTGTACGTGTCAGCTGCTGAGTGGCTGCTCAACACCATGTTTATTTAATGGACCATAATAGACAGAGCAACTGAGCACAATAGACAGTGAGATGTGTAAGTATGTTCTGAGCTAGTACAAGTCCTTTTTTTCTCTTCTCCAAATGGGGAAAGGAGGGGGTTAGGGCATTACACAAGACAGATCACATGGCTGTCCAGCAGCCACTGAACCATAGCATAAAGGCCTTGTTTAGATAAATAATGACTTCTTTACTTTATTCTTAGAAGTGGAAGTCTCTAGAACTGAAACATAATGTCCCACAACTGCTTCTGTCATCTGTTTTTCAGGGAGAGGATTGGGTCATTTATAAGGGGATCCATTTTCACAAAGGTCTGCACTGTTGTAGAGAGAATTCATCTCTTCCCATCAATAGATCCCATCCACTTACAAAGGGCAACAAGGCAATGAGCTAAGAGTGTTTGTGAGCACAGTGTTTTGGAAATTAACTAGATGATCAAATCATGTGTCTTCCTCGGGCCTCTTCTGATCATCCTACAAAATGTCCCAGGAAGATTATACTAAGGAAAGGAAAAGTTTGGGTTTTAAGGTATTTTCTTCTCCATTGTTCTTTTGTTGAATTTGTTTGTTTGTTTAACTTTATAATCAAGAACTCTTTCAGAATTCAGCTTCACAGTTTGCTGAGAGCTGGAAATTAGAATAATGAAGCTGTCATACTTTCATGTACTTGCAAAGGCTTAAGATTGCTTTATAAACTGAGTATCTGAAGGCGTTTGATTCACTGAAAACTTCACTACTCATAGGACAACCACAGCAGTTTGAATGCAGATATTTTATCTCATCTCAGGAAGTGAATTCCAGAAAGAAAGAAAGAGCAGAGTAAATAATGATGGTTTACTCCTGAATCCTATCTCAGTTTCTGCTGAGAAACTGCTTTGGAGAAACACCTGCACTATGAATAGTTTATTCACCAATGTATTTCTTTTTCCCTAGTTGTGACTTACTATCAAATGGCTCATGAACTCTATTAATCTATTACATATTTGACATTTACTCTCATTCAAAAACCACCTTAGTCCATGGTTAGTTCATAACATGGTCATGACAAGTTTTTACTAGCCATTTCGGAGAGCATACAAGTGTTGAGTCCATCCCAGAGACACCTAACTTGAGCTTCACAACCAAGTGAAGCTCACTTCAGTGTTTGGCAAATACAAGATCTTTCCATTGGCAAGGAGGGAGTGGTTCCTACCCAAATTCAACTGCAATAGAAGTCAGGCAGGAAGAGGGAGTGAGAGGGGGCAAAGCATCAAAGAGAGCTTCCATGCAAGCTTACACCCAAGTAACAATTTGCTGTCTGGAGGAGTCTTTTGGAAGGAGGAGAAAAAGCCCAGGAAGTACGACTAAAAGCCTGATTATGTGGTATATGTCCAAACAAAGAGATAAGGGTCAGGTAGGATGACCTGTTTTGAGTGTCTGGCTTTTTTTGCATTTCTGGGAAATTTATACTGTATGGAGGCAAAGAGTACTTTAACTGACAGGCTAACACTGACACATGCAATATTCCAGGGAGATCTCTGCCAAGGCAGGAGAAGTCAAGAGAACAAATCTTTAAAGTGACTGTACGAGTACTTCTGAATTTTTTGCTTGCTTTTCATCTTTATAATGCTGTAAACTTCAGAATGAACTTTAAAGGGTAACCAATAGGCATTACTTGATATACCTGCTTCACAGATAGTTTAACTAAGACTTGGGAAAGCGAAGTAGTTTTACTCCTTGTGTGAGAGGAGAGATTGGGAAAAGCATAACAAAGTGAAAGACATTTAGGAATGCTATTTCAAGTATTCTAGAAATAAAACCACATAGTGACACCAAGCCATTCAGGAAGCTGTAATTATCTACTCTGTTTTGGAGAATACTTGCGACAAACCAGCCAGTGTTGCAAGTGGTGGCCTCAGATAAGAAAAGAAGTCTGTAAAATTCGAGTCTCAGCAGAAACCCAAGGATAAGTCACAACCAGGGTTAAAACTGAAACAAAAGCCCACATTGCATTAAGATCCTTCATTAAGATAAACACCCAAGACACACACACACAATCTCTATTGCCTCCTACCAGGAACAGTTCAGTCTTTTCCTGGTGATTTTATATACCCACCCTCTGGGGATACAGCTGACTGCTAGCAATTACCCTTGATACACCAGCAGGTATTTCCTGAGGGGAAATGACAATCCTAATAGCTAGAAGCTGGTAAGCCTCCAGCTGACTGAGCTAGTTTTAACTCCTGACAAACTGGGTCCTGTCCATTCATCTTGTCACAAGCACTTCAATGCCTTCTTTGGAGAGAACTTGATGTTCCTAGAAAAAATTTAAGCAGGTTTTGTGGGTGAAAAACTTTGCATTTCTCATTTCTATCTGCTTCTGGTTGCCAGGCTGTAGAGCAAAAATCTAAAACAGGCCACAGCATGGCTCAGGTTCCTCAGATATCTCCACTGCTTAGCAAACATGGCAGTGTGAAGGTCTCTGATGAAGCAGCATAACAACTGATGAGGGAGAAGACTTTCCACAAGAGCAAGTAACAGAATCAAGAAAACATTTCCAGGGCTTCATTTTGAAAGGCAGAGAGGCCTGTGCCACCCTCAGGTGTATGTAGCTTTCCCACTGCCAGCTTTGCCATGTCCTTGTGGCACAACCTCCTCAGCACACACTGCACACCTACCTCAGGACACTGCCATGTCCAGGAGTCACCAAGCAAGGTAAGGCTGGCCACTCTGTGTAGCTACTCTCCCTAGACCTGACAGCAAGAGTCTGATTCCATCTCTGATGAAACCCAAGCTTAGCCTCTCATCCAGGAGTTTAAAATACACTTTTGTTGCTCAGTGACATAATTATTCCTACTTGAAGTTTTTAATCAATGGCAACAACAATATTTTATTATATAGAGAAAGGACAATTCCTAACCAAGTAAGACAACTGGCTATTATGCACTACCTAAGCCATAAAGTATGACCATCTCACTACCACCTTTGGCAAAGCTGCACCAGGCAGTTGCTTCCTCCTTCCAGTGGTAACATCTTCTTACCATTTTAAGACTGTCAAGTTTTTCCACATAATAAGGTTCAAGCTAATTCTACTGTCTTACTCATTCCCACTGCTCTCTGCTAGTTGCATCAGATAACTGCTGCAGTTTCTGTTATTTATCCTCTAAAGAAAGTTACATCTAGTGGTTAAGAGAACTATCAGCCTTCTTGCATAAGTAAGACTCTTTAACAGGTTCTCATATTTCACAAATTAGCAGGAATCTCTTTAATAGTCTTTGCACCTCTAGCTTTCACATACTTCCAGAAGAAGCCAATGCCTTACTCTAGTATGCTTACTCTCCTTAGGAATATTTAACAACAGGTGGCTAATACACAATTTTTGATACCATTCCCAAAACAAACTTTTCCAATCCATAACATGCCTTTCCTTTTCTCAGAAGTGGCTCTCAGGAACAACAAGTGACATATATAAAGCTAAACCAGCCACTTCTTATGCCAGCTTTGGATCCTGTCTCTTCTCCCTGGCAGATACTGACAGGAAGCCCCTCTTCTAGGCTCATATTCCTGGTGGGAGGGAGAGTTGCTGAAGTGCATCATTTTATGTCAGTCTTCCAATTTTTCACAGTGATTGTCTGTGAAACAGTCAGATATAAGACACCACTCATCTAGGAGAGTATTGATAAATCCCATCGAGTTCAATAAGACTTCTGCTTCTCAAGCACTTCGGCTCTTATGGAAATTCCACTGATAAACCTCTCAGGTGAACATGAATCTAAAGAGAAGTGACTCATCAGCTCAAACCCTGAATGACTTTGGCATCAGTCTGTATCATCTTTGGTATTTATAAAAATTAAATCCAACTAATTAAGATTCTAGAAAAAAAAAAAAAAACTCTTCCATTTTGCCCTCCACTGATGAGATAAAGAAACCCAAAAGTCTCCTACTTAAATATTTTCCCTCTCAATAATGTACATACACACACCCATGCATATATATGCATTATATACATGCATATATAATGCAAGTATAAATAGGAAGCATGAATAAAACAAACCAAATCAAAGAATTTTGAAAATTCAAATCCAGATAGATACAGTATGCAAACCTAAGGCTTTTTGCACCTATTATAAGTTAGCAATAGTTGAATAAATTATTTAACAATAACCAGGAACTAACAATGTTTATCTTTTGCTTTTTACTTAAAATCAACTTTAGTCTGCTGCTAGCTGGATTTGTTTAGTTAAAAATGTTTCTGAATGCTTTGATAGAGACAAGTGTTCTAATACTATTGCCAAATTTTTGCCAGATTGAAAATGTGCATAGCTTATTTTCCTTTTAAGACTCCACAAGAACACTATGTTTCAGGTCTCAGCTTACAAATCCTGTAAGTTCTCACTGATAATTTTTTTAAAAGACTGTAGTGTGTACATGGCCAAAGCACAAATCATGACTCTACTGTGCAAAATTTCACTAGTTTGCACAGCTTCCTCAGCACTTGGTTCTGAATAAATTTGTACTATATCACTGCCTCCAACACACAGTTTAGAACTGCAGCTTTAATAAAGACATAGGCACATACCAAAGTTTCCAAATATTTGCTCAAAAGGGAGACAGAGAAGCAAAGTCTGCAACTAGAAAGTCCAATGCATTATACAATTATGCATCCTTTTTTGAGAAAAGACTACCAACCACTAAAAGAAAGCAGTCTTCCATGGACTACATGACTTGAACGCACTATAAGCTTTATACATCACTTGCACTGTCAATGTTTGTGTGTCAGTGTTAGAAGTACAGTTCAGCTCTCAGAATCTCACAAGCCAAAGCACAGAGGTGATGCAAGGGAATGCATGACAGAAAAGGAAACCAAAGAAGTGGCTGACGCCAACAGACAAAGCTGTGGCAACTTCTTGATTTGTTTGTTTTTTTTTTTTTAAGTAGAAAAATATAGATAGGGAAAAGCATTTGACTTTGGAGAGAGTGGGATGAAGACCAAGGTACACTTTGTACTTTCCCAGATCAGCACCCACACTGGTCTCTCTCTTTTGGCCATTTCTTGCTGAAGAGAAGATTCCTGTGATTAGGAAGGATTTTGAGGAGAACAGTTTCTATTTACAAGTGATATCTCCACACTCCCTGACTTGGCTTGACAGCAGTGCAGAATAGTACCCTGACCACCCAGGGAGAGTTTTCCTCCATGACTCCAGGCAATCAGTTGCTCCCTTTTTGCAGCCTCAACCCAGTATTGCAGTGGCAAGCACTGAGTCAGTCTAACATTTTTTGTAAAATTCTGTGCAAAGGTTGTGGGATGCACACCAAGCTTGACAGATTGATTTAACATGAAATATTTATAGGATATTTAGATTATACTCAGTTTAATGTCTGGAAGTAGACTCCAGCTATTTTCTTCTGCAAGTCTTTTCTTCTCACTGGTCTCCAAGAGTAATACAATAAATAAATAAATAAAAATAACACAATATCTGCACTCTTCTGTCATAATTAAAAGTCTTCCTGATCTTGACTCCTGACCAGATTCATGTTCTCCTAACATCTGCACTGAAGAAAACCTCTTTGGACTATTGCAGTGTCTCTATCCACTGTTTGAAAAATGATTCTTTACAGAAGTCAATCCATAGTACCTATGTGACACGTTAGCCTTTTACATAAAGCTGAGCAGTAATATGGGGATACTTTTACATAGGGGAGGTATTGAACTCTCAGGAATAAGCAGCTGATGTCTGACCATGATAATTTAAATATCGTGCTAGTGCTTTGGGCAACTGTCTATCAAAACACAACTAACATATACTATAATTAGCAACAAGACAATGAGATAGAGAAGGTAATACTTAACGAAAATGAAAATGTATAATGAAGATTGGTCTCTGGAGAGAGAAGCAAGGGATTTTGAATAATCTGTGTTTGTGTACATAGAAAACCAAAGAATTAAAAACACAATTACTGGATGCAGAAAGACAGCAGAAAGAGTAAATACCAAAATGTCTGTAAAAAACAGGCATGGTCAGAAGAGTGGCTAATATCCACGTGCAGTTAGCATTCAGTAGTGAGTGCAAGTGATACATTTATGTACACGGGCAGACAACCAAATGAGTATAAATTGTAGAGGGAGAGAGGCCATAAAGAGGAAAAAGAAGAAACGTGGTCTGCTTTTGTTGTAAACCATGACATTAGGTAAATTATGGAAGGGGAGGAAAATTTTGTAAGAGACTGAGAGCAAAGATTTTAGAGAAAGCTCAGTAACATGAATTAAATTTAAAATAGACACAAATGGAAAATCAAGACGGCACAGTTATTCCTTGAAGAGAAAGGGATTACCATCAACAGAATTCCAGAACTACTTTCAGCTTTATCCCTCTCTGTAGGGTTAGAGTTATTAAGCTGCAGTGCATTTCTTAATGACTGGATCATATTCTAAAGTTCAGAATTACAACATAGCACAGGAAATATTTATTTCTCCAACAGCCTAAGGTTCATTGCCTGTTAGTGAAGACTTTTTATGTCAAATGACACCTTTCAAATACCCTTCTTAATGAAATGCAAAAACAAAACAAGGGAAACAAAAGAGAATGTATTTTTTTCTCTGACTTGTTCATAAATTGCCCATCTTTTATGTTCAAATTTTAAACAATAATAAAAAAAATTATACTGGGACAGAAACTACACCAGTAGAATTCAAATCAAGACTCATTTCAGAAAGATATCTTATAATACTCGGAAGACAATAACAAGAACTACAACTTGAACTTGCTGTTACTGAGTACTCTTCCTGAAATAATAAAGAAGACTTGAATTTCCTAAATAGGTAGCAGTAGTAGCTATTTATGGACATAGGAAGAGATAGTAACTTCCCAATACACATGGGAAAACAAAGACCAATAGAGAAGCCATGCTGACTTTAACCTGGATTTGAACAGAGCCTGGCTCTGACATGGGAGATTGTTAAAACAAAAGTTCTCCTACCACCTGTCCCTCAGGATGGAAAAATATCATTTGTTTCTGCCCAAGCATAAGTCAGGGCAAGGATCCCCAACCAGATCACAGTTAAAGGCTTTAGGATGCCTCTGAGAAGTGGTTCCAGATCAATTTCTTCGCACTCCTCCACTCCAAGTATGGTCATGTGATGAGGTAACTTCATCCTTTATTTGTTTTCTTTATTGCAGGAAAAACATCCGTTGCTCAGACAGAAAAAGTTCTCTGTATCCTTTATTTTCCTTCTCTCCTTTCCTTCTCTCTCTTTTCTTTTTTTTTTTGTTTTGTTTTTGTATTTGTTGTTGTTGTTGCCTTTTTCTAACTGACCTTAAACAAACTTCTGATTCCCATGATCTACCACACCACTAAAACTGCAAGGAATATGAAAACAGTTTTCACAATATAGAAAATATTTTATTTTCATAGGATCTACCATCACAGGAGAAAAAAAAAAACAAACAAACCCACCCAACCTAAGAAATCTAGAAATGACAGTAGGGACTCAAGGGAAAGGCAAAACTGTTGGCTAAAGTTGAAATGAATAGTCCATAGATCAGACACTTGCAGCCAGGCTTTGTCTCTTCCTGACAGTCATCCTAGCTACAATCATCTGGGAATTTCAAGACTCCATTCCACACCACCCGGTTCTATAAAGGCTCTAGGGCCTAGAATGCAACAGGAATGAACATGTGCAGTAATTAGAGGAGGGAAATATGTTATTGCTCCTCTGGAAGAGGTGATTAATTACTGAGGAGAGGTTTACAGAGTAACACAGCACAAAACCACATCCAGCAACATTGTCTTTCCTTATGAGCAATAGTTGAATGATCTTCTAAACATTTTTCAAATCATAAGATTTCTTTTCCCATCATTGTCTTCTGTTAATATATTTGCCTTTGGGTTCATTCTTTTCCCAATCTTTTTTTCAAATGCTTGTTCCTTTTCTTTTTATATTTTTTTTTCAGTAATACATAACCTTGTAACCTCCCTTCCTGCAAGAACTATCAATGATTTTCATCCCTTAGCCAGCTGAAACTCTGAGGAAATCATTTAAATGATATTTCCCTTTTCCAGAACTAAAAGGTTGAGAACTCAATGATATTGTGATAGACAAATAATTTAAAATTAAAACAAGAGTGCACCTAGAGCTTTTTGTACTACCTAACTGAACCAGAACCAAGCTTTCACTGCTGAAATGTTTGAAACTGTGCAGGGAGTAATTTCTGCTTTATACATGTTCACATTTCCTCTTAATATGCTTAGTGAAACAAGACAAATGCTCAAAATAGAAACATGTAGAGTTGGGGGCTGGGTCCTTCCAAGAAAAAGGGGTAAAATATAGCAGAATTCTCATGAAAGACTTTCGAATCTGTCTCAGGATATTTGTAGCTTTTTATATGAAAATTTGGATGCATTTTAGTTGTAAATCCAGACCTTTGATTTGATAATTCAGTGCATCAGATTGGTTTAAGTCCACCCACAACCAAAGTAGAAATATCCTTATTCTCCTTGATTTGTAAATCTCACCAGTGGTTAAGGATGACACATTAAAATGATGTTTCATAAAGCATATCAGAAATTTTACATCTGCAGTGTCAGAGCAGAGAGAATCACATTGTAATGTTATCACAGCTACCCCCTGATAAGTAAGACACACAAGATGTGGATTTTTTCATAAATTAAAGACCTCTGGGATAAAAGTAGTGATAGAACTAATGCATGAACTCATACACAACATTTTATCCTATCTATCTAGAGATATTTGAACTAAGTAAATTTGGTTCACCAAGAAAGGAAATCAGTCACAGTGCTCAATGCTGGTTTGAGTTTGTTTGTTGGTTTTTTGCTTTTTTTTAATTTACCTAACTGATACACAATATAAGAGGAAAAGTGCAAGTGCAGTTATGTATGCAGGTAGTATACCTCGTGTAAGGTATATTGTATCATAATATATTAATACAATAAAAAATTCAGAACATAATGAATAAACAACATTCAGGTGATTGTATTAAGAGTCCTGATCCACCGTGTTTCCTGTGTACTCTGCTAAGTACATGTGCTCTGACTGCTGAAATTTCAAGTATTCTTGAAAAACAGTGGAAACACATGCTGTTACTTCAGTTGCAAGGGAGAATTTTAGAACAAAGAAATTCGTAGATGAAAAGAATCACTGTTGAAATAATCAATAAGAATATGAGCAATTTAGATTCTCAGCATAAATATGATTACACTGGAATGTGGTTATTTTTTTTGTGAGGAAGTCATCTCATTTAATTTGATCTTGCAGTCCTTGCACAGCTTTACTAGATGTGAAAAGGAGCACTCAGTGTTGGTATTTTCTACACTTTAGAAAATCACCCAGCATTGATTATAATGCAGGCATTTGCATCAGGAATCTCCCAGATACCTGGACCCAACTGAAAATAAGAGCAACTGCATTTTAAAGCTAGGAAAGAAAGCCAAAGGAGTAATTTCTTTGACTATGTAGGGGAGCATGTGCCTACATATGTGTATCTATCACTGACACAATTCGATCAAGGAAGCCGTAAACGAGTCCCATGTGTTTTCTCTGTTAATTGCTTTCTTCTATCATTCAGATTCCAGAGGACATTGGAAGTCCCCAGTAAAAACACGGTATGTTGGAAGGCTTACCAAAACAAGTCTTTTTTTACAATGTTTCTTTCAGCAACTTGTGAAATTCCTCACCTTCATCTTCCATTCCCCAGGGAGCAGGCTCTAAGGAAGTGGATGGCACCAACAGATCGGCTGCTTTGAAATTACAGACCATTTAACTGAGAAAATTTGAAAGACATAATCTTTTATTCTAGTGACCTTGCGGTTCCCCCATACAAGCCTACCACCATCATATCTTCAGTTACAGACTTTGGCTGTCACTTCCTCCTGTATTTTTAACAGATGGGTTCATTCGTTAGTACACTTTTTCTCATGCCTGCTTTTAATTTTCCTGCTTCCCCATCCTCAAAGCAAAAACTTCAAATGTAATGTTTCCTCTCTTGGAGACACATCACCCTTCCCAGCCCTGTGGAGACCAAGGAGCCTGAAACTTCGCTGCACCACCATGAGGAGCACACCACATGTCAGATGCTTCTCACCAGGGAAGAGCATTCTCTGAAATACAGGAAATCCTTCCCAGGGAACAGTGGTAAGAAAAACCCAATGTTTTGGGTTTATATTCACAAAAGTGTCCGTTGTGTTTTATTGTTTAAATTTCTTTTCAAGTGATTGACAAATTAAATGTATTTAATAGGAGGTTGAATAGGAGGTCCACCGTAACATTCAAAGTACAGGATTTTACTTGCAGGTGGAGTAAACCAAATATTTAGGGTAATAAAACCTTCATTAGCTAAGGGCTTTCAGGGGAGTCACAGAAGGAAAGCTCAGGCAGCTATTAGCAATCTGACACGATGCTGTTTATTTAGGTCAAGCCTTCAGAGTGTCTGTTAGCCCTGTAATGATTTGTTAATATCTGTAATTTTCCTTAAGGCTAAACAAATGAAGAAGCCATCTTGTTTTCCACATCATTGGACCTAGCAAGCTCCAGCAGATCACCATGGCAACCAGAGCAAGTGTGCCCGGTGTGAAGAGAACGGTGTAGGCCTCATTTCCTAAAAACATGTTCCTACTGAGGTTGGTGAGCCAATTAAAAGACTTTTCTTTCCTCCAGGGTTTCAGAGATGCAAATAGAGATGTGAAGCCTGGCTGATCAGCTGCTTTACCTGAGCTAGTCACTCTTACCAATTGTCTAAATATAGAAAAAATATCCAGCAATCAGGGAAAGAGGTACTTCTGGAATTTCATCAAAGACTGGTTTAATTCTAAAAAAGATATTAAAAAAAAAAAGAAAATTTAAAAAAAAAAAGAAAAAAGGTTGCTTGGAAGAGTGGATTGAGAGAGTTCTTATTGTGATTTTGTGATTACTGAGTAAACATCTTGAACAAGGGGGTGTTCTTCAAACCTTGGAAGATACCCATACTGCATCTTCTAAAGCATCAACAATAACATGTTTTGTCATCAGCCCTCTGTCAGTGTGTCTGAGTCACACACATTTGGTATAAGTGAGGATTAATTATAGATCTAATGAAAAAAAAGATGTGAGACTGTGATGTGACTGTTAGAATATAGCTTTTAGGCATCATTCATTTTCTTATGACCAGCTGCTCACAAGTTGCTTTTATTAAACGGAACTAAATTTTATAAAGAAAGGAAAGCTTTATAGTACCATCAATTAATTAATTGTCTCACCATGTTATCAGTGTTCTTAGCACAAAATTGTGGCTACAGCTGATTCAAACCAAAAATTATCTGTAATTTTTTTTTTTTTATTTTGCTATATTAAAACTGATTTAGAAAAGAAGCTAGAGGAAATTGAGAAATATGATAGAACTGCAAATATTAGCAATAAAGGAGCATTTCCCCCAAAGCTAAATAATTGATTTAGTAGGTTGTCACTGTCAAAAAGGACATCAAGTACTGAAAGAAACAGTGACACCATACATTGGACTCAGTATAATATCTGTCTTAGCTCATTTACAGCTGATCATGTAAATTCTCTTATTGGAGAGCATACATAATAAAACTGCAAAAGGTTTCAAACTCTTCAGAGGTGTGGCTATAACAGCAATCAGAGGCAGAACACTAACAAAAAACATATATATATATACTGCTATCCTATTTGGACAAACACTGAACACACAGTCACGAGTTTCTGATCAGCAGTAAATACAAAAGTGCCCTTGTATTATTCTGTTACCACTGACCAAAGCAGAACATGGCAATATGTTTGTTTAATACATGCAGGGCATGCCTTTATATGTGAGATCAGTATAAGAGGGTGAAGAATAGTTAACATATAGACCTACGTTTTGTACTGTATTCCAAATGAAGGACACACAGGAGAAAGGTAGATCTGTCTACAGCCACAAGTCCATATGTATTCATTTTACAGTGCAGGTAAAATTTTACATACCTATCTTCTATTGATTTCCTTTAGAATCTCAGGTGGTTTTAAGTCCTATTTCAACACCTAAATACTGACTTCCTTCCATATCACAGTAAGTATACTCAGAACTCTAATTTAGAAAAATAGCTGCTTCTAAACTAGAAACATTAACACCCACTCTATTACTCTCCCTAGACCATCACTCAAAATATAATTCTGCCCACTCCATCAAATGAATGTGATTCCCTGTTATTGAATCTAACTAGCTAAATACATTCTGTTTAAGAGTTATCTTGTAGATAAACTCAATAACTGCCTGCCTTGGACAATCAACAGCAAATTGTGGCTATGCTTTTAGCTCACTAACTAATCAGCATTTCCTCTAACAGTTTCCTAGACACAGTGCTGTCCAATTTGACAGAGCTCATTAGTTTTCAACTCTTGAGGAAAACAAAGTGTTGCTATAAAAATTTTCTTGAAAAGGCCAAATAAAAACTGAATTTGCATGTATGTCTGCATGCTGCAACTGCTAAGAAGACTTCTTGCCTTAAAGAAATATGCCACATTTTAAGAATTACTTTAAAATACTAAATTTTAAAATGGATAGAAATAATATAGGAAATAGATAGCATCATATAAAAATTATCAGTTCTGACTTGTAATAATGAGCTTAGTTGTGGTTAACTCACTCTCAAGAAAGATAAAGCAGAGATTGACGATTTTCAGAGTAGAGATAAAGGTAAAGTAGGATTTATATTGGATGAGAGATTAACCTAGACAGAACAAGAGTAATAGGAGACTTGATGGAGGTGTACAAAATTGCTACTGGTATAGTAATAAACGGATCAATCTCTCCTTTTATTAAATTTGTCCCATCATATAACAACATAGGATTGCAAATTAAAAGGCAATAAACTCCAATTAGAAAGAGAAGTATTTACTTATGAGAGACGTAGTACTACGCAAGGTCATTAAAGAAATACTATGGATACAGTTTAAAAAGAAGGCTAATGTTAAAACCATTAATACCTTCTTTAGATACGAAAGTCATCATAAATTACTATTAAATCTTATGTCATGGACTACATAGAAAATGCAATTTGTCCTTACGCAGTCCTACTCGCCTACTGGCTTGGTTCACTGACAAGGATTTTACCTCCCTCTGTAGCACCTACTGTCAGCTGCTGCCAGCATATTCTTTATAGATTTTAATTTTGTTTCACTGCCTACTGGTTGTAATTACCTCAGATGCATGAAAATAACATTTTATCAACTGCTTTTTATCCTTTTCCATTTGGCAAACATTGGTTACTTGTGTCTGTTTTAAGCCAAACTGAAATCAACACATCTGTTTCAGTTTAATATCTGCAGTTTATATAACAAGACCTATGCAGTAATATGATGTCTTTATAGCAGTGTTTCCTAACCAGTGAAATCAGGCCAAAATACCTATGGCACTTTAGAACTTTACTGATTATGGGGAATCAAGGCCTTGATAATATATCTTTGCTAAAAGATACCTTTAGTTATGCCAAACAACCTTTTTGGTTTTGCCAGCATTATCAATTGCTCAGGAAATAGTGTGCTTTTATTACTTTGGAGTCAGCAGATGGGGGACAAATAATCTCAGTTCAAGAGTTGCAGAAATAATGTTTTGTTTTACAAATTCTCAGTGATGAAGTATGCAACTTAAATAACAAGGACTGGGTAGTGCATTTGGCATCCCATGATACCAGGAATAGCTGCTACTGAAACCAAGAATCCTTCCAGTGACATCCATATGCAAAACTGCCTGAGGACATGTGAAGAGGTTCAACAAAGCACAAAATTCCCTTAGTGATAAGAATATTTGGATCCAAATTCAGATTGCCATGAGTTTTCAGATGTTTGATCTGTGGCTTGAAGTTGAATCCCTATCATAAAAAATAAATAAATAAACCAGGAAAATTGGTTTATCTGTGACATTTATCCATGACACTTTTTCTCAGATTATGGCATCCTTATGTCAGGACCCCAATGGCATCCATAAGTCTTGTCCCGATGAAGCCTGCCACTACCACCAACCTGATCCTGTTCAGACTTTATGGGACAGTGCCTAGGCTGATAAGCACCCTTACTCTGTGGAGGTCACCCTTGGCTCCTGCTTTGTCCACCTTCTCTTGTTTCTCCTTGATACCTTAGGCATGTCTTTCTAAAAATTTCAACATGGAGTTCATTACAACAGTGATTTTCACCTGAGTGGATGATTTCTCTAAGCCTTCAGCTTTGTGTATTTACTTTGAGTCCACACACCCATTTGGCATGTTCCAGTGTGGTTTTTACCTTTGCAACAGTTTGTGCTATTCTGAGTAGTTGTACCCACCAACAGAAAGCATTTATGACAGTGCTAAGGAGTTGAGAAATAGTCCCATAGTTAATTTCCAAAGAGAAACCAAAAGTACAGCAGTTTTCTATAACCATCCCCAAATGACCCTTTCTGGAAATCCTTTTCAGTTGGTTCCTGGGACTGTGATGGGCAGCACAGACAATGAAGTGAGAACCCCTTCACTTACAATAGCTTCCTTGCTCAAACTCCATATTTGGCCTTCTCTGCAGCATCAGAGGAGATTAAATTGCTTGGTCATTGAGCTACTGACTGGAAAAAAGTATAATTTCTACTCTTCATGCTGAACCTGTCTCACTGTCAAAAAATAAATTTCAAAACTCATTGGCTAGAGAAAAAATACAGAAGAGAAAGGTTTTATTCTACATCTTCGAAACAGGAGAACTTGATCAAGAAGTCCTGTATTTTGGACTATTCTCCAATAACATTTTATGATTTCTATCAAGTTACTGTTTAATGAAAAGTATACAAATAATATTTGAAAATAGGATCAGTTTTCTCCTTCTGCCTCTTGCAAATCAGATCAAAATACCTCTTCTAATGATAAATTCAATGGATCACAAACCACCTAATCTGTTCAGTGGCTTTGGCTCAACTGGATTTCTTTGTCAGAAAAGTATTAATCTTTCACTGTGGTCACACCACAAGGATGAGTCAGCTATAACTTAAGGAGATTCATAGCAATGCTAATGTATCTACATTTACTTCACAACAATTATACTCTTTGAGCCTGCTCAAAAGCCACCTCACTATAACTAAAGGTCCTTAAATTTATCAGGCTCAGGTCAAGCCTCTCAGTTGTTCATAGAAGTAATCAAGAATAATTCTGATCTTAGTTGTGGAATGTCTAAAGAGAAAACTTAGGATCACTATCTTTCTAAAGTCTTACAGTTGGATTACTAGACTTAGTTGTAGGTCAGAGAACATTCTTCACTCAGATGTTATATGCTATGTTCAGTCTGTATAACTTCAGCTGTACCTTTTCTAGTCCTGTATTAGGATCTTCAATTTCAAAGGATTGAGTCAAAAGGATGCAGTCTCCTACTTCACCACACCACTTTGGAAAAACTTATTCTTTCATATTCAATATGAAGATGGCATTTTTCCATAATCCTCTTCCAAAGTTATGGATCTCCAGAGCTTATGCTATGAACTATAGCATATTTTGGAGCTATTTAATACAGTCTCTTTAGCAGAACCTACATTCCCCGCTTTTACCGTGTATCTCATTCTCTACCGAAGCAGCAAGTACTGTTCTCATGTTTTAGAATTGTGAGAGGTAAAATTGGGCAATAAATCCTTACATGCTGATATCTTATGTTTTGGCAGAGGAACAATTTATATTGAATAATAAGCAAAACAATTTTCAGTTGAATGACTGACAAAAGAAATCATTGTTCATTCTTGCACAATGAACCATGAAAACCAAGTCGAGGTAGGAATGAAAATAGAGTTAGTAATTTCATGCTGCAGGCAAAGCACTCGGGACTTGGAAACTATCTGAGCTCATTGTCACTAGATTTCATTGAAACTCAAGAGGTTGCACTCATGGAGGCTTTATCTGTACATTTTTTTTCTTTATTTCAGTCCACACAGTTTCAACTTTACCCTTTTCAGTCTCACTGGGAGCTTCAGATCCAAATGATTTCAAAACCTCAGAGCAAAGTTCACTTGAAATCATTCTTCTCATGGAACTCACCTAGAATTAAGTTTTTTCAACCCGAAATCATGAATAAAATCATCAAGAAAAACTGATCTTAAAAAATACAATACATTCAGGAAGTAGACATGTCTTCATGATCATATATTAGTCTAGTTTTATTTGTATAGAAAAGCGGGAATTGGACAACTAACGAGATATCCTGTATATTTCATAGTTAATACTTCTGACAAAGGGATTCTCATTTAAAACAGGATATGATTCAGAAGCCCTTACACCCTTGCATGATGCCACTCAAGTCCTTCAGAGTATTCATGGGAAAGACGAAACCATGATTAATTCTGTTTGAGGTTCTATTTTAATCATTGATATCTAAGATCATAGACTTAGCTAGTCAGATAATGGCAGAGAAAAAGTGTCAATTTGCTGATCGGGGGACTTGCAAAATTACATTACCTGTTGGGTCTATTAAAAAGGACAAAAAAAACAAGGTGTAAGACATCATTATTCCATTATTATATAGAAACATGTGGTGCAGATATCTTGAATGCCATGTGCTATGTTGGATCCCCATCTCAAAATATGAGAACTGGAAAATTTCAAGGACAAGAATCATGGGAGATCAAATGTGTGGAATAGTTTTTGTACAAGGAACAGATGATCAGACTAGGGCTTTTCAGCTTGAAAAAAAGAATGCCCAAGGGAGAATGTGACAGAAGTCTATAAAATCAATAGCATAAAAGGGTGAATAGGAACTGATTGTACTTTGTACAATCAATACAAGAACACTCACTGGTATAACACAACACAAACAATTCCAAGAAATCCCAGTTCAACTACCTATCTTAATATTCCACAGTACCAATATTTGTCTTTAAATGGATACACAATTGTCTGAAAATCTATCCAGTAAGTTCAGCTACACAAATGCTGTCAGAGCCTTTCTGAACATTAGGACAGCTTGAATTAGGTGAATGCCCACATCATGCAAGTGGGAAATGTATACAATTATTTTAAAATGGAATTCATCTTC
This sequence comes from Scytalopus superciliaris, assembly GCA_013400415.1. Lineage (NCBI taxonomy): Eukaryota > Metazoa > Chordata > Aves > Passeriformes > Rhinocryptidae > Scytalopus > Scytalopus superciliaris. The sequence goes on along the minus strand of VXBX01005210.1, from coordinate 690,347 downwards.
AGTGCTCAATTATCGCAATAATTACATGCATTTCCTCCTTCCATGATGTTTCTGCAGTGTGGAAATGTAAACAGTTTCCCAGACCACAGGAAAACAGTTTTTTCTGACATTTCTTTTGACAGGCATCATACCAATCATGATCTTCTGGTATAATTGGCTACTAAATTAAAACCAAGTCTTTTAGGAAGATTTTTGTGTCAACTTGGGATCTGAAATTGACTCTTTGGAAATCTGCCCTTGTCCTCTGCATCAGTGGGATGCTGTCTTGCTGATACTGTCTAATGGCAATTAATATGCATCCCTGCATATTGGACCAAAGGCTCTGGAGTCTTCTCTGTTACCCATACTATGAAACATTATGATATGACTGCAATATGATAAATCTGTTTAGAATTGGGAATATCAAATTAAAATCTATGGTGGCATGTTGAAAATAAATTAAATGGGATATTCTTCTCTGAAAGTACAGTTAAATTGTGTCACTTATTGACACAGAATGTTATGGATGCCAAAAGACTTCATGGTTTCCCGAAATTATTTCATATAGTAATAAAAGGACAAGACATCAATACCTGTTAAGCACAGAGATAATGCCCTTGATTAGGACAATGCACTAACTGCAGACTGCTGGAAGTTCATTAACTATGACTAGTTACCCACTTTTGGTCACTTTCAGATAGCAGTTTAGGTGGTTCTTTGGGCCAACCCACTGTGGTTATTCTTATGCTCTGCCTTGATACCTTCGACATTAGTTCAGGTTGCCACACGCAGACATGTCATCTGCTTCCATCTTTTCTCATCAGTAATTTATTGACAGAAAGACTGAATAGCAAGTAGCTACTTGCTTGTTTTAAACCATAATACATTATGTCCCACTATGTCCTACTATTATTTCCAAAATAGAGCACTTCCAGAACACAACTGGAATTCTGTGCTTTGCAAGAATGCAATCCCTTTGCACATTTGGTCAGGCAACTGATTCTTTAGAGACAACTAGGCCCTCAAGTAGACTGGCTTGTCCATTTAAGCTCTTGTCATGCTGTGGTTTGCCTTGGTCAATATACTAACAAGAATATTAATAATATTTTCTGTTGTTATTACTATTATGTAAAGTTTGTGTGGCCATCCCTCTGGCCTTCCCAAATATTCTCTGTCATCTGCTGTTCATCCCATGACACTTCTACAAATGGTCTGGCTCCCTGTCTGCAATCTTTTACACAGTATTTATTGTATTAGCCAAGTAGCTTCATTTTGTTTCATCATCTTTCTGATGGTTCATGACCCAGTGCAGGGACAACAGTTACCCATCTCACTTTCCATGGGGGCAAGGAAATGCTACTGGAGCATCACTATTTTATCTGGACACAGGGATTCACTGGGAATCACTCTTGCTGCAAGCCCATGCCAAGTTGGACAGCAGAGGTTCATGCAACCAAGGTTAAGAGGTTTTGAACACTATGTTGAGAATAATTTGCAGCTTTTGGTTACATTTACAATATTATGTGAAATATATATACCCTAGAAATGTTGCTGGGGTACAAAGAGGAAAATGGAGAGCAGAAGTGGATAAGCAAACCAATAATATTAACACAAAGAAACATTACCCCAAGCATGTTCAGAAATTCTTGTAAAAATTGTAGCATTCAGCTTCCATGATAAATGTAAAGGCTGGCCTCCGTATTGGTTTTGACAAACAATCTTCTCCGGTATCTGCCTTCCATTAATTCCTGTCAGGTAGAAGGTTAGTGGAATGACTTGTTTCAGCACATTATATTCATCTCCTAAGAATCAGCTGCTGTATCTTATTCGACGCAGTTTGTCAAAATGGGATGATTCATTACACTAGGTCTATATGTCAATATCTGTATTTGAATAATACAAAGATAAACTTTCAGGGCAGTACATCTGGCTTACTATTATACAAATTTATTATTTGCATTAGTCTGGCTCACCATACTTATGGACCAAAATGCATGCAAGTTATTGTGCAAATACAGAATAAAATGAAGATCCCACCAAGAACAGATACAAGATACAAGAATGACTGGAACTGACAACTAGCTAAAAAGTCGAAGTTCACCAGTGGCCCCCCAGTGGATATTTAGGATGGGAGTGAAGAAGGACTTTAAAAAGCACCTTAAAGGGAAACAGTGAAGTATTTTGAGTGGTAAGGTGGCAAATGCTGTCTTGTAACTGGAGAGAATAGGAGAGAGTCATCATTATTAAATTGTAAAGCATGTAGCTGCTACAAAAATTGTAAGATTTTAATTAGAAAAAAATTAAAATCTATGTTTTTCATTCCACCCATTTCACATTTCAGCTTGGAGAACATACCTCCACCAATAACAGCCTGGCCAAACCACTTGACTCTGTCACTCTTAGTGACTGCTGTGGGGAAAGGCCATTTATGTCCTCTGTGGCAATGAGTTAACAATTACTTGATAATGCTCCACCACCTGATGCAATCAGCTTGCTCTCCACACATGGCAAACCAAGCCTGAACTGTGAAATTGCATCCTATAAAATTGTATACATCCCTACAGAATAACACTTCATTGAAAGTTTGCAGGGATTTTTTGCTGACTTGGAGAATATTTGTATATTTTCCCCTCTAGAAGAGTTTTCATAGAGGGTTGGGGGTTTTTTCCCCTCAAAGAACACTTTAGAAAATATAAATGGTAATTATGTAAAGCAAGTGAGTTTAGTGCTGAGTGCCTTATTTTGGTAACTCTCTGTAGAAAGGCACTGTATCAGAGATCCAAACGGATCTTGGAAATAAAACAGAGGATCTCCTTCTAAAATCACTTTCACTAAGATCATATCACGTGCAAATTAAACAAGTTCACATGACATTTCAACAGTCATTAATTTCTCTTAGTAGTTTCACTTGCTAGAAACGATTATGTCATAAAAGATGAGCAAGTAAACGTAACAGTTCCTTGTTGCTAAAAGGGTAAGGTCCTGCCATGTTACAGAACCACACAATCATGGAATGGGTAAGGTTGGAAGGTCCCAATGGAGGTCATCTGGTCCAACCTCCTTGATCAAGCAGGGTCATCCTAGAACACATTACTCAGGATTGCGTACAGATGGTTCTTGAATATCTCCAGTGAGGGAGACTCCACAGCCTCTCTGGGCAACCTATTCCAGTGCTTGTTCACCCACACAATAACGAAGTTCATCCTCATGTTCAGGTGGAACTCCTTGTGTTCCAGTCTCTGCCTGTTCCGCTTGTCCTAGTGCTGTGCACCATCAAGAAAAGCCTGACTCCACCCTCCTGATACCCTCCCATACACTTCATCCTCACATTCCCACTCCATCACTAGCTCTGGTGTTTGTCAGACTCCTATGTAAACAGTTCACTAATGGGGGGGGGCGGAAGTTAAATGATTTTTTTCTTCTGAGTTAATAAATTAAATTGCCTAGAAAGGAGGTCTAGTGAGGGTCAGAGCCAAATCAGTAGGAAGTTGTAAGTCTTGAGTTGAAGGGATGGGACCTCCCCATTCCAGCAGAGATGGTTTGAAAAATGGGGGTGAGTTAATTGATTAGGAGGACCTCTCCAGTGGACTGTGGATTCTTAGAGCAGCTCATCTCATGCATTTTTACCTCAAGTACCACACAGTCTGCCTTCAGCCGGTCAGTATATAGACAGTACTTTCTTCTTTAACCTAAATTTCCCTCTATTTAACTTCTGCTTGGGGAAAAAAAGAAAAAATTCTTCCTGTATGTAACAGGTTTCTGATGCAGTTATCTAGACCCCATGAAATGAGACAGATCTCATGGCCAGGCCAGGCAAACCCACTATTGTAACCAATTACAGACACGGTTTTGATCCTAGAGTTCTTCCATTTTTAAGAATACATCATTTTTTAAAAAAAATAAAGGATCATCACACCTATAAGAATGTCTGGGAAAAGTATACTTGTTCAGGTATTATGTTACTCTTGGTAGATGCTGAACTTGAAGTTCTGGAATTATAGAACAATTCAGATCTTCCAGTTATTCCAAGTTCTCTGTTCTGCTTTTAGCAATCCCAAATCAAAATGGAATATGATTATCTCATCCTATTCTTCAAATCCTTTACAGAAGTACTGAGGAATCCAGCATTGAAGCACATGGTTTTGAAGACATGGTGCAAAACAGAAACAGCAGCAGCAGTAATGGTAGTCAAAAGCATTCTAAACTGCTCTAACACTGTGCCCGTTTCTTTATACTTGAGTGTCCTGGTTATAGTGGCCAGGACAAGTTTGTCACTGTGTGGGTGTGGCCAGGGCTGTGTATTCTACACCCTCTGTGTCATTTCTCATGAACTGCTAACAATGGATCATTTGCACAAGCTGCCTGGGGCACACCTGACCCCTCAGGCTACAAGCTGGGTGTTTGGGAACTTTTGTGAGATAAGAAAGTTTCCTGTCTTCACACTAGTTACTCAGGTGTGATAACACCTCTCTGGGGAGCCATTAGCACCTTCACACACAGCCTGAGGGGTCATGTCTGCTAATGGGACATCGGGGTTTCCAAAAATATGCCATGATTCACCTCACAGAGTAAATCACCCATTGTGAAACTCCCCACCCTGCAGGAAGTACTGGGCACTCCCACCTGAGCCTAAGCATATATAATCTTGGGGTTTGGGGACTAGGGGCTCCATTTGTCAGATCCAGAGGAGGACCAGAACCTCAACAGACTGCGACTGCCACCCTCAACCAGACCGTGACCATCATCCTCACCAACAGGTTTCTTATTTACTTTGTGCTCAGGCTGACCAGGTAGCACTCAGCACAGGGGCTGATGAACACCATTTTGTTTGTGCCCCAGGGTGCTGGGTTAAACGCCTGGTTTTTGGGGGTCAAATGGACTTTTTCCTCTGTATCCTTGCAATTATTGTGATCGTTTCATTAAATTGCAATTCTGACCTGTAATCTTTTTGTGAGTTGGCTTCATTTCTCCTGCCAGTTTATCTTTAAACCAGCACATTGAGCCATAATCTGAGGCTTGGTTTAAGACTTCAGGGAAACTTCACATTCTGACAGTGATGCTGACAAATACAGTGGAGAAAGGCACTCATCCAGTGGCAAAATAGTCACATACACAGAAATGGTATTGAAGTTAATGAAGCTGCTGTAGTTTTAAACAAGAAGTTACTTTTTGGAGGTCTCAGTCTGCAAGATCTCCATGATGTACCCCTCTGGCACCTTCCATAAAGATTTTGCCTGCACTAGATCTCATTAATGAAACCATCAGGGCCACAGGGTAAGACTTCTATCCTCTTTTGTATATACCACAACAACATGTATACAGCATTTTGTCCACGCATTTGCAGAGCATGAGGGACCTAAACGCTATTTTGAATGTCACCTGTTTTGTTACATCTGGTTTTATTCTCTTATTCCCCAAAATAATTCAGTCACCAGAGAACTGAAATTAAAGCACTTCCAAATGACAGTTCTTCTCACAGTTGGAACAAATTCTACCTGTGTTAAAACTGAGATGAAATCAATGATCTGGTTGCCTAAAGGGGCTGTTAAAAATACTGTCCCTAATTCTGGCTCTTAATTCTTATGCAAACTGCCAGAGTACATCTCTGGGACATAATGTAAAGACATTTACTCTTCTCTGGAGACTTGCTTATATTGTCTTGCTTATTATCCCCCTTGGGGGGAGTTGACTATAATTTCTATCCAGCTCTGTACTAACTTTATTTAAATTTAAAAATTTTCCAGTGGTGACAGTGAAGAATGAACACAGAGCCCCAGAAATCTTTGCCCTACATAAATTTTGGAACTTAAAATGTCAGTACATATCCAGGCATGAGGAAATACTCCCTGTAATGTTTGCCATAATCTAATTCTTTGAAATACCAGGGAGCAAGCAGAGAACTTCCAGGATTTTCTGGACTTAAAGACGCAAATAAAACAGACTACATGTATTTGGCAGGAAGCCTCCTTTACAAGGGTAAAATTAATCTCCGCACAGAGCATCAACATCAGCCTGAGCAGCACTGATGTACCAGTTAAATCTTATTTCAAGAGTTTTGTTAGGACTTCAGAGGGCTTTGTTTTGGCCTCTTTGAGTTGGAGAGATTTTCATTCTCAGTGATTTCTTTTCTTGCCAAGGTTAATTAGATTCAAGCTTTGGTTTGTTTTGTTTTTCTGAGTTGAAAGGTAATTTTCACTTCTTTTCATCTCATTGTAATGTTAAGGTATTCATCTAAAAATTGAATTGTAAAGAAAACCATGAAAAATCATGGGACTTGCAACAGTTTTATGTATTTTGGCAATACTGAGAACAGATTGCTGCCAATAAACTGTTTGAGATAGATAGGAATTAATTGGAGTCATGTGGTTTTCAGTTGATGTTGAGAGGGGGAAAAGGACAGATGTTAAACACAATTCAGATATTCTTCCTACAAAGGTGCTTGAAATGTGGAAATTGCCATATGGTCCATGTATGTAAATACGTTTCATCATGATGTACAGCACAAATAGCTAGTGAGGTGGACCTATGAAAGATAGAATCTGCATGCTTGAGTAGATCAGTGGCATTGCAGTGAGTAAATTCACTGAGAATAAAGCAGAAACTATGTTTATACAGTGGCACTACCTGAAAGGGCTGATTGCTACACTACTATACTATACTATACTATACTAACCAAGTATAGTGACAATCCCTACCACAGAGGTTACAGTCTAGTTCAGACTACTGAGGTATAAAAGGATTGCTGTCTGATAGCCGAGGGCAAGCGTCTTGGTGGCTTCAGTCTTTAGGTCCATACAGGCCTATAAAAGCCTACATAACTTCCAGCCACTAGATATATCTCTTGCTGATACCAGTGATTCTGAAACTCATGGAAGATACGAGCTGATAATTGAAACATAGGTACACAGTAAAGTTATGGTTGCGTAAGTTACCTCCCATCAGCTGAGCAATGGTATGCATGATTAGCTCAAACTAAGAAGCTAAAGAATTTATTGCTTCACAGATGAGCAGACTCAGAGCACATGCCTGCATTTTACCGACAGTTAATATAGTTAAAGTGACACCTGAAAAGTTGGTAAGCTAGCAGAGCAAATTCATAGATGACCTTTGATTTCTACTAATGCTAGTGTAGAGAGCAATGATTTTATCAAAACACACTGCATATGAGTGGGAGCTAGGCTTTCATCAAATGGATGCATACTTTGGGCCTGTGGGCAAAATTTCAGACTAAGGCAAATTTCAAACTTTTCCAGAACTGCTAAAGGTCCCTATGAAGGGAGAAGATCACTGCTACATAAACTTACATCTTATTTTATCAAGGTCGGGATTACAACAAGTTTGCAACTAAGTCTTCTTTCCAAATAAATACCAGATTCCATTTGCAGGGCTTTATAAGCAATGATTAGTTCACACGCAGAAGGCATACATTACTAACTCACCCACTGAAGCAAAGTTCATTCCCTAGTCAAATGAACAGCTTCCATCAATACTGTATCCATTTTTAGAAGACAGAGAATATAAGAAAACATTGTTTAGAAAGCAGGAAGAAAAACATGTAATAGGTGTGCTACTGTATGTTTCTTCATTGTTCTACTGAATGTCTATTTTTAAATGTGATTGGTGTTGAATTTTCCTGGAACATATTAACTGAATAAAGCTGCCTCGTCTCATAACAGAATTTCTTTTAGACAAAGACAACAATAATTAACAATTAGAACACAAGATTTGACTCGACAACTTCTTCCCTACAGCAAAATCTATTACTAGTAATGTTAGGCAGTAATAATTTACAATCTTTTATTCATACCATATTGTCATAGTGTTCCAGCAGAGAGGAGACTATTTTCAACACATGTATCTTTTAAGTATAGGAAAACTAAATTTAAGGCAGTGTTCCAAAATATTTGAATTCTACCTAAGACTTTGAATTTGGTATTTTCTGAAGAGAAAATTGATCTATTTTTAAATAAGGGCAGTGTGTGTGTTTATGTGTGTGTGTGTGTGTGTGTGTGTGTTTGTGTAAAAGACTGACAACTCAACCTTGTCTTCAAAGGAAGAAAATTTAACAGAAGTCTTTAGTTTTGCCTATGCCGGGCACATTCCTAGAATATGATGGTTGATAGATCCTCCCTTTTTTTTTGAGTGTATGGAAGGCAGTAACATAAGTGGTGCTGAGCTAGTTGAGCTATGCTTTGAGTAGTTTATAGTTCAAATTGCCTACCTGGTTTAAAGACCCACTTTCAATTTCTTTGTGAAATTCTGGAAGGTGTATGCTAGGTTGAATTAATCAACATTTACTTTAACTCTGCATAATGACAAAGCCAGGATGTCTTTAAAAGCCAGTGTGATTTTAAATGTAATAATGGCTCAAAAAAAGAATTCTACATCGTGAAGTAGTAATTGGTGAATCCACACAATAGCGATTAAGATGAAATTGAAGACAAGGGAAACAGTTTTAATGAAAGAAAGGGATAAACTGTAAAACCATCTCACTATTCACACAAAACTAATTCTAAATCTGAGTCAGCCGCTGTTTAACCTGGGAGGTGCCTCTTCCTGGAGATCACAGAGTCACAGAATATGCAGAGTTGGAAGGGACCCACAAAGATCATCGAGTCCAACCTTTAGCCATGCACAGGACCACCCCAAGAGTCACACCAGGTACCTGAGACCATGTGTCATCCAAACACTTCTTGAACTCTGTCAGGCTTGGTGCTGTGACCACTTCCCTGGGGAGCCTGTTCCAGCTCACAATGATCCTCTGGGGGGAGAACCTCTTTCTAATATCCATCCTAAACTTCCCCTGACACAACTTCAAGCCATTCCCTCAGGCCCTGTCTCTGGTCGCCACAGAGAACAGATCAGTTCTCTTCCTTCTCTTCCCCTCACAAGAAAGTTGTAACTGCAATGAGGTCTCCCCTCACTCTTATCCCTTCCCTTCCCTTCCCTTCCCTTCCCTTCCCTTCTCTTGGCTGAACACATCAAGTGACCTCAGCCACTCCTCATACAGCTTCCCATCAAGGCCTTTACCATCTTTGTTGCCCTCCTTTAGATGGTCTCTAATAGTTTAGTATCTTTCTGATATTACAGTGACTAGGATGTGCTTTGCAGAAGTATCCAAACTAGTCCTTAATACCCAGGTGATTGAGGAATTTTCTCTAGAGAGCAATAAAGCTCAAAGCCTCACCAGAGGATGTCTCCTGCCAGTGCCTGGTGCTGATGACAACATTTTGAGAGGGGAAAGAGATTGATTCGGGTCTTCTTAAGGAAGAAACAAAGACAAACCTGCATCTTTTGCATCTTAAGGAAGTATTGCACTCACTGGAGCATTAGACAAAGGCAAAACCTTTCCCACACCTTTTATTCCACCTGTTTGGCACACAGGTCTCAGCACAACTCAACTGAAAGAGCTATGTACAATGATCTCCAAAGATTCAGCAGAGAGTGTAGCACTCTCTTAAGCTTTTCCTCAGAGCTACATTACACAAGTGAGACCACTAGCCTTTTTGAACCTCATCCACAGCCGGGTCTCTAGGGGTCATTCATGGCATGAAGGCATGACCTGGGCTGTAGCACCACCATGATGTCCAGTTTTCCAGGTGATGTCTAAGTAATTTTGTGAATCTAACTTGAAGTCCAAAAATTGAGTGCAAAACAGTGTGATGTAGGTATTAAAAAAAAAAAAAATTCTAAATAGTAAATAGAAACTGGGAAAGAGAAAGGCTTTAGCAAGGTAGTTTCCCCATTTTAAAAATGGTAATTTAGACATGTATTTTGTGGCATGGAAGAGTTTACAAGCAGATAAGTTATATTATTTTTGCTGTGCTTTCTTAGTTTAAAATTGAAAAAGAAAGAAGGAATCACAGTGACAAGCGGAAGACAAAAAAAGTAATTCTTCATTTTGAATCCACAAAACCAAATAAGATGTAGGTGTCATTATAAATAAAGAAGCAATGTGCAAGCAGAACACTCACATTTGCAAAACTCTAGGTATTAACAAAGACCAGCAAAAGGCTGAGCTGTAGAAAAACACAGTTCTGGAATAATCAATCTCATCCATCCCACAGTCAGCTGCACTTTAAAATTCTCTATTTCAATGAAACATCCCAACCTTCTCTTTCAAAAGGAAAATGGCTTGTCCTCTACATGCAACCACACACTTTAAGGTTCTTAAAGTATTTAAAATATATTTCATTACAAACTTGTTCTTGGTGTATAGCCTCTCAGGAATATCTGTCCAAGATATCTGCACCAGTTTGCTCCTCCCAACTGGAAAATTATATGGGACTTCAGGTAAGCCACTTCTCATCTTTGTCTGTCATATATGAAACAAAGATTATGACAGTCTTTCTGTTGAAAAGCCAAGGCCAAAGTATCAATGTTATTATTCAAACTAATTATCACAGAGGTTCCTTGCCATACTGTTTGCTTTCTGAACCTTCCTTCAAATATTTAAACTCTTCTGTACTGCTCAGTTTGAAATCTTAAACAAAGCATAGGAATAAATCTCCTTATAAATACACTGTAAGAAGGACATTCCCATTATCCTGAAGTTTTATTATTCCACCTGAAGCTGTTGCACCATATTTTGTGTAGGTGAATGGAAGTGATGGACATTGTTCACTGAGGGCACATATTTTTAACCCGGTTTTTAGTCCAATGAGATGACCAGAGGGAACAAAGTCATGCAAACGGTTTATAAATGTGGTTGTATATGAGTATCCATAACTGAAGGGACTGTATCACTTTGTCTTTTCTGGTATCGTTAATGCAGAACAGCACTTTGCATAGACAGGCCTAGGCATATGATATTGTTTCCCAGAGGAAGCCTAAAGCTTGTTAAGTGAAATCTGGAGAAGTATGGAAAAAAAACTCTATTAGATACTGACACACCAGCAACATACTGGATTAAATATTCTTCGTAACAAGTGCCTTACAGCTATGGATGACTGCCATAGAAGCAGAGAGTGAGCTATTGTCATGTAAGCTATTTAGTTGAGTTAAACTACAGAGCAGGACACAGTCTAGATGAATGAGGGGACTGAAAAGTGCAAAGACTCTTCATATGAAATGGGAATATGCGCCACACAGGCCAATGCTGGTAGGGGGTCTCTCTCTGGGGACAAGGCTTGAACTAGATAGATTAAATCAACTAAAAGCTATGACTGCAATTTACATTCTCTGTTTTGTATTGCACTGTGGTACTAGTAACAGTAGCACACAGAGGCTTTACACAAAAACAATCCTTTCTTTTGCTGAGGCTTGTCTACACAAGGAAATTCAGTAGTATCTTTGTATCAGCATAACTCCCCATGTGGACACTCTTCCTTCAGAATAATTCCAAGATAATTACAATTATGCTGTATAATTGTCCTGCATAATTATAACTGTGAATTTCTTGGTGTAAACAAGCCCTTACTCTTTGGCTAAATCTACTTGAACCTTCAGAATTTTTTTGCTGTCTTTGCCGTTTACAGCCTTCTCAAACTTGTAAGTTGTATGCATTCCCATCACACTAGTTGTTGTTTATCCAAACTAAACAGATTTGATTGCTCTAATTTGTTCTCAGATCAGTCCCTCCAACCTCATAGTCTTATCTGACATAGAGCGCACCACAGTATTTGCTAGGTTTCTCTTAACTTCAAAAGCAGGACTTTGAAGCATGGCACATATACCCAGATGCTTTTAAGTGGCTGCAAATCTTTTTTATAGGATCTATAGGAGGAACTTCTTTCTTATTGTTGAGGAGAAAGAAATCCAACCTGCTCACACAAGTGGCAGATAAATTCTCCTTACAATTTCTCAAGAGTCTTACCATCATCCTCAATCTCACACAGCCTTGCTGCAGTTAGCTGAGAGAGAGGCCACATCAAGTAAGGTATTTTAACCTTGTGGGCTGCACTGGAAGATGCAAGTATCCATCACTGCTCCACATTAGCATTCTTGTCCTCATCAGCAACCACTGGCTTCCATGGCAGAGCAAGATTAGTCATCTTGGCTTGGGTGGTGGTACAAAGTCACCAACATTTTCATTCTTGTTTTTCTAGACATCTTAGAAGCAAGGTATACTGTTAGCCACGTCACCAGTCCAACACTTAGGGAATGCTTCTATATCACCTTGTTTGGAAGTGTGGCGTGACACTGAAGAACTCTTCCCTGATATTCATAGTAGCCTCTCATCAGACTGCAGATTATTTACTGCACAGGATATTCATACCAAATTTCCATCCCATTTCTAAACCAGATTGTCAATGATATCATTAATACTAGTAGTACTGATGTTAATAATATCAAATAAGACCTAATAAATTGTTAGTTATAATTTGTTTGTTCTGGACATTTTAAAGAATTTCTGTAGCACTTCTTGTGATCCCTGGTACTCCAGTAGCTGTAAGGATGGCCTGTTCACCAGCCAGGAAAACCAGCAGGTTCTCCTGGACTGGGTTGCAGCAGACTCATGTGTGCACATCAAAGCTACTTCAGAGTTTAAGGAAGAAAGTATAGAAAATTATTCAGCTTTGCTACCAGGGTAAGTTTAGAACCTTAATAAGTGACAAGGAGTAAACCATACAATTATTTGTATTTCAACTTAAACTCTTGCTCAGTTTCATTTTGCAATCACAAAGGTACTGGTGAATTACCTTTTTTTTTCCCCTCCAGCAACTTCATTTTCCAGTAGAGGAAAACTTATTTCTTCTCTGATTACAAGAAGCATGCTGAAGCTGCTTTTTGCTGGTGCATTCAGAGGTTGAACCGTGTTAGTTGGGAAAGATCATGATAGGGCAAGTCACAAGGGAGTTCTGCTGTGTCCCTAATTAGCTGAGCTACCCAAATAATGTAGAAGGTCATCAGAAGCCATTTTCACTCTGTTTCTCAGATAGGGAGAGAGGCTATGTTCATCTGAGCACTCTGATCTCATTTTAAAGAAAACAGAAGGAACGGAAGATTTTTATCCATTCTGATAATTTATCACATGCAGCAGTGCAGCTGTTTATATCAGAAGGCGGAAGCGGAAGAAAGGCCTTTGTTTCTGTTTGGCAAATTTTCCATGACACTCTCAGTAGACGAGAACTATTTTATTCTGCAGGGTGAAACTCTCACATGGGAACACAACAAAAAAGGGTAGCTGATTATTTGGCAACAGGTTAGTATTCTTCATTAGTTTGTTTAACTTTAGCATTCCTCTAGTTTTTTTCAAAAAGTAAGGCAGGAGTAAAACTTGCAAGTTTATAGAAACTCCTACTCTTCTTTTGCTCAAGCACAGCTCATATAGGCATTTTACAATTTCAAGAATTTGAAAGAATTACACTGTAAAAAAAAAAAGTAGTGTCCTCTTGTATTCAAATACCTTCTCTTGGAATTGATATGGATGTAAAGGCCATTTATATTACTATTGCTTAATTGAGTTATCACTGTGCTTGAAGGTGTACAGTAGAAACAGAGTAACAGTTGATCAAAGACTGAGTAGGTGGATGATGCTGTGATTCACAATGTGGCATAGTGCTTGGGCCAGTTCTGTCCCAGAGGCCCTAAGATGAGATTGCCGAGCAGCAAGGCACCAGGGCCAGCACAGGCACAACACAGGGCACAGGCAGCATTCACACAGCAGAACAAAAGAAAGACAGCTGTTTAGATATTATAAAACAGAATAGAAAGAAATGGGGGAAAAAATAATGGAAAGGACTGTTGTGCTTGTATATATCTATTGGTGAGAATATAGTTCACAAATTAGCATGCATATCTTTTATGTAAAAAAATACTGGATCTTTTCAGAGGTTCAGGTTAGGATAATACAAGGAGGGTAGCCAGCAACCCATTTTTGTCTTAACGAGCATCTAAATATCACCTTCAGAAGAGTTCACTAAGAACTTCACTACTAATTGGACTCAGCAAAGGAGCTTTGTTCAATTAGCCTCAAGGGTCTGTTAACACAAAAATCCACTGATATTAGGAAAACTATGTATATGAAAAGCTAGTTGTGATCATGTCACCAACTTCTTCATGAACTGAATTATGCTGGGGAAATCAAGATAATAAAAACTTGCCAAGTGGGACTAAATAATTAAATTTTAAATAAACTATAATTTTCAGTTGTGTTGTAACTTTAATAGTTGAAGGAAAACATTGAGAGGCAGGAAAGCACATGTTAATATAGAAATTTAAGGATAATAAGAGAAAGCACTAATACTGATTAGGATGATTATGATGATTATAACTTCCAGTAACATCGTAATGAAAATGATCCAGCCTAGTATGCTCTCAGAAGCTACACATTTAGTTAGGCACTAGGAAAAAATCTTTTCCTGCTAAGATGGTTTATGCAGTTACAATAGAACTTAAAAAGAAATAAGGAAAGGAGTAGAGTAAGCCGATGGGAATAACAGTGCTCTATGCAAAGTAAAAGTTTGTTCATTCTAAAGGATCCTCCACTCCCATTAAATAGGAACATAGGAAAGTAAAAGATGTATTGAGGGGAAAGGAAAATATATTGATATAAATCATTCAGAGGTAACACTGGGCAGCATGATGACTTCAGTTGCAGTCAATATTAAGATTTATTGATCCCAGAGATAAATATTGACCAAGGTGATGCCAAAGTCAATATTTAACTTCAAGGACCATAAATCTTAATAGCAACTGTAAGGAGCAGTCAGTATCATCTATGTTTGATATATATTTTGTTGCCTTTTACAAGTATATAAAAGGTTTCTTGAAAGAGAAGCTGTTTCCTTCATTTTGAAAAGGTCCTTGCCTTGCCAGAGCAATCCAGATGTATATGCTTGCCTTTTCAAGGATCATCTAATGATTGGGGTGGTCTCAAAATTGTGATAATCATTTGAGTGATGAAGAAGTTGCCTATTTAACAAAATAAACCCTAAGCAAAACAAACAAACAAACAAACAAACAAAACCCCACCAAACAGTTGGCAACATCTTCTGAGATTTATGTCAGCTATGAAATGCCATCCTACATGCAACATGTTGTAGATAAAGCTATTTAACAACATAAGGGAAAATCAACAATAAATTATGTAAGCTATCTGCAACTCTCTAGAGGTTTCTTAATTTTCCACTGCTCCACCTCAACTGGATCCATAAAATATTCACGTACATAACGGTTTCTATTATACTTACAAATTATTACAGTACATGCGCTTCTGTAATCTTCTGCACATTTTATTTTTCTGAGTTTGTTATTAATATTTCTATCAGATCTGCTTTTAATATGTGAGCCATTCTTTAGCCCAATGTCTAGGGTTCACAGTGTTATATAGAAAGATCTTTTTCTCAACTTGCTACCTCCTTCATCTTTGGTTATATTAAAGAGATGGCTCTGACAATCACAGCTAAGTTAAATTCAAGTTAACAAATAAAAATAATCAAGTGAAAATCTTCATGAGATGGCAAATTATAATTTAGTTAACAGTCTTGGAACATTCCTAACTGTACCAGTGTTCTTCCTAATCTTCAGAGAAGATTTCTCTCATTACATTAGATGACAACTGTTTTCAAAAGCCATGGCATATTTGACATTCACTTTTCTGACACAAGAAAAAATGCACTTATAATAAAAGATTACTTGGACAGTTAAAAGATTACTTGGTGAGTGAGTCCAACTCTTCCTGAAAACCAAGTTTTTTAGATCAGTTTATAGGATCTAACCCAGCACAAGGGAATGTTTTGACACAATTTTATGTAATAAGGCTTTAATTCTATGAAAAGAAGGCTTTATGACATTAAGGAGCAAGACAGTTAACCTCAAATGGTTTATTCATGTCAGCACAGTCCAAGGATGTAATTAGTTGTAATGTCCTTACCCTCAGAGTCAGGAGTTTAGAGAGGCAAGAGACACCAGCAGCATTGCCCAGCTCCTGCTACCCACTCCCCTGGGGTCTGGGCTGTCTAATTTTACATCTCAGGGTCCTGACAGATGATGGTTTTCCTTTCCAAAAGTGTCCCTACATTACCAGGACGACTTAGGGGGCGATTTTTCATGCTTGACAAATAGTGAACATACATAGATATATCTAAACCAATGCTGAGCTTGGTGCTTAGGCTTCAGCAGTGCCTCAGGTTAAACACTTGTTAGCAGACACTTCATAGAGGTAGTAGGCACTTGGCAGTTATAGTCTGATCATTTCCAGGGCTCATTAAATTTTTGCCTGTCAGAACAAAACAATCAGAGTTGTCTGGAAAGGGATTCCCTTGTCAGGCTGTTTCTCATGACTTTCTCAATCTTCAGAACTCTGCAAATAAGTGATTGAGTTTTATTGATATTATTTCTCTTGTTTTAGGAGAGATAATTCTGGTTTTGAAAACATGGTAATTAGTGAACACAGTAAAAAATTATGTACCTTACTCCCCCCTTACCAGTGCTAGCAACTGAGCAAACCCTGATATTGGAAGCGCTTACAAAGTTTACACTTGCCTGAGGGAGTACCATCCAAACTTTACTATAATGGTAAGTCAAGTATTTTGCTCATTTTAAGTATCTGCAATTGTAAACAGTGGTGATAATACTGGAAAAGAATGCCCTTCAGAAAAGAGATGACTCTAGACATGATAACACTCTGAGGTAACATTTTAAGAGAAGCAAACTAGGGGGAGGGATTCCTTTATCTATTACATCACAGCAATCTGGCTTTTTGGTAGCTGTATTTACAAACTGTAACTTCTGATTACTCTAGCGACAAAGAGAGGGAGAGTCATCCAGTGGGGGGAGGGAGAGAGGGGGGAGACGAAGGGAATCACTCCATACTTTGTGTTTCCACTACATGTAGTCATCATCTGGCATTTGGCTGGGGTGTAATAACTTGGTGTCTCTTTGTTCCCCTATACAGGATGAAGGCTTTAATCAGTTTTGTCAGAACGTTTGCTCAGTTAATCTCCTAGCAATGTGTGATGAATAATCTGCCTATTGACTGTCTCAGCAGTTGGTGGGTTCTCCACCCTCACCCCATGGTGAGACACATCTAGTTTCTGCTGGCTGCTCATTTTCCTTTAAAAGAAGAGCCCTGTCTCTCTTCCCATCCCCCAGCAGGCACATCCCACCCATCCCACCCCTTTTAGCCTCACACCCCTCTTCTTGTCTTCCCCTCTGGAATCTGGAAAATGCTGCCCGCCCACTCCGGGTTTTGTCCTTGGATAACTACTCCCGTTCAAGTCACCTTGAGCTCTCATACCACAGAGTGTTCTCTCTCTGTTGAGCTTCTATCCTTATTTTCATACCAAGAAAAACAGATTTAGGGTGAACAGGAAAGTTTTGGCAACAACTGTCATCACATTATCAACACAGTGCTAGTGATGAATAGTTCTGGAGGAAAGAAAATGCCATAGGAAGCTCTACTTCACTGGGACAGAAAATACAAGGGTAGATCTGAGAGTTTCCTTCATCACTGACTCGGAAGAAGAAAAACAAGGAAAAACCCTAATCAAAATATCAAATCTCAATTGCCTGCAACTGCGAATTGACTTGACAGAAGAAAAATCCAAGCCTCTATTCTGCTTGTGACTGCACACAACTGTGGGGTCTGCCTGTGCCGGCTCTTTGGAGAGCAGAGTACTGTAGGGACGTTTGTTACTAGCAGTCCTGATTTTAACATTGCTGGTAAAAAAAGCCTAACAAAACATCTTTAAAAAGTAAAGGGTTTCAGCTCCTGTCTCAGGACAATATTTCTGAAAGTTCCTAAATTAGGCCAGAAATCAGACCAAAAGCAGTGTAGATTTTTGAGATAGTGGTATACTTTTGATTATAAAGGCTGACAGAGACACAGTGCATTGGGAAAGATGAAGAAAACATTACATAAAACATGGATTTGAGGAAACATAAATATATTGTTGTGACTTCTGAGGTGTTTTCAGACCTATCTGAAATGCACAACTGTACTACCTCTGAATAAGTAGATATGCACTGTTAATAAAATATTGCACTTGTTACAGAGTTTCCTTCATGGACAGGTAAATCTGCTTTAGATCAAGCTCCAGCTCTGACAACCAGATTTCACCAGAGTGACATATGTGAAGACAGTATTCTTCTGTTTCTTACACAGTTTGGATTCAGTATCTCACTTTTTAAGGGTGTTCTATTTTTCAAATTTATGATTCCCTCCTAAATAAAAGTGGCTAGACCTCCTCTTTTTATGCTTCTGGTTTATTCTCTGCATTGTCCCACAAAGACACAGCAATATATATATCTGCTTCTGTCTCAGATGAGTGGTACCCAAAACCACCTGCTTTCTGTGTGTTCCTAAACCTCATCAGCTCCTGCAAACAACCTAAACTCAGAGTTCATATTGTCTACATTTCACACCCTTCTTTGCTGTAAGGTGGACCTGCCATTTCAACCTTGGTGATGGATCTCTGAACCATCTCAGCTGCACAACCAGGAGGGCTGATGGGATAGATGGAGGCAGGCATAGCATGTCAGATCCCAGCACACAGCAGTTAGTGTATCCCCAAATGCATTCTTTCACATTTACATTCAGGTCTTAACCAATGCTTTCCCCAGAGGCATAGCAAGTGAATCATTTCAGAGCTCACAGGAAGCACAGATGGTCAGCAAGAATATGATACATGATGATATCTGTGCATAAAAGTATGCATATTTGAATGCATGTGCATGCCTCCTTGAAGCGAGTATATAGAGTTTCACTGCTTTTCCTAGGGTTCTAGGAAGTTGTTTTCAGCTTGAACTTAGTGTCAAATAAATCTGGTTTATAGGTCACTTGTGATAGCTTGCAACCCAGTTGCATAGCACTGTGAAGCAGATACCATCGCATATTATATCTTCAAGAATTCCTGATGCAAAAATAAGGAAAACACTTCAGATCTTTTGCTTTTGTGTTTTGAAGCTTCTCTTGCAACTGAGAAATTTTCTAAAATAACTGAAATGCTGCATAAAGCACCTGACACAAGTGAATTATGCTAATAGAATGGGTGTGTGTAGTTCATCATAGATGTATGTCTCATGGTTCCTGTTCACACCTCAGCATCTCATTCACACATTCTTGAGAGAAGGATCAATCAAAAGCAGAGTGCTAAATAACATGCCTTTAGTTAACTAGATTTCAGAAGTTTTCATGAGTCCAAGAAACAGGGAAGATGCACATTGCATGGATTTTCCATTTCAACATGGAAAAGATCCTGCCCTCCAAGTCTTTATGCTCTCTCCCCAGCCCTCACATGTATTCTCCAAACACCTCTCTCTTTCCCACTGCCTCCTTTTAGTGAATACCATGTACTCAAAGTTCTTAGTTCTTTCCCACATGTGACTTGCCATTTCATCTCTCCTCCTAAACTAGCTCATCATCGTCTCAGATATGTTTTGAAGAGCTCTATAGAACCTACTTGACAAATGCTCAAAAAGTATCCGTCAAAAAGTATCACCTTGTGCTGTCAGGTAGCTCCTTGCTATCTAAACAGGAACAGGAATGTTTTGGCAAGGGAAAGTGATACAAGAGGACAGGGCTAAGAGAAGAAGCAGCAAGTATGCACCTTTTAAGCAGGACACCTGTGCCAATCTAAGAGCTCTCTGTCTCCAGAAATGTCATGTCTCCACCATCTAAGTCTTTCCACTGTATTGCAGACCAGATATTACACTCAGGCTCACAGACTCTTCTCAGAGCTCTCCCCACCAAGCTGAGTCTGGCAAATAGATGCAGGGGAAGGGATAGGCTATTGTCTTCAATTCCTTATGCCTAGATCTGCCCTCCACTACCTTTTCACACTGTACATTGTTTAGCAAAGCCGAAAGTACCAGAGCTTTTGCTGAAGACTTTATGTCTTAGAAACTCTGTAGTCAGGACTCATTTTCAGGGACACATGACAATCTTTTCCAAACAGATCAGAGTTTATATTTTAGGATCTGTCACCTTGATTAGAAAAGCAAGGCTTCTGTATTTTCAGACCAAAATGCCATGATTCCAGCTCTCCCACTATATTCTGCATCAGTGCCCTCAGTGCCAGTTCTGCAGTTATGTTATCCCCCTGTGCTCAGCACTGGTGAGGCCACACCTAGAGTAATGTGTACAGTTCTGGGCTACTCAATTCAGGAAGAACATCGAGGTGCTGAAGGGAGTCCAGAGAAGCTGATGAAGGGTCTAGAGGGTAAGTCCTACAAGGAGCATCTGAGAGAGTAATGGTTGTTCAACCTGGAAAAGAAGAGGTTCAGGGATGACTTTATCACTCTCTACAACTACCTGAAAAATGGTTTTAGCAAGGTGGGAGTTGGCCTCTTCTCCCAAGAAACTAGTGACAGGATGAGAGAACAATCTCAAGCTACTTCAGGGAAGGTTCAGCTTGGACATTAGGAGGCATTTCTTCACAAAATCTGTGATTACACATGGGAATGGACTGCCCAGGAAAGTGGTGGGGTCCTGGAGGTGTTTAAGAAAAGACAGGACATGGCACTTAGTGCCATGATCTAGTTAACTTGTTGATGTTCAGTCTAAGGTTGGACTCTATAATCTCAGAGGTCTTTTCCAACCTAATTGATTCTGTGATTCTGTAATTCACATCTGCCATCTCTTTTTGTAAGTCAACAACGTTAATGACTAGTCATTGGTTATCCTATATCTCAAAGCAATAATTCACATCAGTTATTCATGCTAACTCCATTTTGCCAATGTTAACAACTGACCTAATCCCCTATTTCAAGTAGAAAATTTGCTTAGGAAATTACTGTACTATAGCATATAAGCAAATTGTCATATAGGAAAAAAAGAAAAAGCACAGACGCTCTCTGTGTTTTTCACAGACTTATGCAGTGTCTCTGGACTCATCACCTTCCTTTTCTGCCTTCATTCTATGGACTTCTCTAGACTTTTTATCTGAGTTAGGTGATTGTCAGTTTATTCAAGGCACTTAGCATATTTGCAAGAACCAGCACAGATCTCTCACATATTTGGTCTAGCTGTGATAAGAACATTTGCTCTTTATACATTAGCCCCACTTAAAACCTGTCAAAGACATCAAGTGGTCCTGTAATATGTCATCTATTTTGCAGTACAAGTAAAGCTGGGTGGTTGGCTTCGTCAGCCCTTTGCGACCAGATGTCACTAGTGCTGCCTCAAAACAGACACAGCTCAGAGACACTGGTAAGATGCTTATATCATTTGACATGATATATCCTGTAGGGAAGCAGCTTGTGCTCTTCCATCAGTGGAAGGTGCCCTGAAGACAAGAGAGGTAAGTGGTCTAGGTGAGGCTATGGTCCCTCAGGCTACATCTGTACCAGCAAAATAAACAGTGCTGGGCAGGCCTCAGCACTGAACCTTGATCATCTCCACTGTTAGATTTCTAGAATGATTTTGACCTGGGCCAACCTGAACTCACCCAAGCAATCTTGAGAAAGACTTCTTGAGCTAGCAGAGGCCAGGGATTCTTCCCATCAGAGCACCTGGCTACAACCACCTTTCTCTCACAGGGTAAAAGCGTTTAATCATGTGGATGTGGGCAGTCCAGTGCCAGGTGACTTCAGTGGCAGAGAGACGGACATGTTTGATTTACTAATATAGATGTAGCCTCACTCTCTAAGCACTTCCTGGGAAGTTGAAAGTGGAAACTTCTGAAGGAGCACAGCAGGTTCCCATGGCCCAGATTGCCCCTCTGCCAGTTCTGAAAAGCCAGATTCTGAAATCTCTGCTAAAGTGTTCAACAGTATTGAATAAAAAAAGAAGATGAGAACCTATAAAGCAGACACAATTCTCCAATGTCTAGATTATCATCCCCAGGTCTGTACACAGAGAGAAAAATGCATATGCCTGGGTTTCCTTTAATAGATTAAGCAGTCTACTCACTCACATTTATCACATGGGCTAATGTAAGATTTACTGTCCATAATTAATCAACCTTAGGCAAGAATATTAAGCACTTCTACTCCATTTTTCATTTTCAAAGTGCTTTTCAAACACTACCTAATTAAACATCAGGATCAATTATTTCCAAGGTACTTTACAGACACTTTAAAAAATGAAATAAGTACATTTTAGCATGTACATGAAGGATCTTTTTAAGTCAAAACAGCTCTATTTGCAATCTACTGAAGGAATGAAAGCAGCAATAGGACAGAGATTTCTAAACAGACCAAAGCAGTGGGCAGTTAGTTCTGTTCCTATACACACAAAAGCCAGTAACGCAGCTGCATTCTTAGAACTTATATCTCACA
Organism: Scytalopus superciliaris; assembly: GCA_013400415.1. Taxonomy (NCBI): domain Eukaryota; kingdom Metazoa; phylum Chordata; class Aves; order Passeriformes; family Rhinocryptidae; genus Scytalopus; species Scytalopus superciliaris. The sequence goes on along the minus strand of VXBX01005210.1, from coordinate 668,204 downwards.
CTTTCAATTTGCCTCTGAGAGGACACTTTATTATTAGAGAACTGCAGAACTGGGATGAAGAAGAATTACTTCTTTGCAAGGGACAGATGTCACCACTGGACCTGGGGCCCTGACTCATATGCTCAGCAGTAACTCATGAGGTCACACCTGTAAGTCTCACCTCATTTCTTTCACAGGGGTAGCAGAACAAGCTGTGTGTTCATGCAGTGGAAGTGTCTTCACCAGCAAGGTCAATCTAAGGCATTTGCTGACTGAAAACTGTTCCGATATCCTTCCCTTGTGACCAAAAATACAGTCAGCATTGGCAATTTTTGACCACCTCTAAGGAGAAAGCTGGGTGTGATGAGCCATGCCTGTCATCCCAACTTCTCCAGAGCTGTATGGGTGCCCATGGGCCTGGGGCTGCAGTGTGTTTGGCCAGACAGTTTCCCACATCACATTTCATATCAGTCTGATGACCCCTGAATTCAGGTCAACAGGTTGCCTAAGGAAGGGCAAACCCACCTGGGTCAGAAACAGAGCAGCTCAGTTTCTGGCAACACAGTCCAGTTTACCTAGGGGCATGTACTGAAACTGTGGTGATTTAAATCAGTAGGCCAGTTGACCACAGATTTTGTCTGAGAGTTGACACAAAGCCCTTCTCTGTCCTCTCTGCTGCAGAGACAATGCAGAAGTAAGGTGTAGACTGCAGAGGTGGTATGCTAAGTCTGACAGGTATCATGAGCCAGGGTAGACATGGCTTAACAGCAAGTTCTCATTTGTGCCTGAATCCTCCCCAACTTAATAGTGAAAAAAAGATTACCAAACAAGAGCAGAAAGTGTGACATTTCCCATACAAGATAAATAAAATCAAGAAGCAAAATATTCTTCATTAAGCATTTATGGATCTCCTAACATGGCCTGGTGCAGTTCTGGTCAGAGATACCTAAGGGAGCTCTATATAAGCCAGCTCCATTACTGGAAGCAGCATACTCAGGCAAACATGAGCCCCACCAGCTCATTAGCCCTGCTGCAAAGTCAGCTATATTAACTCAGTGCATCACACTAATGTTGCTTCACTTCTTTTGGGGCCTAGGCAGGTTCATTCAGCATGGGTAACTCAGTGCAGCACTTACATGAGCTCTCCAGGTACACATCAAGGCAGGGGACAGCAAAATTTCAGGGATGGTGTGGACCAGATGGTATTTTTCTTTCTCAGATTAGAGGTTAAACATGCTGGTAAGAATGCTGTGGGGTCCGTGAGAGACTGTCTCTTACAGAAACAATATGCTACCATTTTCTATCATCATTAAATTGCATCTGTACAAGGCAGAAGCTCCTGCTGCTCTCAGAATGAGCCAGAAGGTAGGAGCCACCAATGTCTCTCTCCAGATGGCACAGCCCCAAAATCAGCTCTGTGCTAGCCCTACTGGTGTTTTTAGAAATTGACCTCCATGATGCTACTGGTTTCAGTGCCCCACACTGTGAATAGGCTGCAAGATTCACAGGGCTGTAACAGAAAAGTTCTGCAAGACTGAAACTTATGGCTGAGGCTTTTCTGCCTTATCCTTGAGTGCTGTGCTTGGGCACAGCTGCCTTGTGAACAAATTACAGAATATGTTCTGGCTTAGAAGTAAGCAAACCTACCTTCAATTCACAATGAAATAAGTCAAGTGTCTTTCATAAGAGTGCTAAAAATTGGGCTTTGGGTTAGATTGTTGACCTACATGCCTCAGCTCCCTGGCTGTGAAATGGGAACAGGCTTTCCAGCAGGGACATTGCTGAGAGAATTTAATTTCTGCTTATAAAACACTACCATAGTGCAGTGATAATAAGAGATTTGGATGTGCTAGTTTTACTAAACTATTTAAAATACCCAGAGTAGGAAAAATGGTCCCAGCCTTCCTTTTGCTTGTACTAGTGTAAATAGAAGCTATTGTATTGAATACAACTCACTGTACATGAAATGTAATTGAAATCAGTCCTTACGTTTTTCTATGCCATTAAAATGGATAATGGGAATTTTTCTGATCCCACTCACAGCTAAACTACATCAACTTTATATATGAGAACCCATTTATGGAGATTTTTTGTTTTAAATTTTAGCCAGTTTCAAGGCCTTAGAGGTTTTGATTTATTTATTCTCTCTTGGGAAGAACAACTTGGAGGATGTACGAGCATGAGATTGAAAATAATGCCATGAAACTGTTTGAGAAGTCAAAGCAGCAGATATTTTAACACTTAATCATAATTATACATAAACAAAAGACAAAATAAATTACATCCACGTGTGTGTAGAGAAGGTTTATTATTTAAATTTGCCATATATCCCCATATGTATTTTTACCCCCTTTGCAAACCTAACTGTTCCAGGAACACTGCATACTGTAGACATAGCTAAAGACTGCACTTCATCGATCACAGCTGATTCTGTTACGATGCCTTTCCCTCTAAGGTAGAAGCTGCTCATCTCAGCACCACTTAGAGGGGACACGATGACTTATAGTGTGTTCCCAGTCCACTGCAAATGTCAAGTGTAAAGGGTTAGTTAAGCCACCAGGCTACATCAGGCTTCAGTGATGACTGAATCTGAGGTTTGAAAGTGATATTATTTCAGACAGAAATAAAAAAAAAAATATTGAAAGGACAAGTGATTTTATATTTTCCATTCCTAATATCTTGTTCTCAAAAAATGATGACAGCAAAATAATTTTTGTGAATTTGTTTGTAAATGATCCTGGTGGACTAAGGACATTTCATTCCACCACGTGGAAGCTGATTGAAGAGGGCCAAAGGAAGAATACTTCAGCATCAGGTCAGTAGCTATGCCTCTAATCATTTCAGAAATCTGTCTGCATCTGTCCAGCTATGGGTCTATGTCAAAAAAGATACAACAGGACAGGGGCACCTCAGACTGGATCCATATGGCAGGTGCTGTGTCCTCCTTCCAAGTGGACAGAGGGGTCAACCTTCCTTATTTTTCTGATCTGACAAGTTAGATGGTACCTGAGGCCCAAAATAACACCAATTGGATTATTTTTTCTACATTCACTTACATTGCAGCGTGGATTTTATAGGCAATATTCTTACAGGAAAGCCAGTCAGATATAAACGCCTTATACAGTGTTACTTTCAAAACAACAAGCTTAAGATCTAGTACTGTGTAATCCTGATTCTAGCCCTCATATCTCCCACTCACAGCATGATTGAAAGAGACTAGAATAAGTGGATGTGAATGTAAATGGCAAAATGATAACTGTGATGGTACATTCCAGATTAGATACCTGATGAAACACTGAGGGCAGTGGACCATGCAATGCCATACACTACTAACTCCTCAGGCTTTCCCATGAATCATGGTACTAGTTTTTATTTCTGGGAATTTACAAGATATCATAAGATAAATAGCCACTAGTTAAACACGCAAGTCAAATATACAATCCCTGCACCAAGGAGACTGGGTTACCTTTTGTCTGCCACAAATTGTGGACTACTCAGTATTTGCTTTAGAGCTACTTAACAGCTGTCCATTATTGCATGTCACATTTTGTTACTCTGCACCTAAAGAATTAATCACACTCTGATTAAGAAGGATAGAAAAATAAGATGTTATTACAAGAGATCCAAAGGATCCTAGGGTTTTTCATTACTTTTATTTTACGACTAGCTCTTGATTTCTTTTTCAAATGACAAGACAAAATCTCAGAAAAATTATAAATAGTAAACCTTTAACACTTACAGAAATGCAGCCAATTTTCCAAATTCAGAGAGGTTTCTTAGTCTTCAGTTTTGAGTGGGTTCCTGCAGGTCAGTTGTTGGCCAGGGGTGGGTGGGAAAGGGGAGAAGGAAAAAGAAAAAGCTGGAGAAGGGGAGGGGAAGAAAAGAGAGAAAGGAAAGAACAAGGAGAGAAACATAAAAATAGAAACTGTAGTAGAGGCTGCTGCAGTAGTATGTCATGGAAAGACTAATGGTGACAGCTGAACCAGTGAATGAGATTGTTCGGAAAAAAAAAAGTTTATTTTCTTTAACACATTCTATGTTATTTTTCACTTACGTTAAAAAAAAAAAAAAAAAAAAAGAATTCCAGCTGGGCTGGAACCTACAGAGCTCCTCGAGCAATTTGAATAATTATAGACTTGGATAAATTGTAGTTAAACCATTTGTTTCAGATGTGCTACAACCAATAACTAAGCCAGCAACAGCATTTCAGTATAAGAGATCTGTTGCTGGCTTTAGGATAAAGTACAATGAGCTGCAGATAGTTACTGGCCAGCCATAAACTATGTAATAAAAAAACCCTTTCCTGCATAAACACTGTGATTTCCAAACTTCAGATACCAGCAAAAATAGCTGTATGCATTTGCTTGCCATATGTACTCAGAAAAGAGCAAAGGTATTTTCCTGGAATAACAAAGGCAGACTTGGGTTTTGTCTGTTACATTATTTAGTTTCCAGAATAAAACTTGTCTCAGTAATAAACTAATCGTCACTCTTAGGAGGCTATAGAAAAAGAGGCAGTCTTGTTTTCATGTTAACAATGGCCAGGACATCCTTCACATTTTTGTTTAAAAGTTTGCCTCACACCCCGTTCGTACTGAATTTGTACCAGTTGGTGATGGCAGGTACCAGCTACCATGCCAAATGTTAAAGCCTTTCCCTTTTTCACAGATGTAAGTGGTGATATAAGGCACAGATTCATGTTGAGAGTACCATGGGAATTATTGTAAAGCTTGCTTTATCATTCTTAAATGGAGCTCAGTGCCATGAGATTTCTCTGTCCAGCTAGGTCCTACAGGGCTCAATGCATCTTTTACCAAGGGTCTGCCAAACACACCTCTCAAGAAAGGGTCTTTTCCAACCTCATGAGGATTTCACATACTCGAGGACCAGGAAGAGGCTTGCATATGCCAAACATGCTAAGAACACCAACTTACTTAATTCTATTAGGTTTAAGGAGCCTGGGGGAAAACAATGATATTTCAGTCAAGCTTGTACACCACATCCATGTGCTACAAACCAACCACAGGTGTGTTGTAGAAGTTGCATTGCCACAGTTGCAAGATGAGCCATAAGTGATCTTCCAACACTAGTCCCACTTACCCTTACCACTCACAAGGACCGCCATTTATTTTTTTCTGTAATTCCTCTGCATACACAAACACAAGCATGCACACAGCTAATGCATCTAACCAGCACGTTCAACCCTTTCTCACTGCACACGGAGTCGATTCAGTATTCGCCTGTGGCTGCCAGGTTCATCACTGAAGTTTGGCTGCCCTCCCTGAAGTCCTGCTGCTTTGGACGCCTCCACTGTAGTATTTAAGACAGTTGGGGCAAGGGAACAGATGCTTCTGCAAGGTCCTTTTATCTAGTGAAACAGAAGTGCTGCACTAGTAAATAGGTACCTGTGAGAGCACACTGAAATTGGGATAAAGGTAAAATGCAATTTTGCATTTCATAGTGAAATATCTTCTTCAATGTAAACAAACAAACAAACAAAATGATTGGCTAAAAACTAAAAAGAAAGTAACAAAATTTAGAAACTGGGAACCACGATGGAGCACCTAGTTCAACAAAAGTAGAATGTGCCAATGCAGGAAAAATTTATGCTTCTACTCTCATCTCAGATTGGCCGTTTTTGTAACTAGTAAGCAAACCTGCTTTTTTTTCAGCAGTGATCAGAACAGCAAAATCAACTGCTTGGACTGATTAGCTGTAAAAGATAGGTGCTAGAGAAGCGTGTTAGATTAGAGAAAAGCAGTTCCAAGGCTAGGAAGGAGTTTGACTAGACATAGCACATCCTGTCTTTATTCCTCTCCTAGAAAGATGAAAGATATTCTTACATGCCAGAAAGCCAGTCGAGTCATAACCACTAAGTAATGGAACATTTTGTGTCCTGAAAAGAGGTTTTCAACAATTGGGCATGGACAGAACTGTAAAATTCGTAAAAACCCAAACAGTAAAACCATAGTAAAAAGAAGATGTTGTAACATGTTTGAGTTTGAAGAGGTTCAGCTTTCCTATGCAGTAAAAGAAGGTTGAGAAGTTTATTGACACCTCAGTAGTAATAACCAAGCCTCTAAGATGCTAGCGGTAACTGAGCTGCTAACACTAGTGCTAACCAGACAGCAGCTTTGGATGGGAGCTGGACTGGCACATGGGACTTGCCTCCCCCAACCTGAGAGACTGTCACATCTCTCCACAGCACCTCAGCAACTGCAAAAACCCAGAGGTAAACACCCATTTGTAAATGCTTGGTGTAGCTAGTGAAAATAACTTCTGGAATGAACTTTCTGTGCAGATTTCCTTTGCAGGTTGTGCCTTTTCCTCAGGATATACCTGAGGATGAGGAGAAAAAGTGCTGTTTAGATTATCAGTCTTAATGCTCGAGTTTAATATGACAACTCCTCACCTGTTTAAAAGCATGTATTTTTGAACCCAGGCCCAAATTACTATATTCAGATCTATATACTATTTATTACCAACAAGATCTATATGACACTACTATGAATATGAGACTGATATATTGGACTTTTTGAGAGATACTTTTGACTCTGCCAGAGAGAATCATCTAAGATGGAGAGTATGTAGTATGATTAAGAGAGAGGAGAGGAAGGCACTTCAAAAATTGAAATATCTTTAATTTTAGGATACAGGGTACAATTGAAAGTAGAGTAGATAGACAGAAAATTAGTGCAAAGAAATAGCATAACTATGCTATTCATTTCAATGACTATGTCAGTGAAACATTTTTAAATCACAGGCTGATCTCACAAACCCTAGACAAAAGTCTTTAAACCTTCTGAACAAGAATCTGAAACAATCAATGAGACGAATCAATGGCAGCAGCCAGAACAGGTGATTAAACAGACTTCTTTGGTCACCAACTTCTATGACTTTATGAACATCTTATAATGTTATTAACTGACAGCACTGCCTCATCATCAGTCCTGAGCATTCCTAGTAGGTACGCCAGACAGGATGAAGCAGAATAATACTGACAAAAATCATGTACCATAGGGCCCTCAGAAAACTCTGTGGGAAGGGAGTAAAAAGTAGCAACTGAGACATCACTGATTATGAACTTAAACTTAGGCATCAAACCAATACACATTTCTTAGAAAAAATAGACAATGGAGGCAGAAAAGAAAATAGAAATTACAGTTAGTGAAATAAAAAAAAAAATAGACTTCTATCACATTTCTGTGTAAGTGAAGTTTGTTTCTCTAAAAGGAGTATCATCATAGTGATGAATGAGGTATCAAAATAGAGTTTTGACAGCTTTCCAATGTTTTGTCCAATGCACTTTTAACTATTTACCTGTTTTTTCTTTTGTGAATCTGTTCCTCTATATCATTATATAGCATTTCTACTCATATCCAGTCAGTATCTTCTACTACTTACTTTCATCCTGATATTTCCAGTGATAGTTCTCTGAAAATCCCTAAATAATGTGTCTGTCATTGCTGTTCACAGTCTTAAAGTGTTTTTTCAACATGATTTGAGATTTAATTGAAGTTGGACAAGCTAGATAAATTTGATTCTTTTAATCTTTTGTCATAAACAAATCCTTCTTGTCTCTTCCTGATGTTCTATCATTAATTTATCTGCATTTTCACTGACATTATGAGGTTTCCATGAAACAACACATGATTCTATGTAAGCCCTTATCCATGCCAAGAGTTTTACAGGGTGTCTGAATAAAGCTCAACACTACCAAAGAACACTGTTTTACAACAGGGGGCTATGACAAGGTCCACTCCTCCTCCAAAAATCAGAATTTCAACTACTTAACATGTTTCCAAACTATAAAAAATATTTCAATCTAATCTAATAATTTATGAGACTTTTGAACCTCACTGATGACACTGACTTGTGTCCCAAGCATTGAATTCGATACCTGTTGTCTTGATACCACTAGCCATGCTGCAGGTGGCTTCCATATAAGGACAACCTATTAATGAAGTGTAAATCTTCGCAAAATCATCACAGTCTAGAAATAGAGCCACTTCTTCACTGAGCACACTGAATTTTTGGGCAGGGAAGTAAGTAGGACTTTCTAATTTTCATTAAATGGAGGGTGACTTGAACAGAGTCTCCAGCTTCCTCTGTAGAAAGCTCTGACTCTTTTTTGAAAATCTTTCTCTGCATCATCTACCTAGAAATAATTCTCTAACACCTGCTTGGATTTAAATACGTGAATAGAGTACTTACTTGGATGGGAAAATCCAGATGTTTACATTTGAGTATGCTTTAAAGTGTTTTGCTAAATCAAAGCCTAAGGACAAAGGAAACAGTTCAGAAAGTGCATCAGCAACAGGGAGTCATTGCCTATAACCTGAAATGAACTCAAAACTTTAGTTTGGCTATTTATTTACTTTAATATTCACAAAAAACTGTAATTCCTGCAGTGAGAATTACTGCAATGATGTGATATGCAAGAACAGTCTCATGATACTTTCTGCACAAGTAAAATTGTAAATCTCACAAGGGAATTTGATCTTGAAATATTTTTACTCTGATTTTTAAATGGAAATGCTTTGTTGTGTTTTTGGATTAGCTTCAAAAATTTTTGATACCTCCTTCTGAGGTTCACCAACCAGTGCTAATGCAATGATCACAGTTTCATTTGTAAGCATTTCCTAAAAAAGAAAAAGAAGAGGGCAGAAGGCTTTCCTTGAGGTGAGTGAACAAACCAGCATCCATCAGTTTGCATCAAGACAACCAAATATTTTTCATGCTGCCCTTAATTTCTCAGCCACCACTGCTGTCTCCCTACCACTCCCCATCAGTTTCACACTGAGGATGTTATGAGACTGAGTGGGGACATGCAAATCATGCACACATCCCTGGAAAAATGCTTGGTAAATCTGGCTTTTCAGTTTTGCATTCACTTGCCAAAAAATATTCCCTCATCCCCCAAGCCCTCCCTCTGCCATGTCTAATTTAATTTCAAAAGTCAGAAGCTTAGCAGGGACATAAGCTTCCTAAACATGCTGTCATCTAACAAGGAATGTGAATTCAAAGATTATAATTATGATTTTCTTTAGCTGCAGAAAAGACAGTGCCATCTTCTAGTTATTCTTGTCCACAAGTGCTAATACAATGACAAGGTTCACATGGTTGGTGGGGACTTTATCCCTCTCCCTGCTCCCCAGAAGAAAACAAAACACCAGATATAAAGGTTTCTTTTCTCAACCCTGCCTTGCCAACAAGACATGAGGCTTTTGTCGCTGATGCCAGAGGTTCTGAGTTGTATAAATATTCCGCATTTCACTGCAACAAGAATCTGAATGACTCTATAGAGAGCTCAGGGCAAATGAAAGTTACTGACCTGCTATTTCTATAATTCTGCTATTTTATCTCTTAAAAGGGACATGCATACAATGCATTTTCAGGTTTTTAAGTAAAAATAAGTCACTCACTTTCAAAGACATCCTCTCTGCACCTCCTTTTTCTTCAGTCCCTAAGAACTTAAGGACACACATTTTATGAGTATGAATGCATCTGTGCATGTTTGGGAGAGAAAAAGGGAAATCACAGAGATATCATTCATTTTAATCACTAATTGTGAAACAGCTGGTGAGCCTGGACTCTCCAAGCGCAGTCATTTTGTGCCTTTTTTTTATCTCCGGTGAGGAATTCTCGCTTAAAGTGAGACTTAAGTATTTGCTAATAGACCACAGTAAATACTTTTTTTGTCTTTTTGTACTCCTATGATGACTGGCCGCCTTTCCATTTCAGTAATCGCTGTCTAAAAAAAGAAAACCTCCAGGCGCACTTCACTTCTGTCCCTTCCCCCTGGCAGAATGCCCAGCCTCAGTATGATGCTTTTAAACCCTTCCCCCCACGGACACAAGGTTTCCACCACATTATTATCCTCTACAGCAGAAGGGGGGAGGCACGGCTGTGGGCTATGATACCATTCAGGCAGAGACACACGGAGATAGCTCTTTATAGAATACCAAACGTTTTCGGTTCTTTATGTGTGCACATATCCTCATACATACACGCACAAGAGAAATCTTTTGGTGTAATAGTTGTCTTGGTTAAGAGAACTCTGCCACAAGGAAAACATGATGAATATACAATGAGTTCAGATTGCCATGCAGCCTGAAGTGCATGTGTATATGTCATGTGCACATTCAAGTGTGCTGGTATAATGAAAATTCAGCAGTAGTTTCACCAGGCTGAGAAACAGCCAAAAAAAAAAGAAAACAGTAAAGAGCCTTTCTATTGTTGTGCAACCGGCAAGTTCTCAGATAATGTGATGCAACATTCTTAATACAAGAAAGCTACTGGGAATTGTGATGGTGTAGGACAATTCAGGATCCTATCCTGGATAAACAGTGCTATCATCGTCTTAAACAACACTGCAGACAGGTGGCCAGAAGACGAAGGCTGCATTATTCAAGGCATTTGGGTAGAAAAATTAAACTGGGATTTACTGCAAGGAATCCTTTCAGTGCTGTATCTTTATCAGTCATCCAGAGAATCAATATGTTTTTGCTGTATCACTTTTACTGCTGCAGTAAGGCAAAGATCTTTTGTGATAAATTCTAGGGTTTTTTTTTCATTCTTGTTTCCAAGTGACAAGTCCACCCAGGTCATTCAAAGTTAAGTCTCTTGCTTGCTTCCTAGAAGTCCAGTTCTAGTTTTCTGGGTATTAGCTCAAAGAAATTGACCAGAATAGCTAAAAAAAAAAAAAAAAAAAAAAAACTATTTTTTTTTTAGACGATGGAAAAAAACAAAAAAAAAAAAAAGTCTGTTCTCTTTGAGCTGATGGTAATAGCATAAAACAATTGAGTCTGATATCTTTATTTTAACTTGCTCATAGCACAGTTTCAGTAGAGAAGAAAATAAATATAGAGACAAGTGTAACTATCTAGAATTACGATAACATGCGAAATGTCACTAGATGAAAAGATACAATAATACTGTTTATCCAGGGAAACCTTGAGGCTGCGGTCAATGACATTAAATGTTCAAAAGCAGCAGTGGCTTAAACTGTGCCTCCTCCCTGCTCCCAGATGCTTGTTCCTGTTTCCATCACCACAACCATTTGCAGGGTTGCACCAAATCAGGAAACTGATCTAATTTTTAAAAATAAATAAATAAAAAAGCAAAACCAACCAACCAACCAAAAAAACCCAAAAAAACAAACAAAAAACAAAAAAAAAACAAACAAAAAAAAACCACCACAACCAAACCAGAAATCAAACAACAAAACAATAGAGAGGAGAGAGACAAAATCAACTGTTGAGGTCAGAATTGCCACTACTTACTTTTTATCATCAAGTCACAGGCTACATTTTCAAATTTTTAGATGCTATATAAGATACGATCATGCTACGCAAAGTGCTTCCTTACACAAACATCTCCATTTGTGACACCTGATTTGTCTTGTACCATAAGCTTCATCCAAGAAAGGATCTTCCTTGCAAAGTTGTTTTATTTTGTTTTGTTTTCCTATGAAGAAGACAAGCGGTTTTGTTTTTTTTAAGTAGAAGATTTGAGAGGCCTGGTTGAGTGCAGCTGCACCAGTGCAAGGAGTATCTGTTGACAGCAGAAAAGAAAAGCAAGCAGGACAACGGGGGCGGAGCAGGAGGAAGAGCTGCCATCAGGCCCAATTGTGGTTTTGCACATGCAAAGTCAGCTGGAGGCAGTGTGTTCACCCTGAACAACATAACCATTTCACTGCTCAGGTGAGACAAGCTCTAACAAGACCTTTTACACAGGCAGATCTACTGCTGAACTCAATTCCCATTTATATTCAGAAAAGATCAATAGCAAAACTAAAGCTAGAACTTCAGGAGAGCTGGGACACTGCTTGATACTGCATGACACAGTATAACAATGGCCCTTGGGAGGGAGGGTGGTTTGGGTCTGTTGGCTAGTGCATTGTATCAATAATGCCAAGGTTGTGCGTTCAATCCCTTTATAGGGCTTGATAATCTTTGTGGGTCCCTTCTAACTCAACGTTCTGTGAATATCCAGCACAGCCTTGGGCTGAGGCAATTCACAAACCAGGTGAAAAACCTGACCACACCTTTTGCATTTGGAGCCTCCTGCCTGCATTCAGATGATTAGCTCGTGTGAGGTGAAGATAGAAAGCTGAATGTTGACACTGCACTCAGTCAATCAAATCTTGCTGCTAAATAAGAAGGATGCCTTGGGCAAGACCTAGTCGACCCAGATTTCAAGACTGTGTAAATACTCTAATCCTGTTTATCTGCTACCTCTCTCAGGGAAAAGCAAATCCTCAGTGGATTCTCAAAGCCCCTCTCTTGTACATTACTTATGTTTGACCAGGGAAGGAACAGAGACTGTCACTTCAGTGCCTGGTTACCAGCAGCTAGAGTTCCACATATCAAGCCCTCACAGCAAGCTTCTTGCCAAGGGGTATGAGAAGAGGCTGGGGTAGTAATTTTAATAATTAATGTATTTGGGACACAAAATAAATAAATGTATAATTAATTAATTAATTAATTAAAGAAGATGGCCTGCTCTCACACATCCTGGGCACAAAGGAAATAACTTCCCTATGTCAGTGACCAAAGACCATCTCAAAAAGTATTTAACACTAACTGGGGAGATCCCATTCCCTCTAAGCCAGATGTAAAACAAAGACAGATTACAATCACAGGGACTCAGATGTTCACAAGCAGCATCCATGCTCCTCACTGTAAATCTAGTATTATGACTGATTGATTGAAATATGAAGTTTCTCATTATAACTACTATTGCTATTGCAGATCCTGAGCAACTGTGTGGAACAGCACTGACTGCAGAGGAGAGAGAGGCTGTGAAATTAAGACCAGCAACAAAAGGACTTATATATTATTAAAATTCAAAAGGCTGAATCTTTTTGCAAGAGAATTGCATTTAGAAGGTAAAATAAAGGTTGTCCCTCATCTGCTGTAAAATGTCCCTCCTCTGGTTTGCCTGCCATGGAGCATGGGGTCCCCTCCAGTGGGAAGGGGGGCAGGCTTAGTGCCCTTTAGGCAAGGAAAGGAGAAAGGAGGCCTAGAAATTCAGACCAGCTCCTTTCACTACTAAATCCTGAACATCGTCCCTCTCTTCCATAACAGACAGTGCTTTTAGCTACTCCAGTAAAACACAGATGTCGAATACCCTCTTTACTTTTTTTCTCCCTTCCAAGACTCTCAAAGAGTTGGCAAAGCAGTGTAACACTACCCTGGTTTAGATTGTGCAAAGTATGTTTACCAAGACTGAAAGGAATTTAGCGCATACTCCCTCCCCCAGGATCTCTGGACTTGAGGAGGGCTGAACCACATAGGGAAAGAACTGGAGAGTTAATATACAAAGTGGGCAACTTCGTTTAACACACAAATTCTTTTATTTTATTCTTTAATGCCCAGGGAAAAGCACACAAGACACAATAAAAGCACAGTTTTAAATTTAAATTAGTTCACTGGATAGATTGCCATTGCTGTTTTAAAAATACTTGATTTTGATAAAATTCTACACCCACACCCAAAAAGATACAGGCAGAAAACAGATTTCCTTTTAACTGGTAATATGGGGAGAAGTGCTTGGTTTTTAGGTTTTTTTTTGTTTTTTTTTAACAAAACAATTTAAGCTACTTGATGAATGCCACGGCCATAAACAGCAGTATCAGTGCAACCAAAAGGTGCCACAAAGTGCATCAGGGGTGCCAACAAATAACTGAGGACGAGATAGAAAATGTGATTCACAGTCTCCACAGATCAGATCAATCTCCTCTCAGAAATGCTTGTCTCTATCAATTATAGATAGAGTTTGGCCAATCAGCCAAGCTTAGACACCTGATTAGTTTCTGTCTGGCATCTGGAAGCAGTAGTGGAGGGCAAGTGATAGTTTTAGGGGGCAGTTCAAAATATTAAACGTCTAAGGACCATAGCAGTTTGGATACAGACATACTGTATGGTGCAAAGTCTTGATCTCATAAGGCACCATGTCCTCTTGGTCAGGGAACTGAGCATCCAGAAAACGCTCTGCATCTTTTCAAAATCAATCCCTAAATCTGAACAAAATTTTTCTGAAAAAAACAATAAATCAGAATTTACAGCCATGCCAGAATTGTTCTCATCTTAATGCAAACTTCACAAATGCAAACTGAAACTTTTCTGCATGATGGGGTGAATTCCTGACAGACTGGAATACTGTGTTCTGTGTTTTGTAACTTGGACTGCACGTTTGAGCACCATTATCACTGATTCATCAGATGAGCTACTTCTGCTGCAGCTGAAAAAGAATTTGTTATACAGGCAGGCACTATCACTTTGTGTTTGACTGTACTGGTGGTAGAATGCTAAGACATGAACTGTGTTCACCTGCAGGTGGTCATACCGCTTCAACTAGTGGGCCTGGTTGTTAGAATGTGATTCAGACTAAAAGTTCTTTTGTGGAGAGAGATAGACTCTTCCAACTGCCTTATTTTAGACGTCTAAAGCTAAGATGAATCACTTCCTTATAGTGTCTTTATCTCTCCACGGAGTGTACAGAGTATCTTGGTCAACAGTTACACACACAAGTCAGAAGTAAAAAATCCTTCCTACTGTGGCAAACTATTGTGAACACTCCATCTAAATACTTGCATTTATGCAATAACTACAAATTTCTATATCTCATATTACAAACCCACCACAGTTCCCCCAGGTGAATCATCATCATCATCACAAGATTAACCTTTGTACCCAAGCCTAGTGGTAACTTGTGCTTCAGCCAAGCAAGACCTTTATCATATTGTCACCAGATTCCTTTCTGCAGGTGCACATTTATCTGCCATAGCTGATGAGCATCATATATTTAACTATGGAGGAATAAATAATGCATAAAAAGCTTTTTTGTGAATACTCGAGCCACATTCTTAACAGATTTACATAAAGTCACTTTCACCCTGTCCTTCCTTCTTCACTTTCAAGGCAACCTGCATGAAATACTCATGGGAAGCATAATGGGAGGTTGTACACTGAAATTCCCTCAGATCTTAATTTTGCTGGCTGCTGCTGTTACAGGAATAACATTGTTGTGAGTTATCTCCATCCAACCTAGAAAACAGAAACAATACCATATATATGAAGAATTACAGTTGACAGACCCAAATGAAACACAACACAATTCACAGACCTTAAAATACTAGTTTGAGTTGTTTCAGACCAGCAGTCCCATGAAACACATGCCCAAAAAGTACTTAGCCCAGCAGGACTATAATGTTAGTTGGGATCCTAAGATTCTCTCATCATCTACAAAATACAAACAAAAGCAATAGCCAGAAAGATGGGAAATTTTGCTCTCAGATATTCTGTTACTGAAAACCAAGGCATATTATTGGTAGAAATTATTTTCTCACTGGTTTTTATAGAGTAACACTTTGACAACCTCCAAAGCCCCTCATTTTTGAAAATAAAAGCAATTTGTTTCCTAAGTGAATGAGTGTTTTCTGGCTCAGTATCTTGACTTTGAATCTGAAACCCCATTTTTTCGTAGCGATCACAGCCTAAATGTGTGAAAACATAAAATGACTCTTTTGCACTCTTCCTAGAACAACAAACAAAAAGAAGTGAACCAGAGGATGTTGGCACCTCAGTAATAATCATGTGCAACTTTTTGTTTTGTTAAAAATAGTCAAACATGCAAAACCTTTCAAAAAAACCTGAAAATCTCTTCTCTGAGACACTCCAAGGTCTTGAAGGCTTGGACTCTTTCTGCTTCAGCATGACATGCATTGTCCTTTTGGCACCATGATTGTCTTTGCTTCATTGTCTGCCTCAGGGAAAGATACCATTTATGGTGCCACCTTTGTGACTCTTTAGGTATCAGATAACCTACTTAATGCTGGTTCTCCAGATGCTGAGCAATTTGGGCATCACTGCCATGTGGGACCTTCATGACAATTCATCCACTGTCAGAAAGGACTTCTGTTTTCCCTTTCCCTCTCACAGTACATAAGTTTTATAGAAAAACATGACAGTAAGACATGAGGCAGGCAAAAGTAGCACAACCACTATTGCACTGTTACTGTTCTTGTTTTCCTCTCTCTCTCTCTCCAGAGATCCCATGTCTTAGTTTTTCTCCATCATTGCACTAGATTTATTGCTTCAGTAAATTTCTGCAAAAGGAGAAAAAGAAGACACTAGAAGACCTTGGGGACTACCAGCATGGATCCCCTAACCACTCAGCCCTGTGTAGCAACCATAACATTCCCAAGGGTTCAGTTGTTTCACCAGTGCTAAACCAGAGCAAGTGGGATGAGCAATGAAGGGGGTGAACTAAGATTCAGGCAAGGAAGAGGGTGCATGTTTGGAAGATCAAGATGGAAAAAGCATCTGAAAAAAGAGGGGAAGAAGGGCTGCCATATTCATGGACTCAAGGGATATGTAGATAACAGGAGGAGGAGCAAAGGAGGAGTGAGGCAAAGGCTCACCATCCTGCTAGTGAACACTATGCCCATAAGGAGCCTGGCTATCTGTGGGGAATGGAATAGTGCTGCCCTGTCTTTTGTCTGACTTTGAATTCAACTGATACATTATCTCTTTTAAGATATTTTTTAGCTTGATTTTGTGCTGTACTGGAATGCAGTATATGACTGTTTTACCTCTTTCTCTATAGTAATTTGCACACTTAAAGAAGGAGAGGTGTAGAGATCCTGTGAGATGGGCCATGGAAATGTCATACCATGTTCAAAACTTTAGTTAGCACCACTATGTGCTTAGTTTAAAATCTGACAATCCCTGTTCTCACATTGCACTTCATTTAAATCTGACATTCCAGTTACCTGGAGCAAGTGCTTTGATGAAGAGAAACTTGGAGGGTAATCCACCAGGACACATTAAACTGTTACAAGTCATAAAACATCTGCACCCAATGGCAAGCTATAAAGCTGAATGGATAAAGCTATTAAATGCATAGCATTGCTGGGCTGAATTCTTCCCCCTGTGAGCACACTCAGCTGGTTCACACACAAATGGTTTTCTCATGATTGTACCATGAGCAGCTCATATAATTATGATTTTCAGCAAGGAAGTTTGCTAGCAAGAACAGAGTTAGGACAAATTTGCATGCATTCTAGTGAACACAAAACAGAGCATATAAGATTCCTTGAGTATTTACTGAGCATATGATATGGATGTCTTTTCCCATCACATCTGCTGTACAACTTTATAAAATGATGAAAACACCAAGAATTAGCTAAAATGAAATAACACTAAAGTAGAATGGAAAAAGCCACCAATGCAAGAAAATGGTGTATTTTAGAAAGCCATGGTACTTCTGCATATCCACCCTTTTTATTCTGCTCCTACTTCTGTGCAGGAAAATGAACAGGGGAGAAGTGGTGACACCCAGTTCCAGCTCTTCTCTGAAGTTCAGTAGAGCTATCAGTAACCTGCATGGGCTCAAGAAAAGCTCCTAAACATACACTGGTTAGCAAAGATCAGGTAGGACACAGCAGAAAAAGGTCCTGCCCTCTTTATATCCAAACACTGTTACTGCCTTTGCTGGCTGGGACTAAATAGAGGCTGGAATGAGTTTCTAACAGTTTTACACAGATATGAAGTCACCTACCCAAGTATGACTGTAAGGGACCCATATTTAGTTTTTTAAGTGGGAGCTGAAAGCAGTCCTCAAAGGGAGGAGACAGAGGCAAAAAGCAGAGGCATTGTTTGTATGGTCCCACAGAGTCCTACTGATTTTGTACACCAGAAGTGACTTCGTCTTCAATCCACTCACTTCCTCCTAGCACTGACACCCAACACAGAATCCATTCAGTGGAAATCACATTCAGTAAAATCTGTAATAATCTCTTCCTTTTAGAACAACCACCATTTTTTCCTTATTTTTCATGCATGGACTGACATTTTCAACACAAGAAACAATTTCTTGTTGCCAGAGGGCCCACAGAATCCAGCCTAGATACGGATCAAGATTTCTGCTTCACCATAGTTTTTACACTCAGGAGTAGAATAGCAAAGAAACATACTTTTTGCCAGACATTTTCTGAACAAAATCTTAGTAAATCAACCGAAATACTGTTTTCATAAGTCAAAATTCCTGTCATCTTCACCAGTGGTGAATTCTTGATACTGCAGAATAATTTCCTCTACAAAACTTTGCATTTTTTATAAAGTAGCATTTCTCAAAATTAAAATGTTAAACCGAAAAATGCCCATCCTACTATGCCTACCATATTCTAGGTAATCTTGTCTGCAAATATTAACTCAGCTACCACGTATAGCCTGGGTAATCACTTAAGCAAACATTCATTCAGTTGCTGTCTCTGAGCAGGCATGTCACAAAGCTGTCATTTTGTTATATGTCTATCTTCTTTAGATCAAACAGAAGTCCCGGGTTGATTCTCTAGTCATTCAAGCACAGTTTCCTTCATGCATAGTAGGGCACCATTTTACCCGTGTAAGATATCTACCACTTAGGTCACTCCTTAGATATTCATTTGCAGGGTATATTTAAATTTTGCAGTTTCTAGCTGCATAGCATCTCCAGGACCAGTCTTACACTGCAGATATCTGCTTACGCAGATAAAGCAAGTGAAGGAGATTGCATGACAGTACTCCTATACTGAAAGCGGTATGGAATTTAGACAGTATAACACTGCCTAAAGATGGTATTCCTATGTCAATGTATTTCATTCCTTCCCATACCACCAATACCGCCTTTATTCACCCATTAAAATCTTCATGTTTTCTCCCATACTTTTCTTTCTGTTTGTGAGAAATTTCTAGTTAACAAATACATTTCATTATATACTTTTAATTCTTTTTTTAGTAATCACTTTTGCCAATCAGTTCACAGAAAGGATTGTCAGTGGTTTATGTACTAGTATGATGAAGACACTGTCTGTTGCATTGATCTGTTTTACTGCTTCTTTAGATTCTTCTATTTGTCTCTAGCAATTTGATTTCATTTACTTAGAGTTCAGGTTCTTTACAGCAGGTTTTCCCTTAAAGTTTTAGGCACACTGTAAGGCAACTAGTACTGCTTCTGAAAAAAAAAAAAGTAATTATAGTTTGAAAAAAAAGAATTATTTGAATCACTGCCATTGTACCTGTATATTTCAACACAGTATCACTCTAATAAAGACCTGTGATCCCAAGCAGTATTTCTTAGTCCTGTAGTTCCATGCAAGCATGTTCAAACATTTGTCCTTTGAGCATGGCACAAACTAACTATTCACTTGCAAAAACCCACTCTTTTGGAATAAACATGTTTTGGAGAGTCACAGATAATGTCATTCACTGTTAACTCTCCAAGAAAGGAATGCATACTATGTGTTGAAATGAAACATGTGCTTCAGTTACTCTGGGAGCCATAGCAAGTAAGTTCTCCAAATAAAAACAACTTCAATGTGCACTCCATAAATTTAAGCAAGACTTTATATCATGTCTGTGAAAACTACCTGCATTTTTTCTAACAGAAAAAAAGCCCTGCACTTTTTCTAAGAGAAAAAAAAGTGCCATATTATTAAAAATATAAAAACTTTTGTTATTGCCAGGTTCATCTGATGATATCTGTGTAGGAATTATAGACTAGATCAATTTTAGTATATTTTGGTATACTTCAAAGCATTATCTACTCTTAGAGAAGAATACTGCATGTAAGAATCACTCATCCAAAATCAAAAGCTCAGGAACTTGCAGCAAAAAAAAAGAGTTGGTATTTGCAGTACTTCCTTAGCAGTAACATGGTTTTCATAAGATTTCCCTGTTCTATGTACACCTGTCAGATATTTGGCCTTTTGGGTAAGGTTTATTCTTTTGCACAAACAACTTAGGGTGGCATCTCTGCAATGGATATCTCACTGGAAGTTCTATAGCTTAAATTTTCTCAACTGGTTGGAATAATGTATCCTTGAGTTCAAGAAGCATTTGGACAATGCTCTCAGGCACATGGTGTGATTCTTGGTCCTGTGCAGGCCCAGAAGTTAGACTTCTATGATCCTTGTGAATCCCTTCCAATTCAGGATATTCTATGATTCTATGAATTACATTTAGTGGCTTGTAAAGTCTCAGTTTTGCTAATGTCACATATATCTTACTAGATGTGTCCTAATAAGCAAAGTTCCAGAACAGATGATGCAGACCACCTCTAATTCAGTTTTAAGGCCTTGATATCAGTTTCAAAAAAAAACAAAAAAAAAACCACCAGTATCTTTTTTTTGTGTGTCTAATAGCAAAATTTTGAATTAATAACGTGCTTTTTGTCTTGGACTAACATTGGTCAGATAATTAAGAAAGTTAATTCCTAGTATGGAGGCTTACCTTTCTAAATGGCTTACTTTTCTTCTATGACTTTAGGAAGTAAAGACATTGTAGTATAAGCTTCTAAAGAAAAGGCCAAATTTTCAGGGGCTCTGAGCACCTAGTCTACGATGCCTGTTCACGGTAGGGTCAACAAGACCAGGTTGCTCAAGACCACATCAAGCTCGATTTTTAATATCTCAAAGGATAGCCTCTCTCTGGGTTTCTTTCAGTGTCTGACTACCCTCACAGTGAAAAAAAATTTCTTATGTTTCATTGGAATTTTCTGTATGTCAGTTTATGCCCTGTTAGTGGGCACTGCTCAGACTTGGAACTGCTGAAGATAAGCCTTACCAGTAAAGACCAGTTGCTTTACTTGTGACCCTTCTTGTGGCCCTTTCACATTGCTTGTCAGGTTCAGCTTCAGATCAGCTTTGCCTTTCCTGACCCCACCTCTGCATGTTTGGAGAGTGCCTCTCTATTTCTCCTGGGTAACATGCCCCTGCTCCCACCTTTGATACACTTCCTTTCTGTGGCTAAGTTTGGTCAGAAGCAACTTGTTCCCCCTTTAAAGATTCCTACCATCTTTGCTTCCCAGCCCAGGGGTGGGCACAGGGCAGGCCCTGACAGACTGGGCATGTCCCAGCACCCCAGTCAGGAGGAGGACAGGAGGGGTGCACTAGGGCAGCCTCAGCCCCTTGCACCAGGCACCTCCCTGGGACATGATGGGATGAAGTTGAGTTAGGAAATGGACATCTAGGTAGGGGTCAGGATCATGCCCACCACAGGAAACCAGGGTCCGAAGATGTTTCAAAAGTAAAAATTCTCCACTTTTAATATTTATTTTTCCTTTTTATATTTTTTTTCAGTCAAAGTAACTTTACAAATTCAGCACAATATTTGAGTAGTGTTTCAAACATATCTATATTATATGACAAAAAAATTTCACTCATCTGTACAAAGTACATCCAGGGAGGTTTTTTATCTGCTACATGTTTGATACTAACGTGATATATCCTACCCTTTCCAACAGCAATTCTGATAATGCTGTGGCCAAAATAAATTTGCCTATTAGAACATCAGATTAAAAATTTACTCTAGTTCTACTTTTAATTCTAAATTTCAATGTACTTTTACAAAAATCCAAGGTATTAGTAATATTACTTTGATATGGATTTTTCAAAATATATGATCCTGGCAAAGCCCATGGAATCCCTTTTAAATAAGCTCAAATACTAATCAGTGTATACAGTCTGTAAATCTCTTGAACCACTACTTTAAATTATTGTAAATAATTGTGTTTTCCAATGTACATTTTACAAAAAGTTAATACATCAAGGACCAGCTCTTTTTTTAAAAAAAGACTGCCCAAATACATACCTCAAACTGAGTCTAACCAGGATCCCTTCAATTCTGTCAAAGCCATGGATTTCAGGGAGGCTTTGTCAGAAATAAAATGGGGATTGAGAATGTGGATAAAGCAGCTTTCACATGAAGGGCCATATACTTAGCTTCATTTTTAGCTTTACTTTCACTTAGCTTTATATATATCTCCAATTTTTCCCTGTGAAAAAAGTTCCAGCATGTTTTTCATCACACAATCAGCAACAGAATTATTACTTCTGTTAAAGTATGAGTACAGTTGAATGGGACTTGCAATCTTTATGAGGATTTCTTATTCAAATTAATACAATGGAGTTAGCCTAAAAGTTGCGTAGAGGGGACCAGTTGCACATCCTGGAGTACATATGGAAGAATGTGACAAAATAGAAATTACCCAAATTATCTCAATTTGACATCAAATCCTTGTGTAGGTTATTTTTTTTACCTCACCCTATTTTGGATGAGACAGTCCAGACATACAGAATAAAAAAACTAAAAACTCATATAGATAACTCAGAGGAAGAACACAATGAAAAGGATATTATTCCAATTTGTAGGCTTATATTTCCAGATCAGAGGTGAAAACAGGGGACTTTGTTTTCCCATTTAACACAATGGAGTTTGTGATACAAACTTTGGGACAACACCTTTCCCCCCAGATCTTTAGCTTGCATTTAGGTCACACCTTCTGGAGTATGATCTTTCCAGATGCTAAATATATATTTAAAAGAAACAAACCAGGTTTTTTTCTTTTGGTTTGGGTTAGTTTTTGTGGGTTGTTTGTTGTTTTTT
>VXBX01005210.1:621200-645605 GCA_013400415.1 Scytalopus superciliaris | reverse complement strand
TGTTGGTGGGTTGTTTGTTTTTGTTTTTTTTTTTGGTTTGGTTTGGTTTTTTTGGTTTTTTTTTGCTAAAACAACCCACAGAAAAACGAAGTCCCTAGCGAGTAATTTTCGGCTTTCCCAATTTATAGTATCCTTTGGTCACTTTGTTTTATAATGCTATATATTTTCATTGGTGGTACTGAAAAATGTGTCCCCTTTTCTTTTAATCTAACTTCAAAAAAATAATGCAAATTAGGCCGTGACCCTGCAGTCAAGAAATTTCTCCAGTCAGTGATTGAGCAGGCTGATTATTCAGTATAGTTTCTGCAAAGCCTTAGAAATGGAATAAGATTTTGCTTGGACCACAATTCACAACCATGGTTATTTGTGTCAAGGCTTTCTGTAGGACATTTAAGCTTTCCAGTTTTAAATTCAACACAGACCACAGCCATTTGAATACACATCAGCTCATTGCAAATAGTTATTGATAAACTCAAAGTTGACCACTAGCTCATTTGCAACACCAGTTACCAGTCCTAAGTTAAACAAGCCAGCAGACTTCTTTTTCTCTCCCAGCCTATTCAAGCTTTAGAATTTCGTTACTCTAGAAGTGGCACGACATCCCTGAAAGGAGAGACCTTCCAAAAGACTGTAAGGCCTACACTGAATAAGCAACTCAACATGAATCCCAGTGCTCCAGCAAAGCAGTGAATTCAGCTGTTGTATGTACAACCAGAAGAGTAATGCAGGGAATCAGAGCAGAGATGAGTAGTTAAGCTCAATATTGGATACCAATAGAAATAATACTTATTTTTCAATTCTGGTGTCCACATTTTACAGCTTTGATGAACTGGCAAAGGTACAAGGAAGAGTCACAGAGATTATCTGGATACTGAGGGAGATGCTTTATAGTGAGAGTTAAAAAGCTCATTCTATTTAGCTCATCAGAAAACATGCCAAGATATTAATTAATCACAGTGTATAAGTACTTTCATAAGGAGGACTCACCAGTTACCAGAGACCTTTAAATGAAGTAAAAAAAGAATGAAAACATCAGAAGCTGAAAACTGTTCTCAAGAAAATTCAGGTGAGGAATCAAGCATAGAGATTTGCTAGTGAAGGTGATTAACCATATGAACACTCTGCCAAGGGAAGAAAAGGACTCAATCTCTTGATGTCTTCATATCATGATACCTTTCTGGAACATGTAACTATCTCTTTGGAAGGTACAAACTCCAAAAAAAGAAAATACATTATTGGAACAAATTAGCTAACCCTTTCTTAGACAGTTTGGTGTAACTGTGGCTTAATGACATCTGTGAATTAGTATGTGTCTTTGAAATGGAGGCAGAAAAAAAAACAGACTAAAAGAGCAGCAGACAAAGCCAGAACACAAACTGGGAACACAGCCCACTGCCAAGCCGGGATAGAGCTGTATGGGATAAGTGCTGATTAGAAAAGAGCTCAGAACTTCAAGGAAAGATAGAATCTCTCTCCATTTGGTATTTGTTGTACAGAAGAAGAGAAGCCTTTGTACTTTTTTTTTTTTTTAATAAATAGGATTTTAGCATCAACTTCTCTTTCCTTCTGACTTAAACTACTCAATAGAATCTGGATTTCTGGCTAACTGCTCAAGTTAGAGAAAGATAACATTGAGTTTTATGGGCTCAGTACAGGGAATAAGAGGTAAAATTCAGAGGTCTGTGACCTGACTAGAAAGTTTTATGATCCCAGTCCTTTTGTTCTGTGAGTCTATAAGTTCTCTGAATATTTGTTGATGTGTCTTTCCTGCTTAATATAGCAGATTTTAATTAGTGGCTACAACTGCATTGCTTTGCTTTCCTAGTGCTTTTCAGTATAACTTAATATTGAGAGTACATTAAAAGTAGCTGGGAGATGTTCATGCAGTCAAAGCTGATACCGAGAAAGGTCTCTAAAGTTCATGTATTTTCTCATCATCTCTAAGTTCACAGGCTACTGAGGATTTTTTTTTCTTTTTACTATATTGATGGCTCCAGACAGTTTTGCATTACATTTGACTGACATTGTATTGGTTATAGGATCCTTGTTCTTCTATTAAAAGAGTGCCTGGTTGAGATGTACCCTTAGACTGGGCAGATCACCATTGTTTGTTCCCACCAAACTCATCTCACTTCAGCTCCCTCTAAACAGTTTATGCAGCATGGATGGTTTGAAGCATAACAGAATGACATTAATTCATAAAGGCAGAGTTCATTGGATAATATTCCTATGATTTACTTGATTATTTGTTTGGGTTTGTGCCGTAAAGTATTTGACAAATCATTCTTGACAAGATTTGACAAACTGTAAAGCTCACCAAACAGTATTTGCTTTGTAAAATATTGTTTTAGATATTAGTTTACTACCTGTATTAAAATGTATAACTGGGGATTTCCACAGGCCAAGCAGTTAACATCAAAATATTCATGTTATTACTTCTCACCCACAATGCAGATACAGGAAAAATTTGACTGAAGGACCAGTGCTAATCTAGAAAACTTTGAAGAAGAGGGTTTCTCCTGTACTTTCCAGTAATTCTAGTCAGAGCTGCACAGTACAGAATCAGTTCTTTCCTATCTTTCAGGTGATTCTAACATAGTTTCCAAAAAATAAAGCATATTATTCAAATCTATACATGCTGTTCTAACCAGACAACTACATGTATTCAAGTGCTGTGTCATCAAAGCCTCTGAACTTCCAAATCACATTTGTTTTCTTGATGCAAAAAGACATACTTTTAAACAGACAGCTCTGCAAATGTAGCCTTGGTTCCGACTGTCAGATGTGTCTTTTGGGAGTCTTGCCTCATAGTCCACTGTAAGAGTTTGCAGCTAAATGTTGGTCTCTGACACCGGTGCAAGACTATTGCCTTCCACAGCAGAGCCCAAAGCCAAAATAAATCCATTAGCTATTCTGTTCATAGGATTGACTGGAAAAGTTCAGGTCTCTCAGTAATAGTTGCATTGGCTCTGCAGGGCTAAAAAGAGGAAACAGAGATACAGATTTATTTCTATGCCACTATTGTGAATAAATATAAAAGGTATATATATTTATATAAAATATAAATAAAGGGGACTAAGTTCAAGGCTTGCACAAGTTGAATAAGAAAATATGATTTAAATTGTAAAACAACTCTGGAAATTCTCCAGAATGGAATGTGTTCCCATGATTCTTAACAAAAAATACAGAAGAAATGGTGGTGATAATAACATGGTTTCCCACCTCTATCCTTCTGCAGGTCTGACTTTTACATCACTGATAGTGATGCTAGTAAAGGAATTGCATGAACGAAGCCTGTAATTACATCGTTTAAGCCATGTTAACTTCTATAATATTTTCCTCCCATAAGCTTTAATGGAATATAGATTATACTCATGCAAATCTATGACTATCAATAGACAGAGTCTGGCACTGTAGATATCTATTTCAGTTATGCTTTAGACTGGATTGTGTAACACTACCCACAATCTTTTGTTACTTGTATCATTCTTCCTGTTATGTGGCATCTTTCACACTATTCATATTCACATCTTGTACAATCTAAAATGCATCACAGTCCTCTATATCTTCCACAGCCAACATGCAGCTTAGCATCAGAAAAAAAAGCATTATTAAACTGATTTGCCAGGGAGTTTGATTCATGCATGTAGACAGCATTCTGTGAGCTCTCTGAAGATGGGGACTTAGGCTTTAGAGAATTTTGAATTTGTTTTCAGCAAATTCAGAAAATGTATTCACTAGGATTATCTAAATATTCTCTATATTTCAGACAAATCAGATCTTAAACTACAGAAAATAAAATAAACTGTGGTTTAACTTGATAATTTCAATCTGGTTTAATAATATAAATAATACACGTGTTAAAGTATTTGAAAGTGAAGACATTAGACTTCATTGTGACACTATCAAAAACAAGGCAGTTTGAGTCTGTTACAACTTTGCTGTTCTATTTTTCTTCAAAATGGAATTTCAAAAATTTTCAAAAATAGATTGATTTGTGGGAAGTGGTTGGATTTATGTAAAGCTGACATTATTCAGCCAGAATTCTTCCAGCTACCCCAAATTAATATACTCAGAAAGGAGACAACAGAATGAGAAGATGGTTAGTGACTTATCACGAGGTATAACGTACTAAATGGGTTTAACACAAGCAGAAACAAATATTCCTGAGTATCACATTACATTGATTTAAAGACTGATTGAATGGTTATTTAGCAACATGTTAGAATCTGCAAAATAGCAACAGATATCTCTTGATGCTATAATTTTTGTCTAGCTTGCTTATGAGTATTGCATAGCAGCTGCTGCAGTTCAAGAATTTTTTTTTTTAAATTTGTATTTGGCACTTGAAGCAAAGTCTTACTTTGAAAACTCAATAGGTAAACACAACAAATGTGTTGTTCTTCCCAGTGGAGTAAATTCTAGTTTTCTGGCATCATTATTATATCCTTATACATTCCATGTTTATGTGTAGTTCAGCTGCACCAACTTCATCCAATGAGAATAGATTTGGTTTACTACACCTGGACCTATACACAAGATAGAAAAGGAAACATTACTGGTAGCTACCTTCATTTTACAGGTAGGAAGCTAAAGCTTATCTAGCTACAGAGTGCATTTGAAAGCCAGGCTAGTCTGTCCCTTCTGCAGACAGTTTACGACTATTCCAGAAGGGAATTCCAGGTTGCAATGACCCAGCTGATGCCTCAGGGGTTTTTGATTTCTTTTTTTAATTTATTTTTAATTATTTTAGATTTTAGAAGTTATTGTAGATTTAATGTACTAGTAAAATAACTTCAGTAGCATAATGTTTACACACACCAACCCCATCCTATATCAATTCCTCAAAACTCCAGTAGCTGTTTAGTCTCCATTTCAGAGTAGAATTGCAGAAAAGCACTATGAGGCCTTCACCAGAAGATAAAGACATGGACAGAAGACCTCCAAATCTGGAACTTTAGAAGGCCTCCAAGGACCCACTATGCTGCAATGAAGACAAGGATGATGAAAGAGGCATCCCAAACCCCCAGACTCAATTGCTGATGGGGCATGCTGGGGGCGGGACAAGGCAAGACTGGGGGAATAGCAGAACGGCATTGGATAGACATTATTATATAATCTTGGAACCAGGGAATTTTTGGGATCCTGTGGATATGTATTTGCTGGAGCCTAGAGGTTCATTAAAGTTTCTGCTCTCCTTATCTTACCTCCTACTAAATTGGCCTGGAGTTTTTCTCGTCTGTCTTTAAGGCATCACAGTACTTCCAACAAAATGTTACCTGTTGGTGATACTTTATGCCTATAAAGTGTCCAATAAAGACAAAATCTTGTAGGTAGGTTGGAAGGGACCTCCAGACATTGTAGTAGTCTCACCCCTCTTCTCAAGTAGGGCCACTTAGAGCAGGTTGCCTAGGACCATGTCCAGTTAAATTTTGAGTATTTCCACAGATAGAGACTCCACCATCTCTCAGGACAGCCTGTTCCAGTGTTTGATCGCCTTCACAGTAAAAGTATGTTCTATTTTATTCATATGGAATTCCATGTTTTAATTTGTGCACACTGCCCCTTGCCTTGAGCATCACTGAAAAGAGTCTGGCTCCCTCATCTTCGCTCCCTTCCATGAGGTATTTATACAAATTGATAAGACCCTTTTCAGCTTTCTCTTCTCTTGAGAGAAGGGGCTGAACAGTCCTGGGTCTCTCAGACACTCTTCATACAACAGATGTTCCAGTCCCTTAGTCATCTTTGTGGGCCTTCACTGCTTCTACAACTGGTAAAATAACCTCACTCTTGTTTTACACATCAGTGCTACAGTAACCAGTAAAGTTTTGACTGCATGAGCTATGTTCTAACTTAATTAATGGATTATAAATACTTTTTTAAATGGCTTCTTAGAAGAAAATTACTAGTTAAAGCTAATCTGTGGGCAAAGCATTCTACTGTCTTTTGTTTATTTAAGTGCAATTGTGATCATGGTGCATCTAGAACATTCCAAGGATTTTCACTGGGTTCTTGTGGACTTCAAAGTACAATTATGCATTGATGAAGTGAAAAGTGGTGTGGTGGCATGTTATTTGAAAGTGAGACTGATCCACGTTATTCTAAGGGCTCTTCTTTTACTGCTAATTTTGTTGTTGTTAATTTTTCATTATTGTTACCCAGCATTATCTAAGAAACAGTAATTCATTCAGTGAAGTTTTTCTTCTTTTTCAGTCTATCACCATGCAACATTCTTAAAAATTAAGTAAACAACAGGCTAGGTCAGTAACCACGGTGTTTGAAGTTACCAAAAGCAACAGCACATGTTATACCAGTTTTGTGACTAAAATATACATTGGTTAAGCCCTACCTAAACTGACCAGAGACATAGTGTTAAAGGCATCTTTCAAAAAAGAAATACATACAGAATACTTTCCAGAACAAAAGAACTCTCCCTGAAGATGAACAATCTTTGGTAAACAACCAGCCTGTATTTACATTATTCACCATTTTCACCCAAGCATTTTTTCATGTAAGATATACAAGATCTGACAGTGGATAAATAACTGTGGGGAACAGAAACCCCATTTACAGTGAGATTTGGAGCCATTTTATGATCTCAGTAAAAGATAATTTTTGAACATGACTTGCATAGGAAACTAGCACTACTGTTTCCATGGCTTGATACATATTCTGCCTGCATTTCATTTAGGAAATAAACATGTGTTTCTTTACCACCCAAACTTTAATACATTTCAGGGGAGAATGGCTCTTTTTTTAACTGTGACTCATTCTTTGCTAATTCAATCAAGCTGAAACTGACAAAATAATGAAGATTTTGGAGGTATTTTTACCATGTTTGTCATTCCACCAAATGACAGCGCAAAGTTCCCTCATCTGAATTTTGATCAAATACTTACCAGGAATGCTAAGCCTTTCAGAATCCCATAGTACCTGTTTCATGGCATGTGAGTTATTTGCTTTCATCTCCCCTTTACTGTATAAAAGAGGATCTAAGGCTGTAAAAACTTCAATCCAGAGATTCATGCAGCTGTACATAACAGATCCTTCCTCTCTCGTCATTACAGCACAACATCAAACCAAACAAAATGTCTCAGAAAGCTACAGTATTTGCAATGAGGCTGTCACAGATCTTCTTTTTTGCTTTTGAAACAAGTGGCTGAATGCCCAGCACCTGCCTCCATACTGACATTTTCTGAAACACCAAGGTAAAAGAATCAACCTTTGTCAATATCATCTCAGTGATATTTTAGAAACAATGAAATGAAAAGCCTCAGTCTCTAACTTTGCTTCTTGAATAGAGGATTAAAATAAAGGACACATGATTTTATTGATTTAATGAGGGATGGAAGTTTCAGTGGAGCATTCCTTATGATTACAGAACAAGCAGTGTTTGCAGGTCTCACAACCAGTTCTTCCCCATTTGCTTGGCTTTCCCCATTTCTTGAGAACCTGTTTGCATATCTGGCTGTTACGATGACCCATGGAGTTCACTTCTGTGCTGCATGAAGCATTCAAATGCCTGCAGTGATTTCAGTCTGTCTCTCTCAACAGGGAAAGAAAGAAAAGAAAGAACAAAAGAAAGAAAGAAAGAAAGAAAGAAAGAAAGAAAGAAAGAAAGAAAGAAAGAAAGAAAGAACGAAAGAACGAAAGAAAGAAAGAAAGAAAGAGAAAGAAAGAAAGAAAGAAAGACTGAAGGGATTGCAGCACAGTTCTGTAGACTAAAGAGATGAAGAAGAGCAGATAGGGAGAGAGAGGGGAAAAAAACTTTTAAAATGTTAGATAAAACACCGCAACAGCAACAGGAATAACACCTCCTACCTATGAAGTAGGCTGTGCGCAGAATGCATTAATCTGTTAGTATATTTTATCAGATAGGAATCCCTCCCCCCCACTATGAACTAAGATGTAAGCTAAAGGAGTTCACTCATAGTGTTTTGTGATAGACTGATTCATGAACAGTGAGTTAATCTCTTCCCTTAGACCTTTTACCTTTGGGTTGGGGTTTTTTTCTCAGTATTCATATGATATAAAATGACATTTTCATATGGTAATAGTGTTGCTCTTCAAGATTAGCCAGAGGGATGAAATACAATGAGCAGTGCCTTCCCAGGAAAACAAAAAAAAAAACCAACAAAAGGCAAAACCAAACTGAAAAATAAAATTCATTCCTTATTATTGATTTGGCAGTGAGATAACAGTAACAGAGTTACTGAGGCTTGGTGTATGTAAATATAACACAATGGATGTAGGTTTATGTCATAAACACCTACAGTAATAGTTCTGTGTACATAAATACATATAAATAAACCATATATACAACATTTACTTCGCCCACATGTTAAACTTTCTCCATTCCATTTAGTTTTACTGACTCTAGGCTCAAAAAGTTAGAAAGAGCCAATGCCCAGGCATGCAGTTTCCAAACCCAGCCCTTTCCTGTCCCTATTTTGGTTTCCTCAAACTAAGTTACTGTCCTTCCCCCCATCTCCATTACTCTCAGTAGGCTAGTGAGTCTGAAACCAGGGGGCAAAATCATTTCTTCCCAATTATCCTAAGCCAGGCAAGATAACCTCTCTCTCAAGGGCTGATGCTAAAATATGCACATAGTTCTGATGTCTAGACAGTTATGAAATATAGGTGTAGGGCTCTGCACATACAGAAGAGAAATGCATCCCAAATGAAGTGCTTTTATTAAAGAAGTATAATCACTGGGATAACTAATTACGTCAATACCACATACTTAATTAAACCCATTATAGTTACTATTCCCATGGAGGGGAGGTCAGACAAAGCAGCCATTCCTCTGACTCTGCTATGCTAACAAAAGAGAGAGAAATTAAATATATTAAACAATGCTTCTCATTCAGGAGTTAGCAGAGCTCACTGAAAGAGCTTTAAACTAGATTTGAAGGGGGGAAAAGATAAAACCAGGCTCACTAGAGATAAGCCTGGGGTCAGCACACCAATGTTTGAGGGACAGTATGCCAGCGAGGTTCTTTGGTCTGACCTCTCAGTGGAGGTAAGGGATACATGCACACCAAAGGCACAAGGGTTATTAATGTGTTAGAAACAAGGTTATGTAGGAATTAGGGTTTCTCCCCACAAAAAAGTGTTGAAATCAATAGCCCAACTGAAATGCATCTGCACCAATGCACACAGCATGCAAAACAAATAGGAGCTAGAAGTCATTGCATACAGGACAACTATGACATAATTGGCACCAAGGAAACATTGTGGGATTACTTGCACAACTGGAATGCTGCAGTGGATGGCTATAACTCTTCATAAGAACACACAAGGAAAGGGAGATGTTGGAGTAGCCCTGTATGTTAGGGAGTGTTTTGATTGTCTAGAGCTTAATGACAGTGACAATAGGGTTGAGTGTCTATGGGTAAAGAATCAGGAGGAAGATCAACAAGGCAGATATCCTGGTGGGAGTCTCTTACAGACCACCCAATCAGGATGAGGAGGAGATGAAATGTCCTATGAGTAGCTGGGAGAAGTCTCACAATTGCTAACTCTTGTTCTTGTAGGGGACTTCAGCTTACCAGAAATACAACACAGTGGAGAGGAAACAGTCTAGGAGGTTCCTAGGGTGTGTAATATAACTTCCTGAGACAGCTGGTGAGGGATCCAACTAGGCATGGCTCCCTGCTGACCTGCTGTCTTTGAATAGAGGAGGATTGGTAGGTGCCTAGAGGTCATCTAGGACACAGTGATCATGGAATGATAGAGCTTTTGTTTCTTGAAGAAATAAGGAGGGGAGTGAGTAGAACAGCTAACTTGGACTTCTGGAAGGCAGACTTTGGCCTGTCTAGGAGACTGGTTGAGACAGTCCCTTGGGAAACAGTCCTGAAGGGCAAAGGAATCTAGGAATGCTGGATATTCTTTAAGAAGGGAATCCAGAAGGAATGTCCCCAGCAGGCAAAAGATGACCGGGGGGAAGACTGGCCTGGTTGAAAAGAGAGCTTTGGCTGGAACATGGTGGGCGGGTGGGGGAAGAGTTTATGACTTTTGGCAGAAGGGGCAGGCAACTCAAGAGAACTACAAGGATGTTGTGAAGCTATGCACAGAGAAAATCCAAAAGGCCTACACAGAACTAGTAGTTAATCTGGTTACTACACTAAAAAATCAAGTACACTCTCAGGAAGTTTGCAGGTGACACTAAATTGGGCAGGAGTGTTGATCTGCTGAAGGGTAGGAAGGCTCTACAGAGGGATCTGAACAGGCTAGGTCAGTGGGCTGAGCCCAATTGTATGAGGTTCAGTAAGGTGAAGTGCAGGGTCTACTATGTGGGTCACAACCCCATGCAACACTACAGGCTTGGAAAAGAGTGGCTGGAAGCTGTCCAATGGGTGAGGCCACACATCAAATCCTGTGTTCAGTTTTGGGCCCCTCAGTTCAAGAAAGACATTGAGGCACTGGAGCATGTCAAACAAGGGCAATGGAGCTGGTGAAGGGTCTGGAGCAGAAGTCTTATGAGGAGCAGCTGAGTGAGCAGAGGTTGTTTAGCCTGGTGAAAGAGAAGCTCAGAGGAGACCCTATTGCTCTCTACAGCTACCTGAAAGGAGATTGCAGCAAAATGGGGTTGGTCTCTCCACCCAAATAACAAGAGATAGGACAAGAGAAAATGGACTCAAGTAGTGCCAGATGAAGTTTAGGCTGGGTATTAGGAAAAATTTCTTCACAGAAAGGGTTGTCAAGCAATGGAACAGGATCCCCAGGGAAGCAGTTCAGTCCCCATCCCTGAAGGTATTTAAAAGACATGTAGATGTGGTACTTACATAGTTTAGTGGTTGACTTGAAATGGTGGATTAACACCTGGGCTCAATGATCTTAGAGGTCTTTCCCAGCCCAGACAATTCTATGATTCTATGAAAATAGAAGAGTATAACACCAACACAGTCATTCAACAAAGAAACTTCACAGAGGTAGTTTACGTCGCTACATTTTTATGGGACTTCAAATGGACATCTTAACAATGCACTGTAGTGCCATTAGATTTGTGCTAACTGAATAGATGAGGAGAAAATACCAGTCTGGCAGAATTGTTCCAGACTTTTTCCAGTGACATTTGAATACAGTTCCTCAACAGTGGATATATTTGATAAGTGACCAGAAAAACATGAGATAGTGTTGGAAGATAATGAGGTTAGCACTGCCACTCAGTCAAATCTCATTCCATCCCACCCACTCAAAGGTTGACTAGATAAAGATGACACCATGGGATGTCCAAAACTACTAGTAAGAAAGAAGTTTTTATTTCTGTTCTCAGTCATCCCTCAGGAAAGTTTTCATAGATTGCTATCACCTGTCTTATGACAATGGTAATTATACTCTGAACCCAGTGACTAGAATTAAAAGTCTGAGCCACAAAGAGCTCTTGTATAAGAACTTTCAAGTTCTTATTTATTATTCAGTGAATACCTAAAGCAATAATATCAAGATGCACATAGTATAACATAGTCAAACAATACCATAAAGACCCTGCAATTTTTATGAAGGAAAAGTTGAGTTCACAAGTCTCAGAAAAACACTTATATATGCATGCAGGCAGACAAACCTTCACAAAGTTTGAGAAATGTTTTCACCAAGAAATGCAGACGTTACAATCATCAGTGTTTGTGATAATTGTCTAAATGAATGTTTTTCAACTTTTGATTCATGGATTCCTAGCGATCAACATCATACTCCAGAGAAGTCGATGAATGGTGCCCAAGAAGTATATTTTCACAGATACCATAGAGCAAACTAGATTTAAGAAGCTTCCTCTGGAGTCCTCATCTCCCTGGAGCTTTTGGAAATCCACAAGTGAAAAAAAAAAAGCTGGTCTGATCCCACTCTGGAGGGAAAGAGAGAAGGATGAGAAAGGGAGGTGAGGATGGAGGGAGGGAGAAAGGGATGGAAGAAGGAAAGTTGAGGGACAGCAAGCATTTAAAACTCTATTTTTTGGCTGAAAGAAAAATAGCATAACCTAAGTTTTGCAGTGAAATTTTGCTGCAAAATTGTTTATCTATCTGAGGCAATTTACAACTTCTTAATAATGATCCACCATCCCTTAAATCAATCAGAGTCATCATAACGGTATTATTAATTTTATTAAATTATCGGTTTATGTGGTGCTAGAAACTGCATTTCTATACAAACACAAAGAAAAAGTCTGGCTTTCCTGAAAATTTTAATATCCAAATAGATAATAAAATCAATGAATTAAAGAAATTAAATATTATTAGTCCTATTTTAAAATAGGCAAATGGGACACATAGCAATCAAGGATGTGTTAATATTGTACATTACAATGTACAATAAAAATCCCAGACTAGTTCCAGATGACCTGGTTTGCCCAGAAAGCTCACAAAGCACAGCTCCCTGAGGAGATCACAACTCATCTCAGAAATTATACTACTTCATCATTATGACACTGCACTCTAGTCAGGATGAGTGCAGATGTACCACATGTGACAAACTCAGTATCATACAAGAAACTTGTGGCAGACACGGTTACACATGAGCTGGGAACATGCTGGAAGGGAGGCTAACATGTTTCATGAAGTTTCCAAAGGAAAACAGAGAGGGAGTGCATTGTCTTGGTGGAGTACAGAACACCAGGGGCATCTGGTCATTCTCCAGTATTGAAGCCTTTATGTGGTCTTTAACTTGTTATGTTTGTTGAGTCAGCCTCAGTCAGAGGTTCATCCTGAGTCTAACTTGAGTCCTGATTCATTAAGGAATAGCTGCACTTCCAAAATTAGAAAGAGCTGTGAAGGGAAAAACTGTGCTGTTTATCTCTGTAGGTACCACCTATATGCCCAAATACAGCATGATTATTGTGAGCTCAAACAAAATGAGATGAGAGGGCATTACTTCTCATTGTCTATGCCACCTAGTCTCAGTGAGAGCTCTCCACAGCACTACTGTTACGCTGTAATAGGGAAGATATTACTGCCTTAGCACACCCATTGCACTCTAGCATATCACTCTAGCAACCAACCACATCAAATACCCAAGTCTGCCGGGGAAAGTGAAACTCAGAAAGATCCACAATCAAGTAGGTGCTGCAGTGAGACTAACTAAAACATGAGGAGCCTTGCAGTAGGCTGGAGTAAATAACTACCTATTCATTCAGGTGACTGAAACCTCTCTTCAGTCTGTTTCCCCTCTAAACCCACTCTATACCAACCCAAGTGTCCAGCTGCCCCTACAGCATGAAATACTTTGCAAAGCTCAGGGCTGCCATTTCAGAGCTCATTCCCTATGCTGCCAAGTGGTGAAAATGGTCCTTGGCATGCTTTTTGCTCAGGTCACTCAAAACTCTCCCAGTGAATTTCCAGGTATGATTCAGAAATTAACTCAGAAGCTATTCCAGCTATGCAGTTGGGCATACCAAATTATTTCCTTCTTTGCACACCAGCGCAATTAAATCATATGGGGACAGCCAGACCATGCCAACTGGGTACAAGGTCAAAGAAATGGCAATAAGAGTGTTTATTCTACTGTACAGAGGTAATTCAGTTTGGACATGACTTAACCATTGGTCCCTAAACAGTCAGACATCATGCTTTGCTACTTTACTGATTTAACCCTTAATTTCCTGAACTTCAGCTATTAATACTTGAAAACAAACAACTTCTAAATTGTCAAAATGTTTCAGAATTTTTGAGCTCATGTTTCTTCTACTATCTTCATACTTTTGCTTAAGGTTTGCTGCCATAAATTTGTTCTTGTCATCAAGAAAACTGTGATCAAGGAAATAATAGGCAAGTCCTATATAGTTTATCAGAATTTTCAACTGGCAGATAAGCAGAGCAGGCATTTAAGAAACAAGCTCTTCACTGAAGTGAACAGAGTAACATTAAGGTTCCAGACATTGTTGTTCTTCTTCTATGAAATCTAATCATGCACTGTCAGAAAAAAAGTGACTCTGATATTTTTATTGTTATCACATAACAGTTTCCTAATCCCAAATAGGACAGCTGTACTTGTCAAAGATTTTCACTGATACAAGTGCTCGGTTCCAATTCAAATCAAAGGCAGACCTGTGTGCTCTCCCTGTCAGAGTGCTAAGACCAATTAGAGAGAGCTCCAGACACCTACCAGAACAGGAACTTACTGTGGAATTAGTGGTAGTTAATAGTGTTTTTAAAATGCTCTTTTGAGAACTCGAGCACACTAAAATTAAGAAATCTGAAATAAAGACCCTTTTTCTAAAATTGTAAGGCATCAGAGAGCAGTTTTTGCTAAAAAAAAGATAGATCCCACTGTGTACCTTCACAAAGCTAAATATCTTCTAGCTTTCTGCCTTGAGGCACCACATAAAGACCTGCCAAGTCTGTCTCTGGAAAAAACTGACCATCTGACTCATTTGCCCCAGGACTTTACTAGTCACATTGAAGGCTTTCAGCATATGAAGCAGAAGACACTAGCATTGAATTCTGTCCACCTGTTGCAGAAGCTAATAGAATGGAATTATATAGAGACAAAGGCTCTATTAAGTATTTTAGGTCCCCTTTTTTTCCAGTACATGTGATCATTGCTGTTTAGGAATGATCACTCACCCTTTCACCTGATTCATCCTTCATGAATAAGAGGAAATTATGTGCTGTTATTCTTTCTGAAATGTTCACCTATACAGGTCAAGGAAAAGTAGGAATCAGTGATTTCCAGTTTCTGGGAATTATTTATATGAGGAAAAAAAATACTAACTTTCTAAACAGTCAATTGAAATACTTGTCATCACCACTAAGCATAAAAGATAGTCCAACACTCCAGTTTTCCCTACAGCTCCTTCCAGTTTACAAAACAAAGGAATGCATGCAGGGTAGAAGGCATCTTCACACCTTGCTATACAGAAGCACTAAAGGGGGCCCATCTGTAACCATAGCACAAATAGCCAAGCCTTCCTCTTTCAACTCTGATTTTTATTCAGGCTGCATTTTCTCACTTCTGGAAACACTACTGAACTCTGAGCAAGCCCAAGTGCTATGAATACAAAACAACTGACATTCCTAAAGGTGAGCTTGGAGACAACCTGTCCAGATTATTCCATGTGCACCACCATTCCTCCTTCAGATATAGATGTTAGCTCTGACAACCTTAGTGATGAATGGGCTGGGTGTTGACAGTTGAAGATGAGCTCAGACAGAAGGAGAATCACTGAGACTCATCGAATCCCGTGATGCTCTCGTTACATTAGGAATAGGCAAAAGAATAAAATGCAGCTAAACACATTTGGTGGCTTTCAAATTCATCCAAAGTAGTCATTCAGTTTTCCAAGAGGCTGGTTGTCAATGTGTCTTGCATGTCAGGCAGGAGCATGATCATACTGTTGCAATGCTGTTATTAAAGGTTAAAATGCAAACAAGATGTTTCTAGTTCTAATAACCTAATAGACTCATCAGCATTATAGAAAAAAAAATGAGAAAAGGAAACTGGAAAAAAAAATCAGCTTTCTTATCCCATCTTTCCTACATTTGTCAAGATAGTTAAGGTGCATTTTCACATGGTAAAACCACCAGACATGTCTAACATTCTTACTGAAAGTATGATTTAATCCATCTTCTAAAACAATATTGCCTTAGGTTGACATACCAACCTATTGGTAAATCACGGAATTACAGGAGTGGAAATAAGCATTGAAGTTGTTCCTTTTGCTGCACCTTAAACAAAACCATCTATATCTGTGTCATTTCTTTAAAAGGTCTGTCTAATGTACACACCAACTTCAATGTATAATCTCTGTGAATAACCCATTTTAACTCTTTGCTGTCCTTATCTTTACAAGGTTTTCACAGTTGCCTTGCGTATTGTTTCTGTCTTACCTATCATGGACAGAAAGCATGGTTGGCTTCCATATCTTTCATTTATTTACACATCACTATATGATATCCCACTTCAGTCCTCAAATATGTCTTAATAGACTGAAAAAAAAAGCCAATAAAACATCCTCACATTCATGTTTTGTAGCTCTCTGATCCTTGCGTTTGCCTTCTTGTAGGCTCTCTGACTAGTCCACATCTCTCTTAAAATCCAAGTGTGGAAACTGCTCTACTTGAGGCCTCACCCGTGCCCAGGAGGATCATCTCATACCTGCTGCACAACATAAATCTGTCTAATGGGAATTGTGCAACGATTACCTTGTTTGGTAACAATATGGCACATAGGCTCATATTCATATATGATTCTCTATACTCCTCCTTCATAGGAAACTGACCCAACCAGTTATTCCCATTTTGTATGTGTGCAGCTGATTTTTCCTAACTGGGACCTTTTCCTTCTGGAAAGTATCCATTTCTTTCTGGAGAGCATCAGTGCCAAAGACAGTCAGTTTGTCATCGGTGGTGCACAAGGAAACTGCACAATCAGGGAACAGAATAAAGCCAGGTAGAATCAACTGTAAGGTTTTCACTGAGTTTTATGAACTTTTCATTGGGATCTACTGCCCATATCATCAAGAATGAGAAGCCATAAACTACCACAGACATGTCAGGGATTAGGCAGGTACATAATGAGGTAGGATTTGGCCTAAAAGCCTAAACTGGAACTCAAACTTTTTCACCAAAATTTAAGAGACCGAGTCTTTCCACATCTTGGGAGTTAACTGGAGACTTCACAAGGATTCATTTATAAAAACCATATTTGTCTTGGTTTTCTCTCCTATTGAGGATCACATGCGCAAACTGAAGTCAAGACTTGCACAACTGGTGGCAAGGTAGTTCCCTTACATCAATTTCACATGCTAATGAATTGCCATCAAAAAATTAAAATATATCCACTAAACAAGATGCATTTACTGAAAGATGTTTATGGTTGTCCAATAACATTTTCAAATGCACCCGCACTGCAAATAAAAAAAAATAAAAATAATAATAAAAAAAGAACAAAACAATGTGTTACTTTTAAAAGATCAAACCATATCACCATCAGTTTAATTAGATGCAAATTATGATAATTTCTCTCAAGAAAAGCAACAGCTAAGACTCTTGAGCCACAAACCCACTTATTCTGTATTTCATCATCTAGGAATGGACCCAGGATGATCTGGCTAAACTTTTACAGGTCAATCATAAGATACTTTGCTCACAAAAATAATTTCTTCTTCATCATCACAGTGACAAAGTTTTATTGCTCCCACTGGCTGGAAGGACTTGCAGAAACACTGTAAAAAGGTGTTTTCGTTTTTCTTTATGTCATGGCGAGTAAGTTCATTACACATTACAATGTCCAAGGCTTTTCTGAAACCTTGTGAATTTTGGCCTCTCCTGATGCCTCAAGGATCACCAAGATGTGGGCACCACACTGAGCATAATTTTTTCCATGCATTTGCCACAGATCTGTGTGGAAATAACTGCATGAACAAGTGATGTTATGTCACTAATAGACTGTTTGCACCTGCAAAAACCCAATTTGTTTTCATAACCATAGTAACCACATATTCATGGAATCATTTTTATTTTTTTAAGAAGACTTTTATATGTATTTTTGTGGGGGAAAGCCCTCCATATTAAATGATACACTAAACCAGACAGGCAAACTGGATATTATTTGAAAACTACACTATTCATATCATAACGTGTTAGATAGTGTCACTGCAGGGCAACTGAGACCAAGCCTTATAAATCCCACCCAATAAGTTTATTTTTATCAAGCAATTCTGTGTGCAAGCAAACTTAATGAAAGGTGCCAAAGTAGAAGTGCACAAAACCAATGTTCCCTGTTTAAAGGGGTAGTACTGCAGCTGTGGAAACTTTTCCTACATTTCCATGCCAATTTGTCTCATCTCCAAGCTCGTTGCTAAGCTCAGCCATGTTGCTGATCTAACCAAACTGATGTGTGTCCAAGTGACAATTTGCATGTGCAACCAAGGGATGAGTACACAACCTGCATGGAGTTTCATATTCATTCATGCACAAGTTTAATTTGAAAAAAAAAATTAAAAATTAAAAATAAAAAAATTAAACCCTTTATTGCAGTCAGTGGGCACCAAGCTTTTAAGTGGCAATTCACTGAGCTCCTATTTAGTTTTATGAGCCTGCCTATATTTCCTTTTCATTTGGCTACACTAAGGTTCTGAGCACCACAGCAAATATTTGATAGCTTTCTCAGAAACTCTGTGCTCGGCAGAGCTCACACAGTACTACCTATTATTAATTGGTTTCCAAACACATTCTCCTGTAACCCAAACTAATATGTGACTATTATACTTATCAACCCAAAGTAGGCAGAAATAAAATATTTGCAATTAGTTCATGAAATCTTTAAAAGTTTGATTGGTTAAGGCTTCCAAGTTTTAAATAAATTGTGTAAAAATACTTATCTGTATAAAAGCAAAACTAGTTGTCACAAGGCACCTGCCTGTTATATTCACCTCATCTGGCTGATATATAGTGGTCTAGAGAGTTCTGCAGCACAATGACAGAATGTTTAGTAGAAAGAACACTTTGTGTCTATGCAATTATAAAGAACCCCTTTAGTCCATTAATCTTAAGGCATTTCACAAGTACATACTAAGCTTCACAGCTCTCCTAACAAGGAGAAGCTCAAACGAAGAGGAAAAGCAATTCATGCAAGCAACACTGATGGACAACTCTTTCTGATGATGGTGTCTGAAATGATTGATGGCAATTACTGATACTGTTAGCTGAATGATCTCGTGATGAGGAAATTCAGAGAAGTTGCTTCTGGAAAGCAAAGGACAGAGCTCTTGTCAAAAGCGTGCATCCAAGTTTTGCATATACAAAAGAACTGGAAGAGGGACAGCTGCCCCTAAGTCAAGAAGGAAATCCATGAAAGAAGAGACTTCAGCAAGCTTTCTCCCTATGTCTACCCAAAACTTGCTGTTATACTGTAGTAGTAGTATACTACTTGTAGCCAGCCCTAAGCCTGTCATTGAAGAGACCTTTGTTGATTTGTTTCCAGACTAGAAAGTAAAACATTCATCACGATTTCCTTTCACTGGTTATTTAAATACTCATCTAAATCTTCAAGTTATAACCAATTTTTGAAGCTATTACAATCACAGGTTCTTTACAAAATGGCATTTTGGAAAATGAATGTCCGACATGTATGTGAAACAGATAGAATTAAATGTCATTGCTAGCTACATTTAACTCTCAGGTGCACCTTCTTTGGCAATTTTAGAATGCTTTAGAACACTAAAAATCTGATGTAAGTAACTTCTCTGGTGCTTATTTGCTTAAAGAAGTCAACTGATCTTGATATTTTCCCTTTACAGAGTTTTATAAAGTAGACATCCTTTAAAAACAACAAAAAAGGCAATATAAAGCAATATAGTCCAAGAAATTGCTTCTCTTTTGTAAATAGAACCATACGTATGGTCACCCTTTAAAATTTTGCCAGCTGCCTTAGATAATTAACTGAATCACAGTATTTTCAAATTGTAAATAGTCCCTGTAGTAAATTTGGAGCTATTTAAGAAACACTGCAGTTAAGCAGAGATCCAAAGCACACTGAGTTGTGTGGGATCCTTTCTACTCAA
This sequence comes from Scytalopus superciliaris, assembly GCA_013400415.1. Classification (NCBI taxonomy): domain Eukaryota; kingdom Metazoa; phylum Chordata; class Aves; order Passeriformes; family Rhinocryptidae; genus Scytalopus; species Scytalopus superciliaris. The sequence continues at coordinate 626,107 of VXBX01005210.1, read as the reverse complement.
TTCAGGAGAGTTTGCATTGGGCCTTTTTTGAATTAGCTCTTTTCCTGGGACAAAGTTTGCAAGTTTCAAACATAGCTCCAAAAGCTTCTTGCTCTGTCTTCAATGCCTGTAATTAAAACTTGACCTCTACTGAAAATCGTTGAGTGTACCATATCAAAATCAGTGGCTATTTCAGTGCATTAATTGGCAAAGCTTCCTGAAGGCTTGTGAATGGACAGGAGAAGACATCTGGTAACAACCAGATACCGTACCATGTGTATATGCATATAGTACAGTAGCTTTATCACTACTGAAGACATTCCCACTAAATGTTATACCAAGGTTCTAATGTTATAACATGTTCTAATAGGCTGTTCAGTGGAAGCCAAGCTTCTCATCTTCATGTCACAATTAGCCAATGTATTATTTAATACACAGAAAGAAAGTGAAAGGCAGAACAGATGAACTATGTATTTACTATTTCTTGTTTTCAGGGCTGGAGAAGAAGAAGACACAGCCAGCAGCACTTGATGACAAAGGGTGATATTCTGTCTCTGGATATTCTGGGCAAAATCTACTCTGCTCACAGCTCACTGCAAAGTGAACTGTTGCAGTTCCCACAAAGTATATTTAATTTGGTCATGCAACCCACTGACCTTGCTACCAGTGAGAAAAACAACAGTGCTGTCAGTCATGCTTCAGGCAAGTAAAACAACTAACACATTCCCAGTTCCTCAATATGTCCCAGTATGGGCACAAATACACATACCCGCACACACTTCAACATAGCCTGAGCCAATGCCATTAAAAGTTCAAGAGTCAGTATGTAGTAAATGTGGGTATATAAATATATTTATACACATGCATGCATATGTATATAAAAATTTTTGAAGAGTTAACTGTGCTACTGTAAATATGGAAATACATATTCATTCCCCCTTTTTACCATTTGCACAAAAAATGCTTTTAAAGAACAAAAATCTGTAAAAGTAAATACTGTTTATTTTTACTTCCATACTCGTCCTGTCAATCATACTGTCTCAGTTTTTGCCTGTTCTTTTAACTATCTAGGCTAAAATAAAAAAATATATAAATATTGGACTTATTTGGACAGAAAAATAAAATGGAAAAATTAAAAAGCAAACAGTGAAATAGATATAATATTTAAATTTAACCCTCACTATATTAGTGCTTTGCAGACTACCAAGCTAATGACTGAGTGGGAGACGGAAATCAAGAAGGAGACTTTGCAAGGATATTATTACTGGCTAAACTGCAGCTGCAGAAGACCCATCAGAAACCAACATGGAGAAAATCCTCCATGGATGCCCCCTTTTCACCAAGCTACACAGTAGTGGTGAAGTCATGGCCATAGAACCCTATAATGCCTGTATCCAATAGCCAGACACGGCCTGTGTGAACCATATTTGAAGAGAAGTGAATAGCTACATTGCTATAGAGGCACCCTCTATTCATGGTCAGACAACAATGTGTCCTGGTCATGGGAAACAAAATCAAGACCTGAGGTTTCAGCAATTGCAGCAGACCAAGAGGACAGTTAAATTCTGATCTTTGCAATTTCTGTGCCAAATCTAATTGGTTTTGTGAGGCTGAGTATGTGTTGATTACGGTCTCCAGATTTCCCACAAATCACCAAATTAATACTGAATTTGTGGCTTCGTATGTTGACTGATAATTTCATTTGACCACAGTCAACCTCATTTTTCTCCTTCTCCTAACCCCAGAAAAGAGGTTACCATATTCCCTGAGACTCTCAAGTATCTCCAAGTCAGAGAAAACACAGAAATTTCAGTACAATGGTCCTGAAACCTAGGACCTATTAAGTTTTATATGAATACAAAGTGTGTTCCACATGGAAATCCCAAATAGCACTGAAGCTGGCAATGGCTAGTGTTGGAAAAATGTGGGAAAAGTCATGCTGACATGCTTTGCATGCTTCATCCTCAAGCATACCTCTTTCACTGAATCATAATTCATGGTCTCCTAGGAAAGAAAACAAATTGGGATTAACTGCTGACTGTGGATTGTGCTTAATTGCTGGCATTGCTGGTGCTGGCCAGACACACAGTTTAGTAAGTTATCAGGTCTCTGCACTTCCTGACCCTAAGAGAACCTCAATTAAGGAAAACTATTGATTTTTTTGTGTTGCCAGTCAATCAGAACCAGACTCCAACACACAGGTAAGGGCAGTTGCCTGTGCACAGTTCCTTCCTAACAGTCTGCTCTTTCAAAAGACCTCCTAAACTTTATGGATCTAATATTCCAGATGAGACTATTTAAATCTCACAAATTAGTGCTTACTGATGAAAAAGGATGTGGATTTTTAAAAAAAAGTCCATTGTTCTATCAGTAACTCTTTGATTTGGCCAATACCTTACAGATAAAACATCTGCCTTGAGAAACTTACATTGTTTATTTGACATCCTATTTTGCACTGTGGTGGCATAACAACTGCTGACACAACATCAGAGAATGAGGGCAGCACAACAAGACACACATAAAGCTGGATTTAGGGAAGGTAATATACTTCATGTCAGATTAGGTATCTGGTGCCGAATCTAATGTTTTGTAGCCGGTCAAGCTGTTTCAGATGGCTTACACAAGTGATATAAAGCTATTTATTTATGTTTCTATAAATGGATAATTCATGGTAGATCTCTTGAATAATTTATTTTAAGAGCTCTTTAATATTCTTTAGCATTTTATTTGCCTCCTATATCTGTGTTTAGACATATTAAGCATTCAGAATAAGATGAGGACAAATTCTAAAAATTCCTTATCTCCCACAACTTCAAAGTAACACTCTGATGAAGAAATCAAGGCATATGAATGCCAAAAAATACTTTCCCCTTAAAATATTCACTTCCAGGATGACTTCCACATCATTTGTACTCAGCACACAAGATTGGAAGCATTTTGGACTCCTTTCAACTCTGCTGAAGCCAATCCAGATGTTGAGTGCAATATTTTTATTTTTTATTTTCTATTCACTCAACACTAGGCATCACCAAAATCTGCCTCTCTCCTTGTGCAGACTTTTTCATTAGTACAGAGCAATATGTAAAATGTTTTCAGCTGAAACATGCAGGGAAAAAAAATAGGCAGTTTATGTGAGAATAACTCATGAAACTATTTATTAAATATTGCCAGCAAGGCACCAAGTATAATTACACCCAGTTGTCTTCCATTCCTCTTTACAAAGATGAGATTTTCTCATTCCTGTTTTCATTTCTCATGCTTTTGTCCTAGTGACTAGCAATAAGAGAGACCAAGTTCCTATTCTTTTCAAATTAAAAAAAAAAGTAAACCTGTGTTTTGAGGGAGGATTTAGAAATCTGGAGTGAGGTCTCACTTATGCCTTCTAGAGTGAACAAAACATCAGCTAAGAAGTTTCCAATTCAAATAGATATTCCACCTTAAATCACTTTATTTCTCCCACTAGATACCATTCTTAATATGAGGGACAAATAAAGGAGGAAAGAAGAGAAGGGGTATTTTGGCTTACTAAAATGTATTTACTTATACGGAGCTGTAAGAAATAGCATCAGTTGAGACAAAAGGACTTGAACTATGCCTCTCCAGTGCACAGACAGAAGCCTGAAAAATAAAGAAGGAAATTCTATTTTCTGAGAAAAAATGCTTCAAGAAAGTAAGAAAAGCACATGCTGTAGTGGGGAATGTTTTTAAAAGCCTCTTTCAAATCTTCTTGGCAAGTAACATTTTGTTTGGTTTGGTTAAAAGCAGTGTGGCTTATGCCTTTGGCATTGAAATTTACATGCTAATAAAAGTGTGCTTATAAACTTGAACAACCACACTGCACAGTCCCAAACACTGCACCCCTGAATCTAAAACCTGTTACTGCCAGCATATTTACATTGTCCAGATCTCTCCATCTGCAATCAATTACTTTTCCATCTATGACCAAAATTTCCAGTCCTTTACAGCATACTCACAATTATTGAACTCTGGTTCTGCTCTCTAAAAATCACAATTCTTTTATCATCTTCCTGATTCCATATCAAATGTATTCACTCTAATTATGACTTTTTCATCAATTTGCAACGCTTTGCAAGTCCATGCTGGATTCTGAGACTGAAGCTAAATTTCCTTCATTTCACTGAATATGCTCAACAAAGGGAACTGGACACCAAGGTAACTCCTATTTATACATTTGCAGTCCAGTTGGCTTCAAATTATACTTTCTGATATCCACATACAACTAAAATTTCAGTGCCTTATTATTGGTGCAGTTGAGCAAAATGTTTTAAAGACAGTTGACAATACACAAGACACATGAAGAAATAGATTACCTTCCTCTTTCTCCCACACATCACACCCAAGAACAAGGATTGTTGAAGAAAAGGCTGCTACTTTCCAGATCACTTTTCACACACTGCATGCAATTCAAAGAGCTACCTGTTGCAACTTGTGGTTTTGTTGGCATTTTTGAAAGCAAAGAAATGCTATTTTCCCTACTGCTGCATCCTACTAAATCTGGAAAGCCCTAAGGGATACTGGAAAACCCAAGGTAGAAGTTGCCTTTACTTAGCCAAATCAGTCAGCAAATAGAGACTGTTTTGGCCGTTGCTAATGGTAATTCCTCCCAATTCAGTCCAAGTTCTTCAGAGTGATAAAGGTTTCTACGGTGTCAGAGTACAATACCCAGTGCCTTTCAAAACTCATATAGAAAAACAGAAAGAGAAGAAAATTCTGATAACCATCAAATAATACCCTTTGCATCACTGAGAATTTTTTTTCAGGCTTGGACTTCATCATGAGACCTTAAAAATGCTGAGGGACTGAACATATGAAAGCTTTTATTTTATGGTAGACACGTGGATGGCAGAAACCCTGCTGATGCTCAGAACTCGTTTAATCAGTTTTCAGACAACAAAAAAAAAAAAAAA
>VXBX01005210.1:501061-621175 GCA_013400415.1 Scytalopus superciliaris | reverse complement strand
AAAAAAAAAAAACAAAACCAGACACCAAAAAAATCACCCTGAAGAGATACCAGAACTTGTCACCAAAGTAATATAACTGACAAGAATCAGTGGGCAGTGACATGAGCTATACTTGCCTAAGACTGCCTTGAGACTTTGACAAACCTCTGGATGCTGGGCATATAAGGGAAGTCAACAAATTAACATTGGCATAAGAAAATAAGGAATCAGGCCCAATACTTTGGAAGATCCTGGCATTTTTACAACATTTACTACTAATCTTGTAGTAGGTCTGATTCTAACTGACAGCATGTGGCATTATCATAAATGTCAGTTGCATTATTGTTGCCACTTTCACCCCCTAATCTTAGGGAAAGCAGAGCTGTTAAGATGTTGGAAAAGAGATAGAATATTTTATCCTGATGTTATGGACATATGATCACTTGTGGCACACTGCTGTCATGAAAGGGAAAAGAAGTGCTAAAGCTTCTGAGCTGCTCGCATAAGATTTAGCAAATTACCAGACTGATAGGTATAAGTAGCAGAATGAGAGAAGAAGAGCTATTAGTTAAGCCTTCCCTAGTGCATCTGCTTCAAGGGAGGCGGGGTGCACACGTCTGTGAGCACACATAGTGATGGGGTAGTTGGAGGGGCTTACAAGAGATTACACAATGTTGTAATGGGATATCAAGGATTTATCTGCACGTGCTGAGTGAGTTACATGAGTCATTCTGAAAACTCCTGATAAAACATGACTACCATGCCATCTTGACCTGTAATACACACACACACACACACACACACACACACACACATATGTATACACACACACACACCCATCTGGTTTAGAAAAACAAGAATTTTTGAAAAATCTCCAAGACCCTGAAATCATAATTGAGTTTCTTTCAGTTATCCTTTTTTTCTCTGAGACATAAAAATTTAATAATATCTCCATAAAAACTACAGAGAAAGAGGGAAAACAACTGTGGATAGTAGAACAGTGTGACAAACATTAGAATGGATCAGGATGCCTGACCATGCTAATGCAACCTTTTAGCCAGACTAGCTATACTGAGGGCACAACACACCGAACTAGTGACACTTACACCATTACACCCAATGCTGTTGTTCATTGCAGCTCCTAGTTGTTTTCTGGAACCAGCACTAAGGATAACATACCAATCACTCCTTCATGGACTAAATATAGAAAAAAATAAGATTTGTGGCACTGAAAGACTGGCAATCTTTTATTTCTTTTACTCAGAAAGGCCTTTTCTCATTTTTGTGGGCTTACATTTCAGGTAAATGGAGTTTTAGTTTTAAAAGCATAATGCCAGTGGCACACAGTCTTTAGACAGAATAACATTAGCCAGCTTCAGGAATTTTAAACTTCAGTTGATCCTAAAATTAATTTAAGTAAATATGGGACTTGTAAAGCTAGTAAGAATACGCTCTTGACTGAGACTCTATGGGATATCACAGACATTGGTTGTAAATTAACATTTTTGACATTTGCCAAACATCCTGCTAAAGCTTCTTAAGATTAGGCAGTTCATGTTACAATCAACTTTGTTTTAAAAAAATAAAATCTTTGTTTGAACACCAACCTTTGCCCTGAGGCACATCTGCTGAGGAAGAGACAAAAACAGGTTACATCATCTTGTTAGTTTAAGATGAGGCCCTCAAAATATATATTGAAAGCAGAATCTTAAGAAATCACATATTTTATTTTTATTATTCCAGGAATACTGAGCTGGCATGCTTGTCCTTGAACTTACAGTGCCAAAATTAATACAATTATGCACAAAAGCCCTGTATTATACAAAATACAGTTTGTGTTTTCAAAATATTAATACTTGGCAGAAGAACTTTCACCATGGAAGAATTTCAGCTTGCCTCACAAACAACTAAACTTACTGAATAACCCTACAATGAAAATAAGAAGTATCTGAAGTATTTATTAAGTGAACACAGAAAAGAATAGAGGGTTGCTCCCTCACTTTCACCCGAAAAGAAACAGAATTGGAAAGGCAGACCCAAGCTCACAGGGACACTTCAGTAATGGGTCCTCTATTAGCACATCGTTGAATGCTTGGGTTCAGATACATGTCTCAGCACCTTGCTGAAGTGAGGTCCTGATCACCATGTGCATAGGCTCACTTCTGCTCTCAGTTCAACACAGTCATGGCAGAGCTCTCCCTGCACAAAAGATGCAGTGGATGCTGTAGACCACCTTTGACCAACACACTCATACCTTCCAATAGCACCTACAGGAGAGCCACTAATGATCAACGGCTGACGTGACCCAACTTTGCAAAAAAAAGGCTTTACCCCCCTTGCTAGCCACTGCAAAGGACACAAAGGTGCATCTCTTCAGCCTTTCGCGCTGCCAAATGCTCTTCCTTGTCCCTCCGTCTGGGACTGCATGGATGGGCTGCTTAATCTGTCACCTGAGCTTGGGAAGTATGAGACTATGGAAATCACTGAGCAAGATGAAAGGGAAAGCATGGTCACTCATCTTGAAAGAACTCATTTCCCTTCCCAAATCCATCTTCCTCAGTTCATCCATCTTCCTGCCATCTCCATTTTTAAGTGAGGTGTTTTTCTTTCCTTTTTCTTCCTCCCTATCACAGTCAGATTGTCTTTCATTCGCCCTTTTTGCCTCATTCAAATGGAATAATAACTAAATTAATCCCAGGAGGAAAAATACATCTCAGACAAGAGCTTTTACAGTGAATTTAATTTTTGTAAGTCCAGTTGACATTGTCTTTAGTGAATTAAGTGAAAGAGCTGGTTCCTCAGAATAGACTCACTTTTCTTATATTTATGATGGAGAACTTTCTGTGTCATGTTAAATCATTGCCAAGTGATGATAGTTAAACATGTAATCATGATCATTGCACATGCCATGGAGCTTATGACTGAAAAATTCACATGTCAAAAGCTTCAGAAATAGGTGCAATAAATTAATCAGATAAATCCGAAGGACTGAAAGACAGCCAAAATTGTTTGGCTTCTAATTGCAGAGTTGTTCTAGTTGGCTACTTACCCAGAGAAGAAGGGAGTGGGTTAGGTTCACAGCCCAGATGTCTCAGCTATCTGGCTGGTGTCAATCTAGAACTCCATTGAACAGTGCAACCTGTACTGAGGGTGAAGAGTTTTTTTAAAGCTTACTGTGCCACCATATGCATCAATAATTCTCACAGAAAATTAAATCTCTCTCTGAGTATATTGGTGGGAGAGCAATCCAAAGGTCATGAGGATCTTATGAAGACATCCTTGTTTTTTCCAAGAATCTTCAGATTGAGATTTTCCATGACAGTCAGGTGTTTGAAAATACACATTTGCAAAATCTGGCAGAACCTCCCAAAATACTTTCCTTCAACTTCAGCCTCACAGACACTATGTGAAACTCTGGCCCTCAATCACATAAGTCAAACAGTGAAGCATCAAGTAGCTTGACCAGATAACTTAGTTACTTCTTCTGGAATGGTAACATCACTCTGTAAGATTGTCGGAAGATTGCATTTTCTTATTCTCAGGGCATTTGGTCCAGCATTTAACTCAAAACAGCTACTCCTTCAATCTCATTTATTTTTATTTTGCACTGTATCACATCTATTAAAACAGAAATTAGAAGTCTGAAAACCTTGGGGAAAAGGCTGCTAAATAGGGCAGTATTAAAATAAGGAATTATATCCCCACAAAAGTGCTTCAGATTAATCAAGGAATAGTTTAAGTAAAGTTGAGCATGGTATTCAGCATTACCCTACTTCTGATCCTACTTTATACTGATGGAAGCTTGTTGTTATGTGATGCCTGCTTAATGACCCATGAGATATGAATATATTGACTAAGTCCATTTCTCACAGTGTATATGTAGGCATTGCACAGTATGACTAAGACAATAGCCACAACTTAATACCCTGGTTAGCAGTATATCTATACAGACAGATGATTGAATTATTGTTCAGAAATACTCTAACTAGCCTTAAATAAGAAGGAGAATAAATCTAGCTTTGTGGAACTCCATTCTGTCATGGGTAGGTGCTTTCCAGTACTAAGTGAGATTATATTAAGCTGCCTTGGATATTTCTAGTCTAAGATGCAACCCGCAATACAGACATAGTAATGAAAATGCTGGCAACATGAAATCACAAAAACTGAACAACCTGTATATTCTCAGAGTCAATCCTTCCCAGCTAGGGCTTGGACAAGGGTGGGAAAGCAAATATAAACGTTGGTGGAGCTTTCCCTCTGGCAGCTGGATTTCCAGGGACACTTCACCCGCCCACAGAGACCACGTGCAAGGGCTTCATCTAACTCTAGACTCTTTTGCCCTAAATGAGAGTATATCAGTGTCCTGCACTCTGAGTCAAGCCTTTTTCTCTTACAGCAAAACTCTTGTAAGTCACTATTCTCTCAGTCTGATTCTTCAAAACTATCATACAGAGGTGCTTATACGACTCAGTTCATTCTGCTTTGCCACTACACAACCATGCCATCTAAATGAGATTATTATATCAAGCATCTTGTTCTAGGCAAGGTACTATAGTTCCAGATTCTCCTTTGGTTCCCTGCACAACAGAACAGTTTGGCATTAGTTGGAGTTTCAGCAAGTGACACAATTTTCACCTTGTTTCATCCTGAGCTTGTGTGGTGATGGACAGTCAGCCCATAAGCCTGAGAAGCAGGAAGGGAGCTTGTTTGCTTAGTCTGAATCTCTAGGGTACGCTCACTGCTGTACTAATGTAAATGTTTATGAGGGATGCAATAAAATATTAAACTAAATGAATAATTGATATTTATTTTGTAGTAATTCAGAACCTTGCTTGTTTGAATAAAATCCATTATTTACAATATTCTGCTTAACTAGGAGTGATTTCTCTTTGTTCATGCCACTTACTAATTACTTGTTCTATCCAACACATTTTCCAGCCAAATTGAGATGGTTATTGCATGTCAGTGTTTAAGGGCTTAGTATCCATTTTCCAGATACTCTGCAAGAAGAAAAGAAGAACTTCACAAACATATTTCTTGCACGGTAAATGATCTTTAACTTTAATGGATCTTTGACATACATAATCATTATGAAGATGTAGGTATATTAATTAAAGCTGAATGATGGGAGAAGATCCTCGAAGTGCTTTATCTAGCACACAGCTTGAATTCAATACATTGGATTTGTGCTTATAATATGCATTATGCATGAATATTGAAATGACAATTTCATTTAAAAAGTCCCCAAATCTTAAAAGCTGCATTCCCAAAGTGCATCCTCTAGAAAAATAAATAAATTAATTTGTTAAATGGTTTCAGTCTTTCAATTAAAGTACAGAAACTGAACCTCATGATTAATGCAAGCCTGGAAAAGTGAGTAGTTAAAACTGATGGTCTACAAACAGCACATAGTTTGAAAATTATCCACCCAAAATATCCAGAGGAAATTTACAAATTCCAAGTACAGGTAATGCAAACAATTCACTTCTGTTCCAATTAATTATGCAATCAATTCAATAAGTACAGTCCAATCTTGTACATCAATTCACATTACATACCAACAGCCTGCTAACTAGCCACTAAGCCCAGTGCACACTCATGTTTTGTGCATACTTAGGTAATTATGTAACGCATAGTGAAGAAGGAATCTCATTTCCCTGCTAAACACAGGTGTGCCCCACAGAGAACTTTCACAACCTGTCTTTTATCACTGCAGTGCAAGAAACACCAGGAAAAGAAGGGGAGGAACACTGAATGTGAGTTGCTACCAGAAGTTCCACCATCAAATTACACTGTGAATCTGCCCTGCAAGACCAAAGGAGAACATTATAATACTGTTACAATAAACATGACATAGCTCAGAAAAAATGCTTTTCACCAATTAAGTGCCAAGTGTCTCCTCCTTGAGACATAATCAATGCAATTGTGGAGTAGTTGAAAGGCAGGCTGCATGCATTTAGCTTCTTGCAGAATAGCTTTGAAGAAGGGCTCCCAATAATCATATGGGTATCCTGCTTGCTAATTCTTATTGACAGATTAAAAACTAAGTGAATAATTGCATTTATGCTGGCAAAATATCAGTCACCTCTGGCTTTACAGGTAAGCAAGAGGAGACTTCTATGATTTTCTAATGTTATGCCAGTAAAATTAGTCTGGAAACATAAAGTGCCAGATTGCAATTTCTAAAGTTACTTCACCTTTGAGTGAACTCTGAAATTTTGCAGGAAATTACTGGAGAGCTGGCATGCACAAAAAACAGTGGACTGCCAGAAAAAAAATCACTGATTGTGTCAGAGATCACCTAGAGGAGGACCTCAGACAATACAGCTTCCCTTTATACTGATCAGAATGCAAAACTAATTACAAATGTATCATCATTGAAAAAAATTTTGGTTCCACTATTGACTTTTCAAGTTGCTGTTTTTGGAGGTTAGTCTAGGCTACACCTGCATGAATGCATTTCTTCCTTCTGTTCTTTCTTTTTACATATGGGATTTTCATAGACATGTTATATACAGTTGCATTTAGGTTTTGTCTACACTTTTGCAAAAGAAAATTTCTTTTACTTAGAGCTACATCCTTTATACCTGCAGAGGACATAATACACAATGTTTCTACTTAGTTGTTGTTATATTACCCTTATCACAGACATGGAAAAATTTAATCAAATTTGGCAAAATTATGCTGGAACCAAAAAAACCCCCACATTATTTACAATCCTTTGTTTCAGTCTTGTGCTGTTTTACATGTACATAGAGGAGCTTTATGGTAGAATTGATAGGACTTTAAACATCTATGGCTTATAAGTATGAAATACTGGTCTATGTTAGCCATATAGAGTATTTTATAAACTATCAAAAAGTAAAGGAACTTTTAAAGCATGAATCACCTCCCAGAGCAGGCATCCACATGGGCCAAGTGAGAATACCTACTTTTCTCCACAAATTTCAAGAGAGTCAGGGTGTCTACACAGCAAAAGTCTGTGATGAATACTATTGACTTGATTTCATTTTTAACTAAAAAGAAATCTAAAGTCTTCAAGAAAAATGTGTATCCACATATTAGGAGCTTCTGTCTAGCAGTTTAACCTAAACAGAAAATCAGGATGGATGATCTAAGACATGGTGAGAAATAATAAAACAAATAAACAGATAGAAAGAAGTACAGTCCCATGAATATTTTAAAATCAGCCTAAAACAATGTGGCTTCTTCAGAAGACTTTCTAAATTAGGCAGAATCACACATTACAGTCATACCTGAATTCTAACTTTAGCAAAGTAAGAGGAAAGCGCTTCAGGTTGAACACAACCCTAACAAAGTCTTCAACACACAATCCAGATAAACTGAAACTCAAACTCTGTTAGTTTTTGCAAGTGGTCCTGAATTTTCCATTTGGGAACAGTGCCAAGATCAAAAGTATCAGATATCCCAAGGAGGTGAAGGGTCTGGAGCACAAGTCGTATGAGGAGCAGCTGAGGGAGCTGGGAGTGTTTAGCCTGGAGTAAAAGAGGCTCAAGGGGGATTTTATTGCTCTCTACAACTACCTGAACAGAGATTGTAGTGAGGTGGGGGTCAGACTCTTTTTCCAGGCCTGACAACTGACAGGAAAAAAGGAAATGGTATCAAGATATGCCAGGTGAGGTTTAGAATAGATATTAGGAAAAATTTCTGCACAGAAAGGTTTGTCAATCACTAGAACAAGCTGTTCAGGGAAGTGGTTGAGTCCCCAGCCCTGAAGGTATTTAAAAGACATGCAGATGTGGTGCTTAGTGACATGGTTTAGTGGTGGACTTGGCAGTGCTGGGTTAACAGTTGGACTCAATGACCTTAGAGCATTTTTCCAACCTAAACGCTTTTCTTCATGGTATCTAACAGCTTGGATGAAGTCAGGCAGTCACAGAGACTTGAATAAGCTCTTGAAGTTGATTTCAGCTTTACTTTTTCTTTGCCCTTGAACCAAAGGATTATAAGAAATTCTGGCAGTGGTGCATTGGGTTTGCATGGTCAGGTTCTGGTAATAGAGGAGCCACAGGGATGGCTTCTCGAGAAGCTGCTGGAAGGTTCCTCCATGTCCAGCAGAGCCTATGCCAGCTGGGCCCAAGGCTGGGCTCATCAGAAGTGGTGATAATGCCTCTGTGATAACATACTTAAGAAGGAAAAAAGGGCTATTGCACACATGTAATTGCGGCCAGAGAAGAGTGGAGTAAGAATACATGAGAGGAACAACTCTGCAGACACCAAGGTCAGTGGAGACAGAGGGCAAAAAGGTGCTCCAGGCACCAGAGATGAGGTTCCCCTGCAGCCCATGTTGAATACCATGGTGAAGCAGGCTGTCCCCCTGCAGCCACCAGAGGTCAATGAGAGTGCAGAGATTCACCTGTAGCCCATGGACAAGATCCATGCCAGAGCAGATGGGTGCCCAAAAGAGGGCTGTGATCCTGTGGGAAACTCATGCTGCAGCAGGGTCTTGGCAGGGACTTGCAGAGCTGTGGAAAGAGGAGCACATACCAGAGCGGGTTTCCTGGTAGGATTTGTGACCCTATTGGGTGCCTGAAGGACTGCACCCTGTGGAGGCGTGACCCATGTTGCAGGAGTTCATGGAAAACTAGTGCCCATGAGATGGACTCACACTGGACAATTTCATGGAGGACTGTCTGCCATGGGAGGGATCCCACACCTGAGCAAAGGAAGGACTCTTCTCCCTGAGCAGTGGCAGGAACAACATCCATAACCTTCAGTCCCTGTCTACCTGCACCACTGGGGGAGGAGACAGAGCTTAAGAATGAGGGAGGGATGGGGGAAAGGTGTTTTTTTTTAATTTTGCTTCTCATTATCCTGCTCAGATATTGCTAGTAATAAATTCAATTAATATCCCCAAGTTGAGTCTGTTTTACCCATGACAGTATTTGGTGAGTGATCTCTCCTGGTCCTTATCTCAACTCATGACCCTTTTGCTATATTTTCTCTCCCATGTCCACTTGTGGAGGGGAGTGATAGAGCAGCTTTGGTGGGTGCCTGGCATCCAGCCCGGGTCAACTTACCACAGGTGACCTAATAACTGGTGAAATTGGAGTAACTACTTGAAGTAAACTACTTCAGCCATCAGGATTCTCATATCAGTGCAGGCCCAGAAATGGGCAAAGAGAATATTCATCCCTCTTTTTCAGGGAGTGTGTGTGTGTCCTTCCACGCAGCAATACAAAGGGAGCCTAAGAACACAAATGAACATTGCTTTCTAGAAAGCAAACATAAGACACCAGCTACACTATACAATGTACTTCTCAAGTCAAAGTGCCTGAAGCTTCTCTGTGTCTGTTTTCAGACCCATTAGATCAAGGTCCAATTGATTTTGGTTGCTTCTTTAAATCCTTGACTTCTTAAATGTCCAAGTATTGTCTTTTTACTGCTGCATTTTGCAGTTCAGTATCCTTCAGGGAGGCTTGACATGGATTGCTCCAGCCTGCAGTTAAAAGGGGCAGCAGTACCACGGACTGTGTGACCCTGCTATCTCCACAAACCACCTTTCCTCAAACTGTAAACAAGAGCTTGCTGAGGATTTATTAGTGGATGTGCAGAGTAAACAAAAGCCTACAAAGATCGTGTCAGATTACACTACCTGTGAGTGGTGGTTTGCAAGGCTCTCTGAAGGAATCTACTGCATTTGTGAATTATTGCAAGCCTGGCAAAATCATGCAATGATGAGAGCTTAAGAGGATACTGGGTAATAACTTGACAAATCATTCTACATCCTCCACACACATAACATGCTTAGTGGTATCTGAATTTTTACATTGCATCACTTTAAAATGGCTAGTTGTAAAAATGACTAAAACTAAAAGGATTAACATTCCTTAGATATTTCACTTAAATCAGCTACTCCAAAGGAGGCACTTAGCCCAAACATTTGTCATGTCTTCAACTTTCCTCTGTGACACAACACTCAGAAAAAATGAGAGGTACATTTAACAGTTTGTAAGAGAATTTATTGCTTGTGAAAATGAAGGATTTATAACTCTTAACTAGAGCCAAACACAGTACATTGCAAAAATTTACATTCACAGAAGCCAAAATAGCATTCTTCAGCTTGAAACTTGAAACACCCTGTCCTTCCTCAAATCAACATTACTGGCTAAAAAATCATGAAAATAGTGCTCACAACACAGTAGTTACTTGCTGACACTTGGCAAATGCTCAATGAAGAAGGAACTACCTTTCTTTTTAAATGCACTTTTTGAATTAAGGTGTGCCCCATAGATCACCTTTCACAGACATGTATATTTGCTTTCTCAAGGAAGAGGTTCCAAAATTTAAATCCATGTTAGGGAACATGTAAAGGACTTGCCCTAAAAATACCAAATAATCTCCTCTCATGCCTCCCCAGAACTGGAACTGACCTGAATATAATAATTTCAGACTGTTTTCTGGGAAATGCCTTAAACTATGACCCATGGCATGATATTGACATAACCTGTGTCTGCTCTGTGGACTCCAGGAGCATTTCCCAGTTTTGGTAACTGTCATTACCCTCCCCACACAGACTCACATATCCTGGTTCCCATGTAGAAATATCACCCCAAAAAAAGAACATGCCAAAGTGAATGGCATTGACTTCCACTTGGAAATTAAGATGGATACTGGTGAATTGAGAAATGAGGACTAGAGAATAAAATGTTATTTATTTATGGATCAAATATGAAAAGACCAGCACAAAAAAAAAGTCTGTGTATTCATATTATGTTTTCTTGAGCTCCAGATACCCATACATCTAAGGAAAGAGTTAAAAATCTGGTCCGTTTCTGTTGCTGCTAACAGGGAATCCACTCAGTAACCCTTGTTAATTTTAGAAAGGATCTATATGCAATAAAGAAGCATAATCAGACAGAGCAAAAAGGTGCAAAAAAGAAATTCTTCAGTCATTTTTTCCCACATTTATTTTACCTTTGGATAATGGGCATGCTATTCAAACAGCTGACTATACAAAACTGCCAATGCTGTGATCCAGACATAATAGTGATGAGCAGCTAAACAGAAACCACCCTAAAATAAATCCTGCACAGTATTCTTTAGCCTTAAAAGCCTCTCTTGGCACTAGTTTGACTCTCTGAAATGTCCGCTTTCATACTTGACTAGGAACTTTTCTCATGCAGGGTATGAACACACCCAAAATAAAGGAAACATAAGAACCAGTAACAGCCTTAATTATTCAGGGAGCTGCTGCAACCTTCCCTAGGGCTGTCCTTCTCTGAAAAATGGGGGAAACCTTCCAACTGTCATAGGGAGTTGTGGTATGAAGAAGTCCAGGAGCCTGGTCAGCTGTCCTGCTGGAAGTACAAACTGCCAGGATCTTGGGCACAGGAAAGGAAATGGAGAAGAGGAGGAAGAAAAATTGGTGTGGGGAAAGGAAGGTGCTCCTCTAAAGGGCTTTCTAGTGAGATCTTAAACTTACAGCTCTTCTATAAACCTGAGGAAGAAACAGGCTGCCTTGCTTTGTGGTATCTGCAGTGCCTGGCCCTGCACTCACCCTACTCGGTACAAGGTCTCGGAGATAGGAGCAAGCAGAACACTCCAGCCAAAACTCATCATTGAAAGAGAGACTCTATTAAATTACCTTACCTGTGCCTGTGGTCTGAGCCATGTCCCTAGCTCCTCTGTGTTCATCTCAACTCAGCAACATGGCTCTCCCGAAGGTGAGGTGTCCATCACAAGTCAGGTGTGCTGCCTGGTCTCCAGCCACAGGCGTAACAGAGCCCGCAGACTCCCTGCAGCCAAGTTTGCCCTTCCCTCTGATTTTGGTTATATTCCCTACTAAGTTCATGCTGTGATAGATCACTGACTTGCCTCCTGAAGGTCTCTTGGATGACTAGTATTCTTTGGAAGTGTGTATAAATGGGAGACTGCTCCACATGTCTGCTCCAGAACAATTGGAGGAGACTAATGTGTTTTCATTGGTCAGAGAGCCGGCAAAGTGTTTATGTATCAGAAGTAAAATGATATTGAAATAACAAAGCGTTTACTTAAATTCACATTGTTTGAATGAAAGGCAACTTCACCTATTTTCCCTTTTCAGATAGGATATTGACAGGTCTAGTTTTTTATTCAGTTCACATGGGACTTTAATATAACAGTTAAACCCTATGCTGTTAAATTCCCAGAAATCATTTTTATGTGGCCAAAGAAAGGCATGGACACTAGAGATTTTAGGAAAATACAGTGGTGTTTATTTGATTTTCTTGTTACATAAATGGATTTTATGTACTGGAAAAGTAACTAATCTTGATAGCAGTGCATGTGGTAATACAGTTGATGGTTACTGAAGCCAGACAATGTGAGCTTTCTCTTTTCAAGCCTCTTATTGGGGAACTGTGCTGATACTTAAGTAAATAAAATGACAAAAAGAAAGGGGATAAAAACAAAGAGCTGATTAAGATCAAATTAAAAATAAATCAACAGCAATTCCTACTGAAATGCAACTCCAGAAGCTGCAGCAGTGTCACAACATAATGCAAATGAAGAAAAATGCATTGATCTCTAGACACAAACATAACAATCATTTCTTCATGTACATAATTTAGGCATTTAAAAGACATTTGTTTGGAATGCTTAAATTGATTCTGCCCATGAGATCATCACACAGCAATCTCCAAAAATCTGGTGAAGCTTATCAAAGTAGTTGATGGATTATATTGCCCCATATACAATAGGGCAGTGTGAAATATCTCTCTCTACTTTGTCACCCCAGGCTTCAAAAACAATAATTCTCTATGTGTATAATTTAGATGTCTATCCAGAGCAGATCACTTCTTTCCCCACATTTTTATGTCTGATTTTTACACCAACATTGAAAAACAGCAATTTATTTTAACTCTAGAAGTATGAAGAATCTTCAAAGCAAGAAAACACTATGTGGAACCAAATGTCCAAATATCCAGCACAACTCAAGAGGTACAAAAACAAANGGGGGGAAGATTGTTTTACACTGCATGCTCTAAGTTCAAGACAGAAACAGAGAGACCCACACAACTACTGTGTTGTTTAGAGGGCTTCTTGCACTTAATCCGTATCATCAAGCAGTTCATCAGGCATAGGACACAGCAGTCTAGTCATATCCCAGCAGTTTAGTCATTCTCTATTACTGGTAGAGCTAGAAAGGGTTCAATTTTCACAGGAGTAAGAGGTAAGAGCAAAGCTTCCAAGTGGAAAGACATAGGTGTAGATATCACAAAGCCAATTTTAGCATATATGGTGGAACTTTAATAAAAGCATATAAATGCTATACTTGCTTATGAAGCATTTCTTTCAACAGGTACTGACACAAACCTATATCCTGTCAATTTAAAGTCTCTCTACTCTTCAAGTGTTGTTTTAAAGAATGTACTTCAGAATAAGTTCAGTGTCATGCAGGAATTCCATAGGGAAAAATCAAAATATATTACTTCTTAATTATTTGTTCACTTAATACCAAAGAACCTTGGCCATAATTGTGCAAATACAGAATTAAGAAAGGTCCTATATGCCAAATATCTACTTTATATCAATGTTGCAAAAAGCCATACATACTCATGCCAATCTCATTAAACATGAAACTTTGAGCTTGCAAACTTCTAGTTATGTGTCTTTCTTAAAGCATCTCAATAGTTCCATCAAAGTCACATGGGAAGTTGTTCTTTTAAATCTGTTCTCTTAATCATCACCCCACTAGAGCAGTAAGTTAACTTGCTTAGGTAGTGACAGCTGGCACACAGACCTTAATGCTGGCTCATCTCCAGTCCTGATGCTGTGACTAACATTGCTTAAGAAACTTCGGTTATCTCCTATTCCTTTTGGAAAATGCAATGGAAACTTGAAGTTCCATCTCAGCACTACCAGAGATGTTCATTTAATGATAGAAATTAGAGACTGAAATAGTATCTTAGGTCATTTTATCCTATAGAAACATATTACAACAGCTCAGGCCTCTTCAAGAGCACTGCAAACATCTGCAACAAGCATGAGTGCAAGCACTTTCCTTGAATACCTGACTATCTTCTGCACCTCTTAATATATTTATTTTAAGCAAGAAGAATATGTACAGCTGCAGCAGCTAAATTAAATTTCATTGAAAGAATGCATTTAATAGGATGGGCAAACAATGTTTACAGGCACAAAAATAAATGACAGGTCTGTTGTTCCTTCTGTGCTGATTATGAAAGACATTAAAAGCAATGTTGGAAGCAGAAGAAAGATGGGAAGCTTAGATGAAGATTGAAAAAGGTCAGCTGGTTGAAGAGTGGAAAAAGCAGTAAAACAGGCATGATAACAGGAAGTATGGTAGCAATGCCAGTAACACAAATTATTTGACATGGATAGGCCACATGATGAGAGCACTGTCCTGTTAGCACTACCGGAGCACAGGCTAAGTGTTCACATTCATGTAGTGAACCAGGACTGGTTTCATGGATTATGATAGCTCTGGATACTGGCAACCCAGTCAACCAGCTGAGGAGTGAGAGGTACGGGCAGGCTGACAGGAAGACACTGCTTCCTGAACTCCTGTGGGGATGTGCTCAGCTCATGGCCTGTTAGGTATCTGAAGTCTATTGAGATGGTGTGTCAGCCCACCCTCCCTCAAACCTGCAGCCCTCCCTGGTACAGGAGCAAAGCTCATGGGCTATCTGACCACAGGGATGGGCACCACTTTCATGCACTGTGTTTTCTTACTTCCGCATGTCAGTCGATCTATGTCAATCATATATGTTATCTACTTTTAGTGTAGAATAATGCAGAAGAAATTATGATTGTATCGTTTCCTTCTTAGTGATTTAACATCATACAATGATTAAAAATTATAGCAGTGCCTTTTAGTATTTACACTGCAGTGCAGTCCTATCAGCTTGGAAGGTAGATCCAGTACCCACTCTGCACATAAAATCACAAAAAAAGACTGTATCAGAGACACTCAAATCTATATACACCTGCCAACTAGGGCTTCCCTGGCTGCTTTTAAAACCATAACATCTCTAAAACCAAAAATGAAAAGTTAAAAGTTTCAACCTTCATAAGCAGCAGAATGCTTTGATCAGATCTTGTTTGTGATTGTGATAATTATATAGGAAAATATGTCAGTGCAAATGTTTGAAAAACAAAGGACATCAAAGCACCTAAGAAGTCCTGTTTGGTTATTTGCTTTAGAAGTGTCCTTGACAATATTCTTGTTGGTAACAGCCCATCTCTCAAATGGCTAACTAAATATCTGAAATAATTGTAACAGAGCCATGGCCAATCTACAGCATAAATATCAAAGGCATAGAATTCAAAGCAAACAGCATTATAGGAAACAAACAAAAAACCTGCTGTTTCATTACACACAACTTGATTAACCACTAGTTCAAATCATGATATATCCAGATAGTTATTATATCGTAACTTGTCAAAAAATGCAATTATCGCAGGAAATGGAGCAGCTATAGAAAGAGGAAGTTAATCTGAAGCACGTTACTTGATAATCAAGAAACATATTTAAAGGTTTGGTAATCCAAATCTTTCAATTATTTCATAACTGTTGCATGCTGTATTCGTAACACTCAGAAAAAGTCAATTTAAGTAATATCAATTTGCTATAGGGGAGGAAGGTGCATTATATCCATTAAGCACATGAACCAGTTAACAGTGAGAGAAGGTCATAAAGATGATAGGTGGGTGGTTTGAAATAACATTTGCCTACAAGAGGGTGAGAATCTCTGCTGGTTGGGTACTTTCAAGGGAGAGCACAGAAGAAATAAGACCGATTATACAATTACTCTAATATTATGCAACTCAGAAAAGGTCAAAATGTAATCATAACAAGAGGCATGCCTTATCTAGTTTTCCATTTAAATATTTCATTTGCCATTTCAATATTGCATGTTTGTGGTGCAGCAGTGTGGGCTAGTGAGATGAAAAGCTGTTCCTTACACCGGATGACCTGTTTGCAACCTGGACTCCCTGCTTTGTCATTATATGACTGAGAAGGCAGTGTTAACTTTGGCTTTTGGTCTGTGACACTTTGGGAAATGCAGCTGGCAGAGAGTGATGTTTTTCTTGAAGGGATTATTTCTTTGGGTTGTGTTTTTTTTTTCCCCTGTGGCTGGTCAAATTCAATTAAGTTGTTTTGCTGAAGGAAAGGGAATTATTTATTATTATTCTTTGCACTCAAAGTCTGTTAGATCTGCAGCATATGCAAGTCTAATAGGGAGAATAGAAAAGAATGTCTTTAATTCTTTAGAGTGGATGATGATGAGTAATTTCCATCTTTAAAGAAGCCTCGGTGAACCACCCATGGGTGGTTCCTTCTGGTATATGCTAGGTATGAGACAAAATATCAGAAAAAGCAAAAAGCTGGATTTAGCATGACAATTTAGGGCAGGAATTCTGTTTGTGCTTTTGGCTAGCAAATAAATTTGGACATACACAGAATCATAGAATGTAAAGGGGTTGAAATGGACCTTAGAGATCATCCAGTCCCAACTCTCCCTTTCACAGGCAGGGACACCTCCCACTTGATCAGGTTGCTCAAGGCCTTATCCAACCTGGCACTGAACACTGCCAGGGTTGGGGCATCCACAACCTCCCTGGGCAACCTGTTCCACTGTTCCACCCTCACATCAAAAAATTTATTCCTAATATCTAATCCATTTGTACCCAATACTCCTTGTCCTATCACTACACTGCCCTGTGGAGAGTTCCTCTCCAGCTTCCCTGTAGGCACCCTTCAGATACCGGAAGGTTACTATCAGGTCTCCACACAACCTTCTCTTCTCCAGGCTGAACAGTCCCAACTTCCTCAGCCTGTCTTCATAGTGGAGGTAGTCCAGTCCTCATATCAACCTCATGGCCCTTCTCTGGACTTACTCCAACAATTCCATAGCTTTCTGATGTTGGGGACACCAGAACTGGTTGCAGCACTCCAAATGGGGGTTTCAAGAGCAGAATAGAGGGGAAGAATCACCTCCTTTGATCTGCTGGCCATGCTCCTTTGGATGTAGCCCGGGACATGGTCAGCTTTCTAGGCTGCAAGCACACACTGCTGGCTCATATTGAGTTTTCTGTTAACCATCACGCCCAAGTCTTTCTCTGCAGGGCTGCTCTCAATCACTTCTCCACTCAGCCTGGAGGTGTGGAATTGCCATGACTAAGGTGTAGAACGTTGCACTTTGCTTTGTTGAACTTCATGAGGTTTGCATCAGCCCACCTCTCAAGCCTGTCAAGGCATCCCTTCCCTCCAGTGTGCTGACTGCACCAAGTGATCCATCCATTAAATTCATGTCTCTCCAATTTGGAGATAAGGATGTCATGTGGGATAGCATCAAATGCCTTGCATAAGTCCAGGTACACAATGTCAGTTGCTCTGCCCCTATTCACCCCAATGTTGTAGCCCCATCATAGACGGTCACCAAATTTGTCAGGCATGATTTCCCCTTTGTAAAGTCATGTTGGCTGTTACCAGTCACCTCTTTGTTTTCCATGTGCCTGACTGGTCTGTAGTTCCCTGAGTCTTCCACCTTTCCCTTTTTCCACTTATCAGGGACTTCACCTGACTTCCATGATTTTTCAAAATTCACAGACAGTGGCTTAGTAACTTCATCTGCCAGCTCCCTCAGGACCCACAGATTATTCTCAAAGGTCCCATGGACTTGTGCACATTCAGGTTCCTTAGATGGTCTTGAATCCGACCCTTTCCTACAGTGGGCTTAGGGTCTTCATCCTCTCAGTCCCTGCATTGCTAGAGCACTTGCCATTGAAGACTAAAGCATAGAAGTCATTGAGAACCTCAGCCTTCTTTGTCCAGAGCAGCCAGGTCTCCCAGTTCTTTCTGAAGGAACTGGCCTTGGCTTCACTAACTTTGTCCATAGCTTCCTGTACAATTCCCCATATTCCTCCCAGGGCACCTGTCCTTGTTTCCACTTCCCAAAGGCTTCTTTTTTGACTCTGAGTTTGCTCAGCAGCTACTTGTCCATCTACAGAGGAATCCTGGCATTTTTGTTCAATTTCCCCCTTGGTGGGATGCTTTGCTTGGAGGAAGAGATCCTTGAATATCAGCCAGCATTCTTGGGCCCCTCTGTCCTCCAGGGCTCTATCCAATGGGACTCTACCAAGCAGGTCCTTGAAGAGGTCAAAGTCTGCTCTCCTGAAGTCCAGAGCAGTGAGCTTGCTGTGTGCCCTCCTCACTGCCCTGATGATTTTACCATCTCATGGACACTGCAGCCAAGGCTGCCTTGGAGCACTACATTCCCTACAAGCTCCTTCCTGTTGTTGAGCACAAGGTCCAGTATGGCATCTCTTCTTGTTGGCTCCTCAACAACTTGTGTAAGGAATTTGTCATTGACAAAGAAACCTCCAGGATTGCTTTTGCCCTGCCATATTGTCCCTCCAACAGATACTGGAGTGGTGGAAACTCCTCCATGAGAACCTGTTTTATAGTTTGCTAATATTCTGTCTTTTTATGTACAGCACTGCTGTTACCTTTCCTTCTACTCATTTATACCTAAAGTGTTGCTTCATGTGACACCATAAACTAAAAGCAACAAAGAATTCCATCTGATCTAATACAGATTAGACAAACTGAAGCAATGTGGTCTCTGTTTACAGAAAAGGCTTACACAGACAGGACCTACTCCCTCAGCACTAGCATTTCCTCTCTGGCCATGGCCCTGGAACATACTCCAATATGTGCAGAGCCACAGTTGTGCTTTCAGGTGTCTGCCCTGCTACCCTGTCTTGAGTGG
This sequence comes from Scytalopus superciliaris, assembly GCA_013400415.1. Lineage (NCBI taxonomy): Eukaryota > Metazoa > Chordata > Aves > Passeriformes > Rhinocryptidae > Scytalopus > Scytalopus superciliaris. Next base: position 602,456 of record VXBX01005210.1, on the reverse strand, counting down.
CAGTCTCACCCACTTCCCATAGCAAGAGCCAGTCTTCTTTTTCCCTTCTTCCTCTTCCATGTTAACTCTTACTTAGTACTTCTGATAACTTGAAAAAAAAAACAAAACCAACCAACCAACGAAAAAAAAAAAAAAAACCAAACAAAACCCCAAAAAAACAAACCCAAAAAGCAAACAACCCCCCCACCAAAAAAAAACCCAAAACCAAAACTGAGAGTTTATCTGAGGTTAATCCATAACATATTTGCGGGAAAAGGATAAATTACCTTCCATTTGGCTGTACGTGTGCCAGGGGGCACCTCCACCTTTTGTCTGGATGAGGCCATCTCCCCACACCCAGACTGTGATTCCTCAGTCCTGGCTCAAGGGAGTCTGTGGAAAAAAATGGATGCTCAGATTCATAAGGATGGAATTTCTGTAGCAAAAAAGTAGCAAGATTTGAGATGATGAGATTAATGTTTTCACTTTTAATGTGAAGTGGACAAAGAGATACTGAGAAGGGACAGAGTGTATCCTAGGGGACACTATCAAATGGTGAAATTACATGTATTTTCTGACATGATATCATAATTTACTTCTGGAGGAGAAAGTTAGTAAAACCACCAGCAAGTATTTGAGAAAGCCCTGACACCCTTTAAATGTTCCTTTATGCAGATATATATCTGACTGCAGAATCACAGTCTACTCTGTGTAACCATGGAGAACTTCAATGACTTTCTGAAGGACTTCAGTTTATTATGATTGAACTCATAAGTTTATATGTTTTTTAAACAAATGGCTTTAGTATAAGTATGTTTTTGTCCAAGCAGAGGCTCACTTTTAGCTTCGGGTCTTTCAGTGCTTTCTTAAGTGTGATGACATTGGGTCAGATTTATCAGATAAGAATAAAATTAACAAAAAACAATACTTGAGGTGCCAAGTATGAGGTTTTCAGGCAATGGGATTGCTAGTTAATAATTAATCACCCATTTGTTAGCTATACTTACACAAAACTTATTATAGTTCAAGTCAGGAATAAGAAGATTAGGCCCTCAGCCATAAACTAGAATCACAAGAACAACAAAAATCAAAAATTTTTATTCACTGTTACTGCAAACCCTTTCTTTCAGTCTAAAGCTGAAATTTGTACTCAAGAACTACCTTAGCAAAGAAAAATATATTATAGAATATCTCTATTCACGGACAATGTGTGAACAAGATGCCTTATGAATACATCTAAATGCGTTATATTACTGACAGACAAAAATGGACAAATAGTACCATAACAGGAAGAAAATATATATGCTAAAAAAGGGGTGCTAACCAAATGCTTTAGTATTTTAATGAATTATTATTTTCCAGACCTAAAGGTAAATAGGAAAAGTAATATTCTTATATTTAGAACTAGAACTTTTGAATAGAGAAGCTGGAAGAAATCTTAATAGGCTACAATGTCCAGCCTACTGTTCAAAGATATTAAAATATGTACAATTCCTGTAATACAAAATTTCATGTGGAAAAAATTGTTTCTATAATAATATTATGATGTATTGTTAAGAGTTACTATTGAAAATTAGCTTACAGAACATGGCTTCAGTTTATAAGGAAAACATTGACTTTAACCTACTAGCTCACTCACAATTAGTTTGTTAGCCCTGATAGAGATTATTCGGTATTCCCTCTGAAATTAACATGGAAGGCTAAAGATGGTAGAGAAGCTGCTGCTGGACTAGTAAGTACAGTGCCACCATAATAACTGAAACAATCACAGGGACTTTTCTAGAGACATGTATGGAAATAAAAAGTGACACTGGATGAGATAGCAAGAGTAAAGTTTTCCCAATTTTCTAGTAATCCTTTCAGCAATCTTCACATCTAAATTAAAATCTTAATAACACCAGCTTCTGTTGAAGACATGGTTGAGACCAGTTCTCGTTTGTCAGCTCTTCTTCCAAATCCATTACCTACACACAGGAAATGGTACTATCCAACATCTACATATGAAAAAAAAACCCACTTGAAGTTCTCTGCATGAAAAACTGGACATAACTTACCTCAAGTATATAGCATTGTTTTGGTTGGAAAAGACCTCTAAGACCAGAGTCCAACCATTAACCCAGCACTGCCACTAAACCATGTCCCCAGGCACCACATTTACATGTCTTTTAAATATCTCCAGGGGTAGTGATGCAACCATTTGCCTGGACAGCCCGTTCCAGTGCTTGACAACCCTGTCAGGGAAGAAACTTTTCCTAATGCCCAATCCAAACCTCCTCTGGTGCAACCTGAGGCCATCCCTCTTGTCTTAATCACTTTTTACCTGGGAGAAGAGACTGAACCTCAACTGGCTACGACCTCCTTTCAGATAGTTGTAGAGAGGGATAAGGTTCCCCCTGACTCTCCTTTTCTCCAGGCTAAACAACCCCAGCTCCCTCTGCCACTCCTCACAGGACTTGTGCTCCTCACCAGCTTCCTTGAGCTTCCTCTTTGGACCGTTTGAAGTCTTTCCCATTGAAGGAGCTGTGTGTGAACTATGAATGTTTTAAACACTTATCAACATCACAAGTCCCACCTCCTGTCTCCTTGCCTTCCCTGCCTCAGGCAAGTTTTCAAGAGAGCCATTCAAATACCAACCAGAGACAACTTCCTTTAGTTAAGGTTCTCCTCCACCTACTGTTCACATTCAAAGTGAGATCTAATCTGTGATGAAATGTAAACTCTGGACAATTGATAAGATATGATGAAATGCTTAACAAATGGCCTCACTTGTGTTGTTCAGTATGTATGATAAAATCTTAAATCTGTGAAAGCAATTGCTTCTGACATCTCCAGCTAGGCAACACCGTGCCCAAACAGTGCTGTTCAGTCACAAATTCTGAGGCTATAGAAGTGAGAAGAATACAGTGTAGATAGAAATCAAAGCCTACTTAGGATGAACAGTGTGGGCTCTTTTCTTAAACTCCGGGTTTTTGTGTGGAGAGGGAAGAAATCTGTTCATAACAGTTACCCTTTTGTGGTTTTGTATTTTTAGAAGTCGTTGTGGTCTTGTGATTAACAGCAAGGAATGGCCACAGGGTAATTGTAATATGTTAATGAAACCCCACTCTGTTCAACTTCCTTGAAGATTCTTTTTATAGATTTCACATTGAGGAGGAAATGAACCATAAAAAAATGTGCTACCTAGAAAATGATAAATCATTTACCACTTACCTACTTTTTTTTTCTTTGCTGTATCACTCTCCAGCTTATTAAAACATTTAATTTATTCACTTGTCCTCCCTGTGTGTATCTTTTATGGATTTTGCTTCTTCAAGTAAAATCTGCAGGCATTATTTTCATACTTAAGCAACCACATTCTGTCATCTAAATGACTTTATAAAATTCTTTTCAAAATTACTTCACATGTGCAACACTGCTTAATTTATTTTATTTGTTGTCAGGAATAGGAATTATATGTGAACAATTTTGGAACCTTTTCTCTGGGTATCTAGTTTTATTTACTTGAGCTTGAAAATTTTGGCAAGAGTTCATCACCTGGAATAATGAATCGCTGAATAAAGGACAATTTGTCACTGTGGGAAAAATGCCAAAAAATACATAAATCCTCGAGGTTTTCCATCAGCAGTAAACGCCTACACTTCTAGAACTGGTGACTCTATTTAAATGTGTATAAACGTGGCCAAGCAATTCTTTCTTTTTAGACATCTTGAAGAAAAAAAATTTAAGGTAGACTCAGTTATCCCCTCAGGGAGGGATAGATGCTGATACAATTACATTATGTAATGGCACAGATAGCATCATTTGACTGATGCCTTTTCTATGTTCATAGCCTTTATTTTGTGATTATTCATTGATAGTTTTTGATTGTATATGTCAAGCACCATGCTTATATCACCAATAAACTTCCTGCAGTAAATGGACAATAATTAAATACCATAACCAAAGCAAAGTGGAAGCCCTTTTAAACTGAACAAAAATTACTGAGTGTAGTCTCCTGAAAAAGGAACTATTCAGCCACCTCCTGCACTGTGATACTCCTACAGAAACAAGTGTGTCTCTCTTATAAAAATCACAAGGTACAAATATCTTACAGTGCCTTCATTGTAGTGTTATGTATTCAATGAATTGTTTCCATACTACTATGGACTCTGCTATCACTCTTATGAAGAAGCACAATGAGGTTTATTTTCAGGCAAGCCATGGCCTGGACCTTTCTTGCAATGTAAATGAGAGTACAAAACACCTAAGTAGCCTAGTAAGAACCTGAGACGGTCCATTTCAATTAATTCAAACTAGCAGCCTATGTTACTTAAGCAGCCTCATATTTTAGTTTATTAATGCTTTATTAAAATTTGCTTTGCAACACTGAAGGTATAAGTCTACCCACTGACTTTGCAGGTAGTAGGTTTTGATACACAGTGATGTAAGTAACGGACATAAAACTGAACTTGTTCTTTTTTGTGTCTTCACATGTTTTCCCAGAACCTCCTGCACCTCCTTTTGGTGTGCCCCATAGACCACAGAGTGGTGACTGGTATGAGAATCAACATCTCATTTTGAAGATAGTGTGGTGTTCAATAAACTAAGATTTGCTGGGGAAACAATGAAGCACAATCCATTTTTAAAACCTACTGACTTCTGAGTTAGGTTCCTAGATGACTTACATGCCTATGTAAATTTAATTTTCTATTTTTTGTTACCTCCCTCACTAGCTTGCTCAGCCTGTTCGCTCATACACTGTACCTTCTTTCTTTCATCAGTTTACTCAGTGTGCGAGGCAGTAAGCTGTTTGTCATAGGGTACCTGTCATTTCTTATATATCTGTAGAATGCCTCAGCTCTGCCAGAGATTACAGATGGTACTGTAATGTAAGTGTTATAACTCAGAGGAATGTAAAAATAAAATCTGGTACATTTGTGTTACATATAATGATGTTTTATTTTCTTTACATGCTCATTATACTCTAACTAAGTATGCCAAAATTTAAGTGAACAGTGCTCAGATCTGCAAGGAGAACATCAAGGAATGTGACAAAACCCTTAGCTGGTACAGAATTTGCTTCATTGAAGACAAAATACTTACGTGTTAGTGGTTATTTTAATTGTACTGTGAATTACTCCATAGAAATAAATCATATATTTATATGCAGAAACTGCTTCTGCCACTATTAAATCATTACCACATCTCGCCCCACTTCACCTCTAATTCTTGAGTATATATTCCAGTTCACCATCTCTGTTTACCAAGCCTTCTCTATGTCTTCTTTCCATGCTCCACTAAAACCTCTTCCTCCTTTCCAGCTCAGTACCCTTGTTTAAACTTTATTGAATGAGCTTCCTTTCTGTTTTATGAACACAGGGATGTCCACTGACTGAATCCCACAGCACCCTCTGTGCAAACTCTAGCCAGGAACTCCTGTCCCTCTCCTCCTTCTCCCACTACCTGTATTACATCATTACGGCTGGACTACCCATACAGAGTGTTTAGTGTTTATATCAGTACCAGATATTTGGAGCTACTGCTCCAGAAGTTATTACTAGTGCATTTTGGGGACTTCTAACATGGTACAATCTTTTAGATGGTCTACTAGACTACAGACCATGACACTTGTCTCTCTAGTGTATGATATTTAGTCAAGCCATTTTATCTCTGTTTTAATTTCCGCATTTTGACAAAATACTTTGAATTCTTAGGATGAAAAACATTATGAGATAACTAATTTCCTTTGGGGTGCTTACCACTTCATAGCTAAGTATGTAATAAAATAATTAAACCAGAATCCATCATTGTATTCTGCTTTTCTCATGTTCCTTGCTTTCAATACCTATATTAGCCTAGAAATGTGTAGATTTTTTTTCTCATTTAAAAGCATATTAGAGTAAATACTGATCTTTTAGGTGTTGAAACTCTTATTTCCTCCACTATGTATAGCAATGCCTCTGTGTGTCCAGGTTATAAACCTCAGTTGTCTAAAGGGAGATAAAATTAATTTTGGTCTCAGTGAGCAGGCCAATCCTATCATGACAAGTGTAATTTTTGTAACATGTCCCAGTTCAGCACAAGAGACACTCACTTAATGGTTTAGTTCAGTAAAGCCTGATCCTAGCTTGTTGCACTGCCTTATGCCCTGGACAAAGAAGAGGGAAGCAAAGATGCAGTGGTCTATCATACCAGACTATTCCAGTTTTTGCTGGATTTTATATTAGCATGAAATGTCTACTATTCTAATGAAACCTTGTTTGGGTTTTCTGATGAGAGTTTTAGTTATTACTCCAACAACCAAGGGAAAAAAAGTAAAGATTATACCAGTCATGATTTGACACTTGAAGCAGATGTACTCCAGAGGAAGACTAGAACACATTAAGTGCTCTCCTATAATTTCTGATATCCATGGTGGCTGTCACACACTAGCTGAAGCTCATAAAAATTTATCAGCACTTGACAATGAACTTGGAAAGACTGAATTCTCTGGAAATATGCTTCAATGAGGAAACACAGGAAAGTTGGATTGCTTACAATGAAGTGATTGAAATGACTGCCAAGAAAAATGCATGCAGGTTTCATTATAACTATTAATCTAATAGGTTCACATTGTACTCTCTATTTAAATCAGGAACATATCTACAATTTCCCACACTTACACTACTATTAGCTTTAGGTGAAGAAAGGAAAAAACAGATGAGGCACCAGGCTTGGGACTGCAAGCACTGTGTGTAACCTAGAAGCAACCATGACCATTTTTTTTCAATGTAAAATAGAAATGGAAACAAACAAAACCTTTTATAACTCTCCAGCCAACTTGTTTTCCATACAACAGGCTGCACTCTGTGTCTGTTCCAACCACTGCTGCAGACAGGCAGCCAGTCACTAGATTTCCATCCCCATTGTCCTCATTTTGCCATTCTTTGCCTGATTTTCTCTCTGCAAAACTAAAGGAAAGATTAGAGCTGAAAACCTGGTGCCAAATATCAGAATAATTTCCAGTCCATCTCTGATTGAAACATGACTGTTTCAAACACAAGAAAATAGGAACTGAAGGGTTTGCATGCACTAGTATGTCCAGAACTGCAGTCATGGGCTACCGTGTTTTTGTCTATCACCTAGACTACTCCATGAAGTACTTATACCCTAGGCCATGTCTACGGCACATACAGCCAGGTACCACAACTGTCTTATACCCTGCAACAAACCTGAGTTCTTTCATAAAAAGGTGAGTTACATAAATATAATGTGCCATAAAGAAAAGAGACCAAGGTTTTTTCTAGTATCTGGCAGAAAGGGATTTTTCAAATAAAATTTCTTCAAAATGCTGGGAAGCAAGTGATGTTCCACGGTTCAGGAAAAGGTTTAAAAAATACCACTTAGGTAGTCAATCTTAGCCATAGGAAAAACCCTTCCTGACCACAAATCTGGTCACTGGTTTAATCTTGAGTTTGTGAGCAATTTATACAAATCAGACATGTATGAATTTAATGCCACTAAAAATATTTTATACATCTCTACCTCCATTGCCCAGAGGCAGGTGAAAAAAGAACTCACATTATGGATCAAAGAAGGAAAAATTCTTTCTAGCCTCCAAAAGTAATAACTGGAAGCCCTGAAGCATGGAATTAGTATAATATAAATACAGTATATACAATATATATTACACCACCTTTTGAATTCAAACCTCTATTAACTATCTTGTCACAGATATTAAGCAAATTAAAGACTTAGCAAGTATATTCAGTCACAGAATATTATCAATGAGTTCCTGGAAAGAACTGCAGAAATTCTACTCTACAAAATAATACTGCATCCTGACAGACCAGAGTACAGAAGATTGCTTCATAAACCTATAATCTACTCCAAGTTATTAATTAAGTTACTAGTTTTGAGGAGATGTTAAGTCACAGAAAAATTTGGCTCATGGAAGGATACTATTTTCCAGAAATATAACAAGTATTTTACTTCAGGAGATTTTGACTGAGGTTGCTGAGACGTCCCTGATATGCAGTACTAGTTCTTCAGTGTCAGATGCATCTTTGCAAATCAGAGTATCTGCATTTAAATGCTTTTGGCAATCTGCGTTTTAATAAAATCAGAAATCACAAATCTTTCAGCATCCAGAAAATTCAGTACCCAGAATTATCCAGTGCTGGTGTTTTTGTGGTTTCCCAGCTTCTGACAAGTGCAGTGATGGAGACAGGAGCAACTAGAGTCAGCCTAGGTAAGCTATTGTCAGCAGGAATCCAGCTGGTGCTTTTCAAACAGGTTTGTAATGGCAATGAAAGTACAACTTTTCTGCCTGGAAGGCAACTTAAGGTTTTGATTATGAGTTATTGGAGTAAGAGTGAGACCCATTTGCCAGTCAGATCATCTCTTGCTGTCATTCCTTGGCTTACAGTCTTCCTGGTCCAACAGTTAAGGAGTTCCAGTATGGAACTAGACTCTGGCAGTCTGCAAGACTCTACTAGATCTATTTATCACCCCGATTTTCATTTGACCTCTAGGCCATTTTTAGTAACAGAGCCAGAGGTCTAGTTAGTGAGAATTTTATTCCCAAAGGAGTCATATTTTCTTAATACACTGTTTCAATTTATGCAAGTTGCCCAGGTGCCAACATGATGGCCAGCATAGCAGATCTGAAAGAAATAATTAAGAAACCATGAGTAATTGAATGGCTTTGCTTAAATCATTATAAAAAAGCACCTGGCACAATAACAAACAATTCTATAGCAATAAGCAACCCAGAAGCTCTTCTATCAGACTTCCTTACTTCCTTATCACACATAGTTCAGCAGCTAGTTTGACAGGCTTTATATACAAAACTAACTAAAAGCAATATTTAACAGAGAGTTATTTTCTATGTCACTGTAAATCATTGTTTAGCCTTATGCACTGAAACAGTGGAACTGCTCTGAGTCCATTATTTTCTGATGTTTGTATTTCTAGAGTAAAGAATAGATGCAAGAGAACAAAGAGGGCATCTGACAAATATGACAGCCCAAATATTATCACCAAGAAGGAAAAAAGAAAGGAAGACAGAAAAGGAAAGAAATGGCAGGGCTATGCCAATAGTTGAGGGATTTTTTTGTAGGCTATATCACAAGGTAATTGGCTGTGATGTGAATTATGCTTCCCAAGCCAAATGTGAGAGTGCTTAACAGACGCAGAGGTCAATTATCTCTTAGTAGAGCCTGCTCAGAGAAAGAGGCTATTGCAATTAGGATACACTATTAAAAATGCTTAGCCGTTTTAGTATTTTAAATCACTACCCTTCTCAAAAAGCTGTGCATAGTAATTCCTGTCATTGTATGCCTCACGGAATACTCTGTCCTTGGAAGAAAAAAAATCACTAAAAATATTATTCCTCTGAGTTTCTTCTGCTATGAGCCTTGCAACTCTGAGCTTACCAGAAATTTATTTCTAACTACTGCATATTTCTCACTTCTAAGTATTGTATATGTTTACCTTGTCAATAAAGGGAAATTTAGAGATAAACAGTACCTAGGGAGAAAAGATTGCAATTTGCAAATTTGATTTCAGTTCTGTGTTGACAGTCTGTTATGGTGTTGCAGATTACAGGGCAGTCAGACTCAAATCAGGCCTCTATTTCACTTCTCACCTTTAATATGATTGGACTCTGAAATAATTTGTCATCTTGTATCTCTTTGAGTAACTCTATCATTTTTGTGGCCTTTATTAATATTAGTTCCTTTTGTTAGAAACGTTCAAATATGAACTCTCCTCAGGGTCGTATCATGTTTCATTTTGGACAGAAGTAGAGTAAGCACTGACCAAAAATACTGGCAAAAACTGTTCCAAATGATATCTGATTTAAAAACAGATGTACTTTTCTTATAATAGTGCATTTACTTAAAGCAACAGATATTTTTCAAGATGTTTGATCCCAGCCTCTCTACAAAGGACCTTCCTACAGAAAAGTTCATACCATGCTATGGTGAGTGAAAAACAATGAGGGGCTCTGCCACCAAAAAAAATATTATATAAAGCACTGAGAGTGCTATTTCACATAAACAAAATGTAACCTCTCATCAAGTAATTAGCACAATAAAGGTAAGAGCTATGGCAAACTACAGAGACATGAGAGCCTTTCCCAATTGACACTAATAAAACAAAAAGTTTTGTTTACAATGAACATTCTCAGCAAGGCTAAATATAGGATTTATTTAGCTATCACTTGAGAAATCTCTGTTTGAGAGCTGCTAGTAGAAACAGGAAGTGATTATTCAAAAAAAAATCACTAATACAAACATGCAAATACATTCTCTTCAATAAGAAGAAATCTACCCAGCAAATAAACACTTCTTCATTTTCTAAGTAAAATCAGTTCAGATTCTCTGAAAAAGGCTGTTTTTCCTTCCTTGAAAATACAGAAGATGCTTAAGCAGTACTTCCAGTGCTCCTCTTCTGAGAGATTAGTTTCACTGATCTTTAACGAATTTCATAGCACTGAAATCCATTATTTTACACACAATTTCAAAAATGGTAGCTCTGAGTTTAAATTTTCTGCAGCCCATCCCAATTTAACATGTTGAATACCCATTTGTCAGAGTATTGCAGCATACACAAAGATTCTTACAAGCACAATTACCTCCGATGTATGTGTGACTGCACAAATACTTCATTCCTTAGCAAAACTGTTATTCTTACAGAGTTTGAAAAATTTACTTTGAAAAACATTAGTTCACCTCATTTGGTTTCAGGGGGATTTTGTTGCCTTTCTGGAAAGGCAACATCGTTTTGAAGATTATTCAGTTCTATTCTAAGGTAAAGGTAAAATCATACTACCAGAAACAATTTCCTAAATGTAAACTTGTGGTGCATGTTCCTTAAAATCCTCTTATTCAGGCATTTATACTTAGAATATATATACCAGTTGCTTGGTTGCTTGTATAACTACCTAAGCCTCTGTGATAATTTAATATTTCATAATTTTATATAATTTCTTGTGAGTGTTCAATCAGGCTTTATAAACAGAGAAAAACATACAAATAAACTAGAAAACACTACATGTTGGTCCAGCTTCCTGGATCAACATCCCAGCCACTCTCTGGAATATCAGCTAACTAACCAGCGTAGAATCCACTAAAACCTCTTGGAAGTTTTAACAGACTGGGGTATTTTTCTGGTTCAGACATCTGTAGAACCATTTTCTACTTTAATGGTTGATGTCATCAGCTGCTTAACACACAACCACTTCTCCTGAACACTGGCAGAGAGGTGAAAAGAGTCACAACTTTTTTTTTCCCCAGCACAGGCTCAATGGCTTTTAATAATTGTTAGCTCTCAGAACAATGCAAAACACCATATATTTTTCTTCGTCATCTGCATTTTTAATTTGCTTTGCAGAACAAGTCTGCAAATGACCCAGGCAGGACTCAAGGGTATTACCCTGACTTACAGAGGCTCTGTTTATCCCAGTAGCAAAGAATATGCAAACAATCTCACTTGCCGTTTTCTCTCCCAGTTTCAAAAAGAGGTTAAATTTGTCAGTGCTCACAACAGACATGTTAGACACCAACAGCACTGACTGCAAGGACTTGGATGAAAACAGCCAATGGATGAAGAGATCTCTTGGAGGACCAAGTGATTCTTTGAGGTGACAGAAGGACCCTTAAAATCCTTGATGTCTCTATATCATCTTCTTGCAAGAAGAATACATTGGATACACATAGATTTATGGTAGATACATAAAGTTAAGACATCCAAAAATTAATCTGGCTAAAAATTTCTTTCTAGCCATAGCTGGGTCTGTAACCCAAAATATCATGATTCCTTGGCTTGTTATAAACCTTTGTAACAGGACATCACAATAGGAAAGAGTCTTCTTCTACCAAAACACTATATACAGTTGAGAAGTCCACTTGCTCAGCATCAGAGACCACAGGGAATCACAGCTTTTGTTGCTCTCACTCTCTGATGAACACAAATCCAAGGTTTCAGAAACCTTTGCAGAATAGGCTCATCTACATGAGTACTGCTGTTCACAGCCCTGACCATATTACCCCAGAGCAAAGAAACTGTTAATCTTGAAAGAGAAACAAATTTTCTGGGAGACAGGGAACTAGTTCATGAAGCTGAAGTTCATGTCTGGCAGAGATCAACATACAATAAAATCTCAGCTGTTCCAGTGCAAACAGATGAACTTGCTTTTTGAATTACCTTTCCACCTGTGTATTCCAGGGTCTACACCCCACTAATGTGGTAAAGGATTAGGGAACAAGACAATGAGGAAATATTTTTTCATACATATTCTTCCTAGTCTAGGAACTCCTTAGAATATTCTAGAAGAGTCCAAGAGCCTCAGGGAACATGGGTGAAAATTTAATAACACTGAATATGCTCAGTCTAATAATTGTCCTCAAAAGGTATTTCTTACAACTGAGGTTGTATCACGTTGCTAGTTATTTAGTTTGTCTGTTTTGGGAGGATATGGGAGTTGCTTTTTTTGAAGTGCTAGTTGACCACATAGTGTACAATGAAAGTAGTTGAGTTTGCTAATTTGAAATGAGTCCTAAAGACTTTAATATTCCTTGCACTATAGCAATGCAGAAAGTCATTCCTATTTAATTAGTTAGGCCAAAGTATTTGCAAAACAATTAAGAATGCAATTTAATTTTGGTGTTTGGTAAACATCCAGGGATTCATTCATTCTGAACTTATGACCTACATGTTGAGTTTACTTTGCAAAGTATCATTAAACCAGTCAGTTAGAACTCACAATTAAAATGCATGACATGGCAAACCTAATAAGTATATATTACAAATTAGAAATACATGTTAGAAATTTATTTTTAAAAAAGTCCTCATAGCTTAAAAAATGAACTGTTGGTCCAATCAAAATGATGTCAGTGAGGAAGTCCCTTTGAAACATCTCCATGAAGCCTGAGGCATTCAGCTCTTTAAGAAATTATTTTTCAAGTCGCCTCCTCATTTCCATGGAAAGACTAATTCAATGTACAGGTTCCAGTAGGGCACTGTGCCTAGAGAAGCAACTCCCACCAGCAGTGCCCTTCAGGGCACATATAGGCAGTGATAGCAATACTGTGTGCTACAGTCAGCCTGTTTCTGTGAGGAGAAAAGTCAGATGGCAATTGGCAATTCAGCCGAGACACACGGGCACAGCAGCAGCTCACTAGCCATGTCAGAACTATTATGCATCATGTCTACATTACTATACACACAAAAAAGCTATGTAAAAGGACACCACTCTTCCAGGGATTAGGAAATGCCAGAATTAAGATTGCCTATCCAATCTTTATTCTCCTCTTCTGAATATGTAGTATGATTGTCTTTACTCACATATATGCACATTTACTCACATACACTTTCCTCCTCGTGGGCCTTCCCATGGCACAGTCCCTAAATGGGTGATTATTCAAATTTTAATTTCATCTTCCTCATTGGTTATTTGAACTTATTTAATGCCTATCAAAACCTGCAGTCATTATAAAATTATTCATCCCTTCAAATTTCTCATTAGGTTACTCACAGTCATGTCTAAATCCTTCTCAAGCACCAATCTTTACAATGTCCTTATAGGAAAAATGAGTATTAAGAGTCCATCTTACAGAAAAAAAAACCAGGGACAGTAAGGCCAAAATTGTCAAAATTGTCCATTAGTTTTCTGTGCCCAACATGAAACATCAATACATCATGTATTTCGCAGTTCTTTGTAAACTCAAATTATAGTTCCACTCAACTCTAAATGCAAGTGTGAGTGCTGAACATGAGGCCTCTTCTCTGTCTGCAGTTCCTAACCTCATTCACTCTCCCTTCCACCTTCTGCAGTCAATGGGACAAATCACTAAGAGAAGGGGAGCATTCTAGGCACAGTAAAAAAACACAGAATTTTACTCTCAGCTCCCCTTCTGCACCCTCAGTGGTGAAGTAAGATGCTTCACAGTCATATCAAGCATGAGTATTAAAAATCCAAACTATACTAAAGACTGGGATCAAAGTTACACTTCAAAAACAAACTAAAGTTTCAGGAGGCTATCAAGCTTATCTCAGTCTTGATACTAATAATTATATGAGGGTTTATATGACCTCAGCACCAGAGTAGCCTCCTGCAAAACATCAAGACTCTCATTCAAAGAAAAAAGGGTCTGGAGCTGTTGAGAAAAGAGATGTAATAATTTTCACCAAATGGTTGAAACAATATTATTTTACCAATTTATAAATAGATAAAACTCTCATAAATTAACTTCTCTGAAGCACAAATGTAAAGCAGCTTCCTGGATGGTTAATTTTGAGAAAAAGGTGACTCAGAGAATGGTCTAATAGAGGCATGTCCTGAAAGGCAGTCCCTGTAAGACTTCAAAAGACACAGGGAGAAAGAGAAGCTGAGATCTTTAAAAGGATGGATGCACCTGACTCTGGTGGGAGTGATGCCCCTACCTCTGCCGGAGGGCGATCCCCTGTGGTCAAGCAGACTGTGACGCTGTGCTGCATTTTCTCTTGCAGATGTCAGTGTGTGCCCATTCTGCCCACGCTTGGATCCCCACAGTTCAGGCCCTGAGACTTCCCCAAGCAGAAACTGCCAGGCATCTAACACATATCAAATTCAAGCTTGTTTTCTGTGATATAGCCAGACATTCACGACAGACAAGGCTGAAACCACCAAACCCATTTTACATGTGACCTAAGCCAGAATCCAGCTCTCCAGAGGCAAAAGGCTAGTAAATTAACCTAGTGTGTCACCTAACCCTTCACTATTGATTAGTAATTATTCTTTTCAAATGAAACAAGGATATAGGACATAAGGTCATCTACAGTATATCCCGAGAAAAGCCAATGTTTCCCTACATCCTTCCATCAATCACTATTGAGCACTGACTTGAAAGAAAAAAGTTCTCATTGAAATACAATTAAAAAAGTAATTTAACTCAGTCTGCATAAACCAGGAAGAGCTCACAGATGTGAGCTAGTTCTGAGACAGGCATGACAGGCACAACTGTTGTCAATTTTTCTTCAATATGAAGAAGCCTTGGGAAAATTTGATAAAAGAAGTGGTCAATGAATAAATAAAACAACTAGGGACCAGTGGTCCTAGTGATACCAGTTTACAGCTCAAAATCCTTCCATACTGGCTCTGTCTGGCCACACTGCCTTTCCTTTGATCATTTCTTTCCTTTGCATCTTTTCCTACACCTGATTAACTGCTAATTAATTGATTGAAAAACATGCTGCTCATACAAATGCACTGACTGAATTATTTTATTACCTAGAAAAACCCACTCTACCTTCTTTTGAACTATAAATGGTGCAGTTAAAAGAACCATTGAGAAAAGAAATATATCTATATCCTTTAAGGACATAGCACTTAAAATCTTTGAGGGAAGCAGTGGCCCTTTGTTGTCCTGTATGATAACCAATGCTTGTATTCTCCAGAAGATTGACTCAGCCCATAGAACTGGCAAATGGAACAGGTGGGACCATGCTCTAAGATCTGAAATTCCAGAAATCCCTACTGAATCTAAATCTAAGATGTGTTCCATGTTTTGAAGCTGAGACTTTAAATGGACTGGATTTAAGCCGAGATCCCAGGTCACAGCTGCATTTCTGGACACCAAAAGTTTGTTTTCTTTTCAATCTATCACAAACACAAGCTGTTCTGCAGTAGCATAAATTCTGTGGTACAAATTCTGAGCAGACATAAACATCTCAGTCTTTAGGACATTCTTTCTACAACGTAGTGGAGTGCTAGCTTCCTTGAGGAACTAGTGTTATTGCTTTATTTCTAAAAAATAAGAATGGGAGTCAGTATAAGTCACCACACACTTTTGCCATGATCTTGAAGGGTGCTGCTTCAGTTCAAGCTAAAATACATGATTAGTCTACAACTTCTTCCGTGATTTCAGAAGACACATGAGAATCTCATACCTAAGTTATATGTAGCATGGCAAATGCAGCACAGAGTGTTCTCAATACATTAATGCCTACATTTACAATGGCAATTAGAGCGCACAGGGTAAAATTTGTATTTGGACTATATCCTGCCAGTCAGTATATTTCTAAGGTAGTGAAACTGTTCACAATTTCATGGTGAGTTTACAATTCTAATATCTTAAATATGTATGAAGTGTATTTTATCTGAATTAATGTTTGACATATAAAAAATAGAGGAATCTAAATTTCAGCCCTCTGTCTAAGGCCACAATATAAAGGTATTTCAGTTTGGTAGGGGTTTTTTTTTGGAGGGGGTTAAATTTTTTCTACTGTAGGAATCTCAAAAGCAGTATTAACATTATATACTACATACGCTGGATCCAATTCTCACCAACTTGGCCTGTTGCTACCAAAGCATTTAACTAAAAAAGCAAGCTAAAAATTGACCTAAAAGGAAAGATTGGCCTGAAGCATAGCCAGACTCCTATCTAATACACAAAAAGAGAGGAATGTATCACTCCTGAAGGTGAAAGCAAAGAGCAAAGCCATCCGGCACAGCAGTCTGCTTGAGTCAAGCCAGAACAGCCTCCCTCTTCTATCTTTTAACGTCCTCATATTTAGCTGTATATCACATTCTGTATGTATTCTTTTTTCTAATCCCAAATATAACTTATTTTCTAGCATACTCTAAGAACTATCCATCATGCATCCTTCCCTAGATATCCCAACACTATGTTCTATAGCTCCTATGTAGCATTTCTAAGATCTCTTCTATATACATATCATCTTTTGTCTATACATATGGACCATCCTAAACAACTGATTAACTCAAATACCACTTTTCTTTTTCATATCTTTTCAACAGCATCTTCTCTGTTGCTGCAATATAAGGTATATCTTTATTCTTCTCAAGGCTCTTCATTGCCATCCTTGGCTCAGAATGTTTCACTCAAGGTTCCCTTCAAGTTTTCATAAACACCCAGAAAGTCCTCTCTCATACCAGCTCACCCTAAAAAAAAATTTTGTCCTATGAAAAGATGTCGAGGAATTAGTTTGCTGGTATGCTGAAACTGTAATTTACAGCAATATAGTATCATTCCTTTCTTGTCTTCTTTTACTTCATCTTTCTGAATAAGCCTGTTGTCTTTGTTTCTATTTAGATTGTGTACTGCCTAGTGCATCTGGGTCTCACATGCAACTTCTCTGGTATACATCAATGCCTATCACATAAAATAAGGTTGGCAACTTTCCCACCCCATTTCTGAGACTGCTTGAAACATAGGATAAAGCATTCTTCTCTTCTCTTTTACTTATTTACTCAACCAGGTGTTAATGTACAGCATCTTTCAGATTCTGACTAAGATAATGCAAAATTAAAGCATCCTTCCCTCAGTTTTCCCATTTTTAAGGTTTAATAGCTTGTCTGATTTCCTTCAGTAATATAATTCTGAGCAATGCAAACTTTATTGTTTAATTTCTTACAGAAAATACTTAGGCCAAGTTTTGAATGCTTTCCCAGACTGATGTGGGACCTTTTTCCTCTGGCATTTGTTCAATATATGTTGGAAAGATGCTTTCGGTTTCTCTGCTCATTGAAGTTCAAGCAATCCTAACAGCCTTCTCAGTTCAAAACCTCTGTGGAGTTTTATCATTATCATGATACCCTGTTCAAATTTAAAGTGTTGATTTGTGCTTCCCCTGTAAAGTGTGAAGATTTCTGTTTTTCTTGGTGATAATATTTGTAGTGAGCTATACATATCCAATAGTTTCTAACAGGAGAGAAAAAATTTACGCACTATGATATCAGTAAGATAAACACTAGAAAAGTCCAAGAATTGATTTCTTCAAATATTATTCCTAACATTTTAAACAGTCTGTCTAACATTTTTACATTACTTGAAAATTGATGTTAGATGTTTATGTTTCATCACAGTGCTAAGTAAGCTTTGAGAATAAGCACATGACGCTGTGAAAAGGAATTGATAATGAAATACAGGTTAACAGACAGGAAATGTCTTGGCTGTGGATGAAACCGGATTGCTGTTCTTTGCTGCTCTAAAAGAATGACTGAACAACATAAATTTGATTGTGACTCCCTACAACTCCTAATGACCAGGTATAAAGATCATAAATAATGAAAAGAACAATTAATTTATCTGAGAGTTTAAGCAGATAGTGGACATGAAGAGCAAATTGAAACTAGACAGTTGCTGCAAACTGAGGCCAAGCAGAACAATATGAAGACCTTTTTATTGTTTACACTAATGCTTTCTTTGAGCAAGCAAATGTTCTAGAATTGTAAATCAAATACATTTAAAGAATGCTAACAACCTCTGGAAAATAACTAGTTTGTTAGAGTTGGATTATAAAGAAGTTTCCTTCTTTAAAAAGGAATTTTGTAGCCAGCAGATTTACTAAACCTATAGTTACCTATAGTGCCATATTTATAATTTTTTTAATTTTTTTTTTTTTTTAGAAATTAAACCCAACACTAACATAAAAATGTCAGTGGCTGAGTATGTAAAATGACTTTTTCTTAGCATTCTTTTTGAAACTATGCACACCTGAACTAGAATTATAATGGCTTTGACACTATAGATTAACATCATATAAGAGACCATAATTATGTCAAAGCAGCCACTTCACTCTGGGAAGGACAAAGTAGATATTTTTGAATGTACAAGTTAAGTGAACAGTCTGTCATTCATATCTTCATGCATTTCAATGGCACGTTTTTTCCCCTCTGGCACTTGTGGTTTTGATGTATCACCCGCCAGGAAAGGACATTGTTCTGGAAGGTTTAGCAAAAAAGCACTAAAATGTAACCACAAAAGAAGACTTCACGTAGCATTAAGGATCCGATTTAAACCCATAAATGCAATGAAATTTAAGAATAAGTCAATTATGATTGACATGTGTCCCTTAATGTATGGTAGATACTGCTTGCTGCACATACAGGAAGTTATTAAAACCATTTAACAATACATTTTGCATGATGACAGGCAGATCAAGGAACAGAGTCAATTATAACAAGAGATAGATAAATTAAAAAATCATGGGAGATAATTCAGTACAGGGATGTAATTAAAAGTTCAAGTGGTTATGTAAACCTTTGTGGTTCACTTGACAAGTGCCAATCACATGGTAACAAGTTGAAGGGACCCTGCAAAGAACCATAACTTTCCCTTTGGCTGCCTACAGTGGGTCCTCCAAACTCAAACACAGATCTCTGCAGAGAGGTGATTTTCAGTATAGCAATAGCAGTCACTGCTAATCCTGCTAAAGTTAATGTGCAGGTGGTTAAAACTTTTGTCTGTAAGTCTGACTTCTGAAAATTTTGTTTGTGGATATTAGCATTTGGTCACCATGAAAAACTGATCTTTGGTATAAAGACACTCATGCTCCTTAAAGACTGAAACAGGTGAAGAGAACCCTGAAATCTGTATGGTATGGAAAACCCTTCAATAACAAGATGACAGTCTCTTCAAATTTTTCCGTAAGAGAGAGGGGGAAAAAATGAGGGCAAGAACTGGAAGCAGTATGTTGCTGGTACTTTACTTGTTTTGCAGGAGGTACAGCTCATTAAAACATGCTTAAAATGATGCTGCTAGAAAAGCAGATTTTGAGTGAATGTTAGTGAGGTCTGCAAATAAGAGTTGAATTCTGCAACACAAACACATTCACCATCTCCCGTAGTTAGACGGGATGTGGTTTAGTAAACATTTCTTTTCTGTGGGACACGGAGTTATTCACACAGAGGGCACAGACAGACCAAAGCTCTCGTCAAAAAGCCACCCAGCCACATTCACACAGCACCAGATTCCAACTAATGCAATGACGTAACAGCTCTGGCAGGTGGGAGCCTAAATGGGGTTAGGACAGCTCTTTTTCTATCTGTCCTGTAGAGGTAACAAAGAAGACATGAAATACAGATTCTTTTCCATGTTTTGATATTAAAAAAAATATTCTGTAACTTTTATCAAAAATTGTCTCCTCTCAATATCACTGTCTTTTCTTTCTCTTTTTTACTTGATTTTTACTACCTAAATTGCAATGTTTTCAGTACATCTTTTATTACAGCACCTAAAACAGTAATGGACTGATGGTTCATTTCTTCATTTAGGCTCAGTACGAAGAGAACTACAACTTGTGGTATAAAATGGTAAGAACAGGCTCTACCCTTTCCTGGCACATTCTGTCATCCAACAGTATGGAACATTTTGCTATGAATTAATACTCAGCCTCATACAAGCATTGTCTCCACACTGCAGTAGGGCACAGGACAGTTACAAAACTTCACCAAGGTCATTGTGAAGTCTCTGTCAAAACAAGAATAGAACACACATGATTGCCAGTTTTTACTGTAGCTATGTAATGATTATTTCCCTGACACACAATATCTCTTTATGCATATGTCCTTAGTAATAAAAAATAGGGAAAAGAAATACCTCAGATACATATGATGCAGTTCATAAGCAGAACTCTCACTAAACAGTATGTCTTTCAAATTTTTCCATGCGGCATCAACATCTCTTTGAGGACTTTATCATTGTTACTGACACATAATCATTCCTTGCAGGTGGAAAACATTGTGCTGAGAGATAATTGGGATAGTTATTGGATATGACTCCTCACTGGTTTTAAGGCAGTATTAAGGCATGATTGCATTCTGCTCAAAGAAAAGAATGAATATTCTCTGCATTTATGTCAGATTGAGTGATTTATGAGTATTGTAAGTACTGCATTAGATTATAAGGTCTAATGTTATCTGATGGGATGCAATGCAAACTTAAAATATGGATGCTTTCCCCTTAGAGAAGAAAAATACAGATGCTTTCCCACCCGCCGGAGAAGAAAAGCTGGTTTGGTTGTGGGAGTCACATTTGCTTTTGGTTTATCTGGGCGGGGTAATTTGATCTCAGCTTATGTGGAGGAAGCTGTCATCTCACAGGGCCACACTCACTCTGAAGGGAACAAATATTTTGAAAACCCTTCCTAAATAAGTGGTCTTATTAATAAAAAAAAATCTGGTATCTGTAAATAAGCACTTTGCTGACACATTTCTGACCAATAAATCACTCTTAGGAATCTTGTTTGTGGTGGACAGCTTAAATGAGTAAGCAAACCTTGGTTCCTCAAATAAGGGTTTGGGCTTGAGATTATACAGGAGGAAAAGGGGACAGTTGAAGGGAGACAATTCTTCATCCTACAAGATCTTTGAGAAGGAAAACCCTGTCCAGATAATTGGGGAGGGGGAAACCCCCTACCCAGAGCAAGAAAAGTAATAGCTTTATATAGCCAAGAAACCTCTAAGGAAGCACTAAATTTGCTGTTCTCTGTTCTCCAGGATAATAGACACACACACGCTACATGTGAAGGTTGAGGTGTTTCTTTTATTCTAATTGTGTCACAACTGAATAAGATTAAACAGGTAAAATAATGTGCTCTATGTGAACAGCAGGTGTGTGATACCAAGGGAATAAGGACCATTTTTCAACAAAATGATAAACAGTTCTGTAACAAAACTAATGTTTTGTCTTTAATTCAAAACTGGTCTGACCCAAAGTCCACTGGAGTCAATGTAAGTTTCTGAATTAACTTCAGAGAATCAAGACCAGTATTATTTCTGTTTTTAGGGCTCATTGTTTAATTTTAGTAAAAGAAAACTGTTTAATTTCCTTTTTTAGAAGAAGAGATTTTACAAGAATACATGTCAGTTGTGTCTATGTTTTTATTAAAAGTTACTTCACTGGATACTTTGCCAGTAGAATGGTTAAGTCATGATATATTTTTAAGATTTTTGTCATTTAATGAAAAAGAATGTCAGAAATTAATCACCCCAAAATTTACACCTCATGCTATGGAAACTTCCCAGGAGGGGGAGGAGGGGGAAAAGTAAAGAAACTAGACATAATTTTATTGCTTAGGAAGACCTTTGGCTATTGTTCTGTGTTGCTTTTATGGGATATAATGTCACTATGTGCAATACTACAGACACTTCCAGTCATTGTTTCATATACAGAATTCCCACTGGCGTCAATGGCACTATTGCATGAAACTCCATGGCAGGATATGGCTGTAAGAGCAGTGAATGTTATCCTAATGTAACAAGTCAGATGACTGTAAAGTTATCACTAAGCCAGGTAATGACACCCCTGAAGCTGAATTTCCTTTGAAAAAAATAAGAAAATTATGAAGATATAGGACATCGAGTCCAGATCCCTCCTGCTGTTACTCCACAGCCAAACTCAGGTGAAGTATTTGTAACCTCACTCTCTCTATCATCTGCTCCCTCTTGCAGTTCCAAGAGCTGAAGAGGAGAAAGCAAGCTCTTCCACTATAAGGAAAAAGCTTCTCTGATGCCAAAATTCCAGTTCCATCTTTCCCCAGACCAAACCAAAGTTTGCTGCCAAGACATCATGCCATATCTGCTCTATTTCACAGATATCTGGCAAAGCAAACCACATGGACTATGTGGAAAGATGCAACCATCAAGGAAAAATGTAGAAGCCATGGGGCTTTTCACTTTGCGTTTTTTTTTTTTTTCATTACGGTCTGCATTTAAATGCTGGATCATCCTTATCTCCAAAAATCTGGTTTAACTGTAGCAGTTACCATCTCAGCCTAATTCTCAAGTGATCTGTCACCTGCCTCATTGAAATTAAAGTGGTGTCCACCTATATATTTTCAATTCTTAATTTGTGTGAGTCCTTCACCTTGGGATGCAGGGTAGCAATCAAGAAATAAGTCCAGAAGAAACATTCTTTTATTGGGGGGAAAACTTAGACAGTCACACCAGAGACATAGGCTGTTGGGAATATTGCAGGGTGTTCCAGACTCTGCTCGTGGCCATGCATCTGACTGCCTTCCCAAGTGGCCTTCAAAATCAACCATATCTAGGCATGTTGTATTTAAGATACCAGTTTAATGGATATGATTTCTCCAAACATTCAGCCTTATGGCTATTTTCAATTTTCCATTATCATACAGTGCCTGAGGTGATTCTTAAAAAGAAATTCTGATGGAAATGTTTTTGTCAGTTTTATGAGGAATGGAAGAACGGAGGATATACTCTCATTGTAAAAAGAAAAAAGGTAGTAGCACAGCTCCTGCAAAAATGTCTGATTCTGAGATGTGAAATTTAGCATGGGTCTCCTGTGCTTAGTTCCAGGGTAAAAAATAGATTGAGTGATAATAAACAAGAGAAAAATCATTCCTGTGCATGCTTGGTAGACAAATCGCCTGAGAAAGAGTGTGATATCATCCCATGATAGGCGAGACTGCTTTTTAGTCTCTGGAAAGGGGATAGCAAGTTCTATTGGCTCTCAACAAATCTGGGGTTTGTCCCTGCTTCTGCCACTGACCTCATGAGTGACACTGAGAAAATCATTTTTCTCTACTTTGTCTCTATTTCCATAGCTTTAAAATCAGGAAAAGATGCTTTTTTTTTTTTTTTCCTTCCTTTTCTTAGCATGGAATCACTTCATCTTTTCATATAGCAATAGTGACAACTCTTCTATGAATTTCTTTTACATGAAAGTAANGATTTTTTTTTTTTTTTTTTCCTTCCTTTTTTTTTTTTTTTACTTTTTTGTTCTTCTGTTTTCCTAAAGATCTCTCAGACCCCTCAATTAAGGATTCAAAAAAGAGCTAGATAGCCTTGGTACTATTAGCCTAAGTTAACATGGGAATAAACCAGAAATTATTACTATACAATTTTTTTTAATACAAACCTCCAGAGTTCAGTCTGGCACAAAATTATTTTGTATAAAAGCACAGAGAACCAACAAGGTAATAAGGCTACTTTTGTTAAAACTGCCATTGATTTAGGGAACTTCAGACTTATGAAGTCCAGTTTAGATGTTTTTTGTTTTTCATGTTTCCTTTAGTGAGAATACACAACTCCACCTCAAAAAACACAGAGGGCTGGAAACACCAAAGAATGAAACACAGCATGTTTCAAGTCAACTTTATTTCAAATAATAGGTGGTTTGATTTTATATTTAAAAAAAATACTTAGTTGACATTTTAGGAGATCAAATGCTGCTTCCTTTAGGACTACATCTGCATATGTATGTGTGGGCACACATGTGCATCTGTGTACTTTAATTAAAGTTTAGTTCTGTAAAGGCATTTAGAAGAAACAAAAAAAAAGAACAAAATCTGGTCTCTCAACTACTTTAATTGACAATATCTCAGTAAGCTGAGGGATTAATTTTATTCCAAATGCATGGCAAAAAAAGAAGTCAAAAAGTTTACTCAGAGCCAAGGGCAATAGGAGAGTCGCCTTTTTCAAGAAACATGGCTGTACAAAGCTTGCAGAGTTTATGGAATCTTTCTGGTTTGTATTGCTTTATAAGATCTGACAGAGGAGTATTGTTTCCAGAAGTGTAACTCCTTAATGTGTTTCCCAGAATTCTGAAAATATTATATGTAGGCATTAGCGTTCTAAGGGTCACCTGCATCCTGCTGGAATAACCTTACCTATACGTGGATAGAAGTAGGTAGTGATTTTTTTTCCCAATAAATTCTTGAGAATTACACAAAGCTGTTGAGATACTAAGGATGTCTTTAGCACAGCATACGTATATCTTAGTATACTTTAAAATCTTTAAGTGTTGAGAAAAACTTCCTACTTTGTTGTTTATTATTTCACAGAAAGCACAACATCCTTCTTCCCATCCCTCTTCATGTCACTAAATGTCTCACAGGTAGCATTCAAAGGAGGTCTGAAATTCTAATACAAACTAACTTGATCCAGAAGTCTCCTCTCAAGCAAATTATTCTGATCATTAGTACAGCTTCACATGGTATTTCCATGGATGTAAAGCACATGAGATAAATATTTTAAACCACTGCTCTCCTGTACTGACCATGTGCAACCAATTGATTGTTGGCTATGCCTAATTATTTCTTATTTTTTTAATAATCTGTGAGCTGTAAAGCACCTATCATGGCTGCCACCCAGACTTTTCAATAACATTAAAACAAAGCAAAACAAAAGAGCCCTCAAATATTGACTCAGTAATCTATCTCCCTCCCTCAAGGAAAGCTCGCCTGCCATAAAATTTCAATCAATTACACACACACAATTGTGAAAATATGGGCCTCAAAACTTCATTCAAAACCCTGATTCTGCTAAATACAGATCAACATGTAATTTCTCCTTCTTTTCTATTTTTAAATCATGTTTTTGACAAATGTTGAAATTACAATGAGTGGTTTAGGTTGTTTTGCTTTCTCTTTTACGTTGAAGGGTTTGTGGAGGGTTTCATGGGTTTAATAGCTACGTATTCTTCATTGTTCCTTTAAAATACTAATAAAAGTGATGAAAAGGCATGAAAAATCATCACTGATTGCATAGGAATTCACTTAAAATACGATCTTTCCTTTGCTCAGTTATCATCTGTGATGGTGTTTCCTTACAGAAATGGTAAAGGGCTAAAAGTTCTTAATAAAAAACACATGCCTTTCTTTACTCCACCACCACACTTGAATGCATTCCCCTGAGGAAAACTACACCAGGTTAACCACTGCAAGGCAGCCTGATGGTAAATCAGATCCTTTTTTAAAAATGCATTCCCAGAAGATTCAGTTTAATACACTGTATCTGAGAATACCTCTGTGAGGTTGTCTTTTCGTTCTGATAGTCTCGCTCTTCATATTTGGAAGCTATCTCAGCTGGTGAAAGGTAACAACAAAAAACACCATTTTTAGCCAACAAAGCAAAAAAGACTAGAATTACTTAGAAATTAAAAACAAGGAGAATTTATATGTTGCATTCAGTATCTTTCTTTGTATCTCTGGACATGCAAAATGCTTCACACTTCACAGAAGGAAAATTGGGTGATATCCCTTGAAGTATGCTAAGAGGCAGTGTTACTGGTCCAAACCTTAAAATATGATGACACTGAGAAGCTTGTATCCATACTTATGAGCAGGTCTTGAATATAATGGACTTTCTCGTTAAAAAGTGGAAAATGTGGTCTTAAGGTTTTTTATTTATGTTTTGAAAGTTTATGTTAATTTGAGAAAATATCCCCATACTTAAAATGGAAATCACTGTGGATTTAGCAACAGGATTTGTCTTCGAAGAAAAAAATTTTAAACCAGATCTTCCCATTTGCAAATGGCATGTTGGAGTCTGCCAGTGATAATCGATTCCACATAACACAGCTTCACTTCCTTGTTCAGGAGCGGTGACATAGCCTTCCTTGCACATTAAGGGGGGGCAGAGGGGGAGAGAAGGATCTTAATTCAAAGACAGAAAGAGAGGCCTTGAACGAGCATTTGACCTTGCTCTGAAGGAAATAAAAAAATAGTAAGTGCTAAATGAAGTAAAAAGAAATAGTTTGTGATTGATGAAATAAGAGTATCAGATCAGCTGGTTTTCTGGCAAAGCTGCTTTCCAGAATGGATAGAGGGACATAATGCCTAACAATACTTTCCCCCATTGTCCATCATGCAAGTAGCTTCAAAAGCACACTAGGAAGGGCCATCTTCATGAAGGTGTTAGGTACAAGAAGGGTTATCAGGTTAGGAAGAGGCTCGTTTTCTTTGTAATTTCTCTCTCAGACTGTGAGAGGTTAAAATGGTTAGGCAGTTTTCCTTCAGTCCATATCATGGCTCATTCCTACAAGCAATAAAATGAAGGAATTACTTGTAAGGGCAGAAATGTCATTATTTTTGCACTCATCCTGACCCCAGCATCTAAAAATACAAAATGCTGGAATTTGTGGAGCAGGTGACATTTTAAAAAAGGGCCCAGGGAAGTCTAATAGTGTAAAGGCTAAATGTACTTAGGAGGTGGGGGAACAGAAATAGAGAGATATCTCTGCTTCTGACCTAGGCCTCACAAGATTGGCCACATAATTCATTTCAATGACTCCTTGTCTGTGCAGTTTACTTCTGGGTTTAGACAGAAACATTTCTCTTTAGCATAATGGATCACAGTGTCAAGTTGCCTACCTTCTGCTTTCAGAATGGGGTTAATTTTAGTCTGATCCTCATGTTGAACACACAAGGAATATATATGACTCATCAACCTTTGCCAAAAGCATAAGATACATTCCTGAAACTCAAAGGCCATCCACTATTTGAAAAGATTTGGCTGCCTTGTATTAATTGAATGGAGCTTCCTTTTAGATCTCCAGCAGCCTACAGAAGCTGCACAAGATATATAAAATTTCTAAAACATTGTATCACAGTTGTTCAATCCCCCATTTTTTTTTCCCCTTCTTTTTTTTTTTTCTACCTAACAGCCTCACTATACACCCAGTCAAAATCAAGTACTTAGTGCTGCTTCTGCAGGGATATCACATTATTTCTAGTGTATTAGCTAGTATATCCTGCAGGCTCTCATCTCTGAGCATGCTACAGCCTGGAGAATCAGGCATTTGAGCAGTAGTTAAAGAAGAATTAATGCAATGGTGAGCAAAAGTTCTTTTTACTCTTCCTGATTTGAAGGCAGACATGGCTAAATACTGAATCATATGAGTAAAACGTCAAGGAATCTAGAAGTATAGTAAGGATGGCAACATCGTTTGAGAAAAATTAAGACATTTCTCTGTATTTCCCTTAGTCCTTTTTGTTATAATCACCAAATACCTGCTAATATTGTCAGTCCCTCCACTCAAATTTCCAATTCTCATGTGTAGCTGGGCCACCTACAAAGGTGTAAGCAAAGTATTCAAAGGGCAGAATAGCGCAATCTTAGTAAGGGAATTTTAGGCACTTCCTGTCTCAGAGGACCTAGACTTTTTTTTTTTACATTACTTTTTCAGAGTAGATTTGACCTGAAGCTAAAATCCCTGCTATGCTGTAGGTCATAACAAAAAACTCATGGGCTTCACCAGGGTCAGGCTTTTTCTTAAGGAGCCTGTAACACATTTTGCTGCTGCAAAACAGGACTGAGTCGAAACAGCAGATATGTTGAGCAACCTGGTGTCATTTCTTAAGAGGCATACAGTAGCAGCTTGCGGTGCAGCAGGAAAGACACTTGAAGTTCCCTATGAACATGATTCTACATTTCACATGGCCAGTTCTTCTGCTTCCTCAAAACATAATGATTCATCAGATTTAGCCACAAGCCATACCAAAAAGCTCCAGTCACACGTGGCTTCATCATTCACTGCTATATTCACCCTGCCCTTCTTACATCGATGTTTCTTCTCTGTGCCCCTCTTCCTAGCAGAGAAACCAAGCAGACCGACAATGCTGGGCCTGCTGCAGCTTTGGAAACATGCTTATCTAGCAGCGTCCTTCTTGCCTTTCTGACTTCAGAGAATATCAAAGCCTATCTCTTCTTCCCCAGCCTCATAGAGACAACCCTTTAGTCAAAGCACAGCCACTGCTTGCTGTCAGAGTCAGCTCTCATCAAGGGCAATACCAGCTTTTTGCCACGGAGCCCCTCAGTGCCAACTGCAGTGGGAGACATTGTCACTGCACTGATAATTTTTTTCAGAAGCCTAAGTCAACCCCTCTGAGACACAGAGAGCCTCCTGCTATAAACTGGCATAGTTCCATCAAATTTATGCTGAGTTACACCATTTGCAACCATAAGTCTATCCTCTTGTGTATATGAATTACAAAACAGATTTTAGTTACAGTATCCCACATTGCTCCTCAAGTAATAAACCATACAATATTCTCAATCTCCTTAGATGCATTTTTAGTAATACCTTGTAATATTTTTATAGTCTTCCTACCTTCACTAATTTCATTAACTTAATGGTCAATGTCTTTATACTTATTGAAAAACCTCAGGTTAAAAATGGTTGTTAAGTATAGAACAACAATAAAAGTACAAAAGAAAATTGTAGTATTTGATGAAAATACAACTGGCAAAAATAGAGAGGTTCTTGTTCACTCTCTAGTTATAGCTTTTAACCACAGTACATAATCAAACTCCAGATTTTAGATGCATATGAAATGTGAACCCTAATCTAAATAACAAGTAACCTCCAGTATAATGGGATGAAACAAAAAAACATAGCTCCAAACAGTCCTAAAACTTGGGGGTTTCTAAATCTGGGTTTGAAATTTATGGCTTATGTCTACTCAAATAAACTTCTATTTAAAACCATATTTCAATAAACTTCTATTTTGAGGTTTGAGCCTATTTAAGTAAGCCCTTTAAAATTGAGTTCTATTTATAGGCCCCAAACTTATTTACAGTATCATTTTTTATTATTTTAGGATTAGCTATATCTTCATGCAAAGAAGAACCTTTGTTCATAATATATTTCTCCCCTCTTCATCCATGACATAATCTAAAGGATGCAACAGAAATGGTTGCATCATGTGGTTATTATTATAAATAAATCACTTATTGGCAGTATTTCAAGATAAGAGCATACAAGAAAGATGAGCGTGAGAGGGTGAGAAGATTTTTGTTGCTCCTATTCCCATTTTTTTTTCTTTTTGTTGCTGTCTTTGTTTGAAATAAATTTAGTATAGGAGGTTTTGAACTAAGTTTAATTGAAAAGTAGTCAATGTCCTCACTGAGTATTTCCCAAACTGGATACAACTTAAGACTATTGGTAAATGTTATGATCCTTTTATACAGTGTTCAAAAACATCACCCAAAATGAAATTACCACAATTATTTTTGTAAAAATGTTTGATGCCATACCTTTCTTTTTCAGAAGGCTCAGGTCTTTATTATCCACTACCATCAACGTATCCCTTTTTTTTCCCCTCTATACTAATCTCTTTCCTTTTACTCACATCTCTGCCTGTCTTTTCCCTTATGTTAGTACCCCTCTTCTCCTGTTTGGGGCCAAAAAACGATGGTGAACTCAGCTGATCCTCAGAGATCAAAAGCATATGTGACTGTGCTAGTCACCTTGCAGTATTAGGGCTTTTATAGCTTTCTTCTTATCTCCCCATTAGCACTTGAACTATACCTCTTTTTCATAAGGCTCCAAGTTCTCTCTCAGGAGAGATGAGCAAAGAAATAGATGACAGTTTGCCACTTCTGGGTTTTCCAAAAGTTGGCAATCAAAGTGAGAAGTCATGAATCCACAGTACTGCTGCTGTATCATTTTCTGTAGACCTAAGACATAAATTGTCATATGATTCCTTTAGGCTCCCTTACCTCATATGCCATGTTTTTGTTTTAACAAAGAAAAAGGTCCATCCTTTTTTCCATTTCAACTGAGGAGATATGACAAAAGACAGAGTTTTCATGAACTAATTACAGTCCTTTGGAAATTACCTTTTGTGCTAGGAAAATATGATTTTTTTTCTTTTTTTTTTCCTACTGATGAGAAAGTAAGCAGTATGAATAAAAAGTACTATTTAAAGAAAGAGTACAGTTACATAACCTTTCCACAAAATTCAGACAATTTTTTTAGCTCCCCTTAGCAAAAAGAACTATGCTACTTCCACAGAATTATACACACAATAATCTATAAAAAGATTTCTATACAGAAAAAAAATAATAGGTTTTTTCCTTTGGAAGAGAGTATTGCCTGATGTCACAGTATACTTTCACCATTCAACAATGCCATCACGTTTTGCCATATTCTAAAAGTATACAGCAGAACCTGCCAGCATATACTTCTGTCTCTCTAGTCTGAAAATCAAGCAGAAATGTGTGCACATACTTAATGACAGACTCCAGCCCCTTATGGTGCAGGTTCACAGTCATCATAAGCTGATATAGAGCCACACTGTCACCAAAACAGAGCCCTAGGTCAGAAGGCAGTTGCCTACACTGAAAAACCATGATCATGACCCCATTTTTTGTTGCTGATGTGGTCTAGAAGGACAAAGTGGGTAGTCCTCCCAAATCAGCAAAGCATTTACCAGCACCACTGCTAGAAATCAGAAGAGAGGTACTTCTTGAAATGCAACAAAATTTGGTGGGGTTTAAAGAAAGTATACATGTACCAAGAAGAGTCATGTAAGTTAAAGGGCATATGGTTAATTATTTCACAAGCAAGATCTGTGCAGGAAAAGATCTATTGCAGTGTCTCTGCAATGTATTGTCCACAGCTTAGATGCTGTACTGAGAAAGCACAGGAATGAACCAGTACTCAGCTGGGATAAGAACAGCATTGAGGATTTTTCTACTGCAAAGAACTGTATGTAAAACTGTTATCTATTCTTCAGTGTTTGATCAGTGTGTGAGAGGAACCCACACATAGTTTGTAATCATATAGGTGTAATTCAGACTTTCAAGTTTCCTCAGCAAACTCCACTAGCATGGGAAACAGAACCAAGATGAGTATAGTACTCAAAAGGCATGAATTATGTAATTCATTTTACTTGCTATCTCCTAGGACCCCTTAGCAAGCATTTCTTTTTCAAGCTACATGTAATATGCATTGAGAAAAACACAGTTGTTTGGATGGAGGTACCAGATTTGCATCTGTATTAGAAATATTCTTCCTCTCTCTATGTCCCCCAATGAAAAGTAATTATTTCTCATTTTAACAGACAACAGCATGGCAATTTTTACATAAGAAAAACCAAACATCATGTGAATCATGCACAAATCTCTTATTTTTCCAGGAAGAGTAGAATCATGAAAACAATTGTAACAAAATGTGGCATACTACTTTAGATGCCTTCCTGCCAGCCAGAAAAGAAAAGCAGCAACACCAAAACAAAACAAAGCAAAACAAAACAAAAAAACAAAACAAAAAAAACAAAACAAAAACCAAACAACAAAAAAAAACAAAAACAAAAACAAACAAAAAAAAAACAAAAACAAACAAAAAAAAAAGGCACAAAGAAGCTTTGTGGTTTATCAACTATACCACTGAGCCTTTTGGCCATCATTGTAAATCTCTTCAAATTCTTGCTCCTGTTTTGATGGAAAACATTCAGTTCTATAATAATAGTACTTAGATAACCTGTACTTGACCTGTCTTTGGATAGTGATGATTTTCCATACAAGATGTTTTACTGTGATAACATAGTGATTCAGACACTCTATCTTAAGGCAGCTGGTGTACAAGTGCTTGGCTCTGGGAATTTTTTTCTCCACTGCTATTTGAATGTAAGCTGCGTGCTGAAGGCCTTTCATCCCAGGCACATTTTCAAAGTATTCTCCCAGTTAATGCATTTCCATTAGAATTCCTCTGTTTTTTATTTCAAGAACACAGCATTGCACCCATGGGAACTGAGCTTTTCAGGTGTTAAAGAGGATTTGTTATAAAGAAAGTGATTATAATAGGATTTAATGTAATTGAAAGTCAAGGTACAGTAGCCATACACTGTATCAGAGACAGCATTAAACTTGTTTTGTGAGTGAAGGAGTTTTGCTAAGTAAAACCTGGGGCCACAATGAATAAACCAGGGTGGAAGACCTCCTGCTGTTGTGCTCCGTTCATTAGCCAGTGCTGTCCTGACTGCCTTGCTCCCCAGAGAGGCAGGACAAGCAGCAGAGCTGAACTCCCAGAGGCTTGTATAGTCATGAAAAAAAATCTTTGGAAGCAGCAGAGGCAGCTCCCACAGATTCAGCGCATCCACGCAGGTCCTCACCTTGCAGGTTGTCACTAGCTCTGGAAGAGCTCTTTCCAGCCACAGCCCCAGGTAAGTTGCACAGATGGCCTGACATTGCTGTGCAAGGCAATGCTTTTGTTCATGGGACCAATGTGTAACTAATTTGACTCTTCCACAAATTCACTGAATTCCTTTGTGCCATCGACCCTGCTGGCAAGCAAAGGAGTTCTCAAAACTCTCTGGAAGAACCC
The DNA here is from genome assembly GCA_013400415.1 of Scytalopus superciliaris. Lineage (NCBI taxonomy): Eukaryota > Metazoa > Chordata > Aves > Passeriformes > Rhinocryptidae > Scytalopus > Scytalopus superciliaris. The sequence goes on along the minus strand of VXBX01005210.1, from coordinate 569,874 downwards.
TGTTCCCCTTAATTGCTTTCCTTGCATTCTTGAAATCCTGTGGACAGACAGGCTTACGGTATCTCACATATTTAAATAACCCTTATTATCAAGTAATTGCCATTCTTCAGAATTTTCATCGTCTTTTTCCTTATCATAGCTTGCACTCTTTACTTTTGGCTTCATTCCTGCTCCCTCTCCATTTTCCAGGGGATCTTGCTTACCTCAAACAGTATTTTGAACTTAGCCATTTAATCATAATTTGTTTTCTCTTTCCTCCTGCTTTCTTTTTAGCTGCTTCTGTGAGTATTACAATGTCCTTAGTTAACTTCTTTCTTGATTGTATGTGGGTAGTAGAAGTCACTGCTATTATCTTTTATTCCACTTGTTCCCTCTTTACTATTCTTCAACATTATGCATTCAGTAACTTCTCCAGATCAGAGGTCAGGAATTTAGACTCACTACTATTTGGGCACTTTTATGTCCCTAGATGACTTGGTCAAAATGTTTTTCATTTAAAAGACAAAAAGTCTCTTTCAATAAAAACGTACTTTTAAGGAAAGAAAAATATATACTTTACAATGTTTGCCATGGCAAAGGGGATTGTTCCAGAACAAAATCAGTTCAGATCAGACCAACACAAACTAGATTGAGGCTTTAACCATGCTATTGCTTCAGTTTTCCCTTTTCACAGGAAATCTCTAACAAAAAGCCTGACATTTTTCTTTCAAATTTCCAACAGATATAATTGGCATTTGGAGGTCATAGTGAATGTAGGTGACTGCATAGATACATTTGACTTTAAAAAAACAATGACAGCTCTGTATTTTAGGTCTTCTTTAATCTGGGTCTTCACACTGAACAAAGATGTTCAGAATAATGAAGCGTTTTCATGCACTACAGTAAGCGTAATTTTCTCACAAGCTGTGCCTGCCTAAATGACATAGAATATATGCCCAATCTTGAGCCAACGACAAATCAAGCAACTTGGGGTCTGCTGCATGTATGCATATATGTACCAGCATCATAATCATCATCATACCCCACCCCTTTGCTTGTTGCCATCCCTGACACACAGACCAGTCAGTAGTGTTGCATGGCAGCAACTGCAAGAGTATGACAAGCAGCTAGACAGCTCCAGTTCTAAGCAACATGTTCCTGTATGGTTTGCTTGTCATGCTTCTGCCCATCCACAGCTCAGAAGCTGCATGAGAGTAAAAAGCAGATGTTCTGCTGTAAGCAGGCACCAAGGAAAGCACACTCTAGTTCCAGAAAGGAAACAAATTATGTACCATCACCAAAGAAGGCTGAGGGTGTTGGGTGAGAGAAGAGAGAAGCGGATGTTTGTTTTCAAGGCTTCCTTGCTTCTTGTCTTGCAAGTCCACTTTTAACATTCTCCTAGATGGGGCATGAAACTGGAAATCCCAGGTTCACCATTCCCATCCTTCTCTTATTCTGATTACAGCTTGGGCAGCATCTGCAACTCTGAACCATCTCTTTTATTCCATTTCCCAAATGTGCACTGGCCATGCACTCCTAACATTCCTCATACACAGAAGAGAAAAAGTTGTTTGCATTATTATTATTTCCTTCATTTCTGCCATTTCACCTCTCTATTTTGGGTCCGGATTTGTAGTCTTTCTTTCTGAGGAAGAGAGGGAAAAAAAAAAAAACAACAATGGAGGAAGTTCATTATGAAAAAAGTGAAATGTCACTGATAATTAGTTAAGAACACCAACCCGAGGAACCAGTTTAGGAACACACATAGACACACACACATACAAAACAATTAGTGTTTCAAGCTTAAAATTCAGGACCTTTGATGAAAATGTTCAATGGTGAGAGGATCAATTTCTGGTGATGTTCTTGAAGGGCAGAAAGAGAGATAATAACTTTGATGCCGACTCTTTGTTTAAATGACTATTGTTTGTAGTTAGCTGCTATTTAATCTCCACTACAGAGAGGAACCACTACACAGCTAAACTCTCTTCTAATGAGATCATTATTTTCTTACCACTCTTCAGAATGAATGTCATTTTACATAGCAAAACTACAGAGGCAGCGTTTTAGAACACTGCTACCTTTTATCTAACCAACATAAGAGGCACTTGAGAAAAGGACAAGGAGGGTCAAGAAGAAAATGTATGCGGCAGAGCTTCTTTGCCTGGCAGGCAAGGGAAGGACAAAGGAAGAGGTCCATGATAACAAGACTGACCATCATTATCAGTGGAGAGGGGTCCAAGCTGCAAAGTTTCAGAAATAGTTAGAGTGGGTTTGGCCCAGTATATTAAAGGGATTTGCCTAGATTTAATGCCAACCTTCAGGGTTTAGTCACATTTTTAATTACCGCTAAATATTGTTTAATACTTTGACATTTGCCAATTATTATCCAGCCTGGAAAGATACCAGTCAGCTTAGCACCAACAGAAACCTCGCTGCTTCTGCGTACTGCCCCTTTAAAGAGCGAAGTCTTTCCCTCACAGACAAAGGGGACATGCATGCGGTATGTGCCATTTTGCATTTCATTTTAGCTGCAGACTGAGAGAGGGGAACCGGTGCATTCTGCTACAGCGGTTTCAAACCCTTCTGCCCGCCCTGCCCCTGGGCCAGATGCTGCTGCCTTCCCTTAGAGCTCCGACCGCACACCCCGAACGTATGCCCACGCTTCGGTCACTGCAGCTCGCAGCGCACAGCTCTGCACTGGCACACCGCATCGCCGTTCCGGCCACGGAATCCTCGAAGCAGGGAGGGAGGGTGCGCACTGTTGGAGGCAGTCACGTTTTAAATTGCTGTAAGTCGCTGCTTTGGTGCCTGCCACTCGGATCAGTCAAGCAGAGCATTCATATTCATGGGGCTGACACTCTACCTGTGCCCCTCTGCCTTGTTAATAAATGAACGGAGTATTCCGAACAGGAATTTGCAGTCCAAGGAGCTGCCTAGAGCCAGCTAATCAGAAAAAGTAGTCCCAGGGAGCAGGTAGAAATCATACTGCCATACTTGAGCAAATCATACTTGAGCATTCAGAATTGTGAAACTGGCCCAAGGAATCAGGAGAGCTACTTAAAAATCATATTATTTCAATAAACAATTCGCATGGGAATGCTTTTATTTGCTTTTGGATTTTACAGATTCCCAGGATCATGTTTATAAACTTTTAGCCAGAATATAAGGCCCTGAAGACTCTTATTAAAAAGGGAAAGAGAGAGAGATCTGCATCGCCTCCTGCAATCCCAGGAATGAGCCACATGACAACAAAAGATGTGATCAGAAATCCTACCACTTGTCAGACTTTTAAAGCCACCAGAGCAAGCAATCATTTAACCTCTTTCTCCACCTCTCCCTCTCTCCCCATATTCCTCTTTAAAAACGTGGAAGTTTTTGCTTTTGTTCCTTCCGTTGTTTCATTTGTTCCCCCTGTGCTTCTCTAAATCTGAAGTAAGTCATCTCTTTTGCCCTTTGTTTATGGGAAAACATGTTCGAGAAGCGAAAGAATCAATGCTCCACTCATCAAATGGAGGAGTGCTCGGCATTCATAACGTGAATGGATGAAAATAAATGCCTCTGGCTGCAGTTCTCGCCCTGCCGCTCCACGCTGCGGCTGTGCCGGGCCAGAATCGGCGCGGCGGGCGTGGGGAAAGGGGCCTCTTTTTGAGCGTTCAGGGTAATGGTCAGAGCACTCAGGCATGTGCAGACATGCCAGTCCTGGCCCGCGCTTTCTGTATTTGTTTGTTGTTTGTTTTAACAGCTGCTAATAATTATATTATCCTGCTACAGAGGTAGTTCTGGGAACTGGGGATCTTTGAAAGCACCCAAGTGATAGGAGGAAGATGCCGCTTCCCTCCCCCCAACTCCCCTTCACCATGTTAGTTTTCAGATACAAACAGCATTCCTGCCTCATTCCCCTCTGAAGTTAAAAGACTTAAATTCTTTACAAGGAAGGTCATCCTTTCGTAGCCAAAACGCTGTTTGCTTTTGCCTTTCCACTCACTTTCAAATGAAACAAAAAATAACCCTGAGAGTGTGCACCAGCCCACTTCAACAACTCAGAAATTAAGCATAACAAGTTCGGGGAGGGGGAAAAAAATAAAAGACTGTTTCAGTTTAGTGATATGCGTGTGTGTGTGTGTGTGTGTTTTCAGCACAGTGCACTTCCCAGCAGCTCTTCCACGAATGCTGTGCAGAGTGTTCCCAACGTGACCCGATGGTGAGTTAGCAAGCTCTGGGCACATGGGCGGCAGTCACACGGTGTTCAGGACCTCAGTGTGCTCACTCAAAGGAACACTGTCAACTACCTTTAATAGTGTTAAATATAATTTATCGATTCTCTATTGTTTGTAATAATAACTTCCCTGAAGCTTGAGGATAATGTTTTCTTTTCCCCTGCAGATTTTGTCCTGTCAAACATTTTTTTTTTTTTGTGGTGTTGCTAATAGACCTTGAAATTAACATCACATTTATATTTAGGATCCATAGCAGGATTGTTTGTGCTGCTGCACTCCACTCATCCATCAGCAAAGCAAAATAGGAGAAGGAAGATGCATCTGAGCCCCTTACCACCCTGGGAAAAAATGGGTCAAATTGTGCCCTTAGACGTAGGCACAGAACTCTCATTAAGGTCAGAAGGAGCCTGGCTGCATATGTGTCACTGAGGCAGAATTTGGCTCCGTGCTTATTAGCTGATTGGAGCTGTAAAGCTAGAGGGGGCATAAAATGTGGGAGGGGTTTTAATGTGTCCTATATAAACATTGGTTGTTGGGGATTTTCATATCATTCTGTGAGATCAGGTACATTTAAAATGAAGAAAGGTGTACCTAATTACCTATAAAATTAGAATAAGCTTTAAAGTGAATTAAATTGGGGTCTAAACCAAGTGACAGTATCCCTTTGAACAGTCACCTAAGAAAAATTACCAAGCTCCAAGTAAAATTGGAAGACTGGGTTTGTCAGACTCACTTGTATTTAACAAAATGGCAGTTATTCCACTTTACATTAGCAATTAGCAATAAAGAATTTATAATTTACTTTGAACTTTTTCCCCCACTTTAACAAAACTTCAATAAAAGACTTATGCTGCTATTAAAAGTACATTGTGTGGAGAACCTCTCTAAGTATGTATCAGGGTTCCATTAGCAAGCGGGAATCCGGAAATCTTTAAAGGGCCCCTTGTTATACCTGCTAGTATCTCCTTCTTTCCCGTGGAAAATGAGAAATGAGCTGGAATGTAAACAGGGAGGAGGAGGAGAATAAGAAAGGCACCAGGAGTGCATTTGGGATAGCCAAATCCTACAGTTTTGCACAAGGCCTCTGACTTCTAGGGAGGGGATTTCCATCGGTTGTAGAGAGCTGATGATGCATGGAAGGCTGACGCTGCAAAACAGCCGGCCCAGGGGGAAGGGAGCAGGGAGAGGATGAAGGAGTAGTATATACAGCTTTTCACCTTTTGGTCTCTATTCAATTCACTCTCTCTGCATGTTATGAAATCACTCAGTGCAACACAACCTGATGAAATAATCATGCTTACAAAACCTGTGTGTATCTAGAAATTGCCAGAACTTCATTTATATATAGGGCTCCCATACAGGAAATAAAAGCTGGGTGATTTATGACATTTTATTGCACTTCTTGGCTATTGCTAATGTTTTCTTCATTGAGAAATGGCAGAAGCTGCAATTTGGATTTTTACTGTGCAGTTCACCAGCCTTCTCCCCAGCCCCCTTCCCTCTTTTTCCTTTCCTGGGTGAAGTTGCTTTGAGTTTAGGAGATGAAAGTTTATGAAGGCAGAGGAGTGTCAAGGGGACTGAATCCAAACACAGAGCCAATGAGCATGTTGCCAGATTTTATCTACCCTCACTGAAAATACAGTATCCAGAAAAAGATGAGTGATTATAAAGCAGAGTGACTAGCCTCTAACTTACACAAAAATTCTTGGACTGGTCTCTAGTTTTCTTTTTTAAACAAACAAAACAACGTTTCCTGGTTGGCAGTTCCCAAAGTCTTTCCTTTTTTTCCCATTTTTTGGCACATTGCTGAAAGGTCATGCTGATGTATTTCCAAAACATGCTCATTGAGTACAGCCTTGCAAAAAATAAGAGCCCCTTTCTTTAAGGCCTGATCCTCCTCTCATTTAAGGCAGAGACAAAATTTCAGCTGTTCGCAGGAATACAGGAGTAGAGCATAATCAGAGAGTCAAACTCACTGTAGGATTAAATATAGGCTGAGTAGCACCAGCTACTCCTAAAGCTGCTGACACCATTATACAATCCTGTTTACCATTGCTTGTGTCTGCCAGACTATAATGGTTCAGGCTGACAATGCTCGTGGTACTTTTCAGCCTCAGGTAAAGATTTCTGACAATGAGGCAAGGGCTAAATCAGCTGTTTCTCATGTTAAAATAGTCTAGTAATGATTTCTTCAAAAGCCCTTGTGCCTATGCACTTCAGGGAAGGAACCTGTGTGCTTTATTTCTAGGATGAACCATATTCCACCAAAATGTTGCCAGATGAAAAGCCTTTCCAAGATTGTACTTTCCATATGCTCAATGAGCTGCAATTTTAAACTGCTGAGTTTGTTTAAGCATCATGCATTAAAATACATAAAGAGACGGCTGCTTAAACTAAAGGTGCACAAGCACACTTTGCCTGCTGACCCAAACATTTGAGTTTGTTTGCAGGCATACTGTCTTGTAATGTGTGCACATGTACCTACGTGCATGTGTGTGTGTGTGTGCGTGTGTGCATGTGGCTGCTGTTGTTTATTTGGCTTAGGCAAGCAGGCAGGAGGATGGGTAAATGGACAAAGAGCTTGACTAGAACTCAAGGAACTTACGTTCTGTTCTTGGCACAGCATCAGGTTTCCTGCATGACCTTGTATAAGTCACTTATTCTGTCCTGTGCCTTAGTTGTCCTTGTCTGTAAGAACTTTCCTTCCTTCCAGTACTGCTATATAGTTAAAAACCATTAATGAACCAAACAAGAATTCGCCAGGGGGGCAGAGAGGAGGGGTGGGTATTAAAGGAAAACTTTCTTGATACTTGACTTGAAGTGTCTCACTCTTTACAAGTAACTTTAACTGAAGAACAAATAACGTTATCAGTATTCACTGTTGTGTTGTAGTAGTGCTCAGATGCACTAGTCATAAATTTGGAACCCATTGTGCTGGGTTCTGTGCAAGCAAAGGACCAAAGTATGATATATTTGGCCTCAAATTTACCATCAGAAGGATTTTCATAATCCTGGATAAATTTGAGTCAGCACTGCTGATCTTTGTGCTTAGCACTTGTTTTTCTAGAGTTTTTATATTTAAGGGAACACAGTGTGAACTTACTTAGTTCACAAACACTGAAAGTTTCACATACCACTCTGATAGGAAGCCTGCTGCTCTCTCCTTTAGTTGCTTTCAGTGAGAAGTGAAATGTTGGCTTCTGGATCAGGCTTTTATCTAAGGAGTTAAAGCAAACACCAGTCTGTTGCCTTTCAACTCCAGTCCTGATCCCAGTGAGTTTGCAGAGGGCTGAGAGGCTTTGAAAAGAAAGGCAGGTTTTTTGTCACCTTTGACACACAAACATCCCAGCAAGTTACCTTGTTGTTTATTTCCACTGTACAACCCCTAACATGCTGCTTTCAGGGTGCTTACCTTCCATAGCATGACCTTTCAAGCAAATAGATCCCTTCAAACTTTGGAATCCAGTGAGGTAGAATTAAAATCATTGACCTTTCATTCTCCTTTCCTCTTAGCCCACCTCCCTCTCATATGCTTTCTTTTAATAACCAAGAAACACATCTGCAGTTTTTGCTGTAAACACTGCAAAAAGCATTAAGGTTTTTAAGGTAACCTTGGCAAAATCCAAATTAGAAAACATACTGCAGTGATTCACATTTAACCTCCAAGTTATTTTGCAGCATAGCTGACAGCCTGCATTCTTCAGAACTTTGTGTTGTTTGCTTTTTTTCTTCCCCTTTCTCTTTGTAAGCAGCAGGACAAAGAAGAAAAACAAACCCAAAACAGCATAGGAATTTTTTTTCTCCATTAGGGGCCTGGTATGTAAAATACACATGAAGAACTAGTTCCTTTTCTGGTCACTGAACTAAAAAGAGACATATTTTTCACAAGATTAGAATAATTGTCAAATCAACAACAACAACAACAAAATAGCCACCTGGGGGTTTTTTAGAAAAAGTTTTGTAGCCTATTAGTTGATGATTTAGGTCTTCAGCTTCATCCCCTCTAGTCAGGGCCACACAGCCAAGAAAACGCCTTCACTGCTCAAGTCATCACAGTACTGTCATCATTTCCTAATCGTGCCTATGCCATTGCCTTGGATCATCCTCCAGAGAAGAGGGGAAGACAAAATCAGTTTGGTGAGCAGGGTGGGCAAGGTACCCCCCAACAGCAGTGCAGTGGCAGTCATTCAGGATGGAGGGCATCTGCTCAGCCTCACTGAGAGAGCAAAAGCAAGAAAAAGATGCTGCAAAGGCAAGGGGTGGGGTTCTGTTTTTCTCAGAAACGTGCTGCACTGTAGGACTGTGCCTTTTATTTTTGGCACAAATTGCTGTAGCAAATTATATAGCTTATCAGATGTGGTTTGTTAGGCTCAGTAAAGAAACCACTGCAAGGACTTGTTTTCCTTGTTGTCTGCACCCGATTATGAGATTGGCACAAATCAGATTCCTGATGTTGCACAGGAACAAGGTTGAAACTCCATGGGCCTTGTTTTTCCTATAACCAAATTAAGCATGATTGGGTTACAAACCAATTCAGCTCAGTTGGGTTGATTGTGTCTCTGACTTTGCACAAAAAGTAGTCTGCCTGTTCACCTTAATGCACAGGGATTTACTGGTGGATAGGATGCTATATGCTAATTTCAATCATTGCATAAGCTCACACAGCTCCTCTTAAAACAGCTGAAGGGAAGCAACATGCCCTCGCTCCAGAGTTACATTTGGTCACTTAGTGAAGTGTGAGAACCCACAGACTGGAGGATCAAATCCTGCAAACCCCTGTTTTCTCCTCAAGAGCCCAGACCAGCCCTAAAGGATGTAAACACGAATTACAGGAGGTGCAGAAGGGATTTCAGAGTACATTAATAAACAGGGCTTAGCTACAGCAACTAGGGAGCAGATACACATTTTATTCAGTTCTCCCAGCTACTGGAAAAATAACCTTCAGTAAAGGGGTGGGCAGCAAGGAGATTAACACCGCCACTTAAATCCACCTGCTACGTGCAGTGCCTCTCCCACACCAGTAAGGCACTGTCACCACTGAAACAGCATAACCTGTTTGCCCTGATGCTGGTGGTCCATGATGAGCAGATCTACTCAATAGTGAATGGCTGGTGCCAAAGGCAGAAAGGGACAAGAGGGAAAAGAAACCAAATAAAAAATCCTTAGCCACACATCTGTTTTCAGGGGAAGAGAGAAAGTATTTCATTTTCTACCTGTAAAGAAAAATGGATTCATGTCACATCCTTCCTTGATTATCCCCAGCATTATGCAATTCAATAGATTTGCTGTCTTGATTAGACAGGCAGAATAGAATTTTAATTGTGAGTCTCTGGAAGGCAAAATGGAGAGATTTGTATGAAAAAACTGGGAGGCAGCAGCATTATTGGAAGGCTGAGCTTTTTATAGTCAGTCTTTCTGCTTCATTCGACCATCTGCCTTTACTTGTGCTCTGCTGCTTGGGGTTGCGAAGTTGCTGGCTTTAAAGATGAGCCGCAAAGTTTAACCAGATAAATAAATGTGTGCAAGATCTCTCCCTACTAGAACAGCCTTCAGCATTCCAGCTACATATGTTGACAAAAAGAATGTTTTAATTTTAGCATTGTTTTTACTGTTTATCAAACAGAAATTATGTATGTAGTTGCTTGCACACGTCACAGTTAAAAAGAATGTCCCTTTCATAAAGACCTGAGAAATGTAGACTCACAAAACTATTTTACTGGGGGGGCAAACAGAGAAATTATTATTTATTTTTTTAGATGTGTGCTTATAGGTATATTGGTAGGAAGAGGAGCTGGCTGGCCTAGGCTAGTGTTTACAGGTCAGGGAGAAGGTAGGAGTGTCTGAGTCAGAAACCAATGCCAATTTAAGGAATTTGGGGTTTAATTCATGCCAGAAAACAGAGCTGAACTCGGTCAGGGACCAGGTGAAAGCAAACGTGGACTTTCTGATACCTCAATTCTACATCAGTGATGAAATATGCCAGTCGTATTTACTGATTATTTAGGTGGGCAGTAAAGCCAGAAGTTGAAGTTTGGGTAGACAAAATAGTTTGAGTGATATGTGATATTCTCCCACTATAGGGACTCAACCCATTTTGGGATGTTATTTGCAGTGATTTTCTCTGAGGTATAATTGTCTCCCTATCTCTTTAATGACAAAAACTCTGAAGACAGAAACTATCACTTCCACAGGTTTGTACATGGACCATCCAGAATTCAAATACACAAATTCCACCCCAAATAAGCCATACTCTGAGTTCTGTCACATCCCTGGTTTAACACACTATGAGCAGGCTCTTAACAGTTCAGTGGTGAACTTTCTCTCCATGAAAAACTTTAAAATCATATTGGGTTCATTCCAACAGGAAAAACAGTTGCAACTATAAACAGTTTCATAGGTCTGGGAATATGTTCCCTGCCCAGATCTAGCCTTTTCCACAGGTGAACTAAATATAAAAATGCCTTGAAACACTGTTGTTACTAGACAAGCAATTTATGTTGCTGGATTGCAGTGTCATTATTTTGTTCCTAGTGTCAGTCCAGTTAGGCTAAATATCTAAAAACTCTGGATCTTTAAAGTTTCTGATTGGAAAAAATTATGCAGGAACTCTCCTAAGACTATTCAACATATGGAGATTTCATTAATTTCTACCCTTTCAGTGGAAATATTTGCATACAACACCTTGTTATCTGCCTTTGCTATGGTCCTGGCAGTACAGCTGAGACTGCCTGGCACTCAGGTAGTGTCCAGTAACACCTTTGTTTCAGCTACCATTTCACTCCTCTTTTGCAATGATCTCTGGGGAAAGGCTTGCCCAGTTTTTGCACAAGGTCTGCTTGGCATCAGCTCTGCATCTGCACAGGAGATGCAGCCACTAATTGTAATGCCACTGTTCACCATTTTCTGCTTTTGTAGGTTTGCAACCGTGCATACTTTCGTGAGGATTGAAAAACATGTGCCATCACCTACTGAGTGGTATTTTGTGCAGAAACAGGAACACCTTTTGGGGGGGTTTTTGCCTCTTTTTTTTTTTTTTTTTTTTTTTACCGTAGCATTGAGNTTTTTTTTTTTTTTTTAACCGAGGTCAACTTATCCACCACATCTTACTTACAATGTTTTTTCTTATCTCAAGGAATAAAGTGTTCCTTCGAGGACTGTGCTTGTACTTCACATGGAGTTTTCTTTACTGCTTGAAGGACCGTTGCAGTAAGAAGGCAGAAAGCAAATTTACAGCAAAAAAGGTAAAGAAGTAGCTATAGAAATGAAACTGCACTACCTTTCAACATTGCAAAAACACCTGTAAATCTCATTTCAAGGCAGACAAAACAGACAATTAGGGACTGACTAGAGGAAATACTTAAGATATGCCCTTATACAGCAAAGCACTTAAGTATCTGATTATCTTCAGTCTTGCCTTTTACTTCAGCATTTATTTATACACTGTGCTTAGCCTGACTCTGAAGAAGAAAAGCTCATCTGAATTTAAGGCACTTTACTGAGGAGATCAAGATAATATTTCAACTGATTAACCAGAGTTAAGGGCTTCTGCTTCTCAGCAGTAGAAGGACATGCTGATACAACTGAATTCAATGAAAACTGCAAATGCTTGCTGCCACCTCTGGAAAATGCCTTTTTCTTAGGGATCTCAAGCAGCCCTTCCATGCCAGATGTTAGGCACCTGCATAGAGAAATCTTACTACTTCTGTGTTAAACCCTAATCAATTACTATTATTGCAGGGGTTAAGCAAGCAAGTTTGGAATTTGAACCTGCACAAACAAAATCCCATGCACAGAGCAATGGGCTATCTACAGTACCAAAGAAAATGAACAGTCCGGCTATTTCATGGCCTCTCTGTCTCTCACACAATCAGTACTGCCGTGCTTAATTTATCCAAGTACACAGAAATAGATGTTAATTTTAAAATGCATCAAGTGCAAAAGAGAGAGAAAAAGAGAAAAGCATTGCTGCAACCTTCTGTTTGTGGACTTTCCAAATTTTTATTCTACACACGAGTCTAACATCATTCATGGAAATACCAGCTCAGCACTGTTGAACAGCAGCCTGTTTCTTTATATTTATTTTGCCCCCTCATATTTTCTTCCATTAAAGTTTTGCAATGTACACAAACAAACTGCAATGAGAAAAAAGAAAGACAAAAATGAAACACATAAAAAGGCCGGCAATAGAAATGACCTTTGCCACTCCTTTGACAGTATTTTGCACATTTCTCTGCTAGTGGCTAAGGGGGTTTTTTTTGCACTTTCAGGCAACCATAGATGATAACATGAATAAAATTGTATGGTGTCTCATGAATTTAACAGAAACATTTTAGAGGCAATAATTGCTCTTTCTGGAGTGTACTTTAATTTAGAGATGGAATTCTTCCTGTGATTTATGGAGCAGTATATACCATGTAAAGTATGCTTTTAAAACTGACTCCTCATATACACACCTGTTTGCAGTGTTTGCCCTCATAATACACACTCATGCAAACATAAAAACGCAAATCCATAGACATAATGCACATACATAAAAACATGCAACAGGTTATGCATGTAAATCTGAATAAATCCATGTATGAAAACACACATTTGTGTTTGTACAAATGCAAAAATTTCAAATTATTCTATCCCTAATTAGATCATATTTTGGTATAAAGCAGAGCCACAATAAATTATAAGCAAAAAGTGACAGCCTAAGGGAAAACATAGGAAACACTTATGACTGACCTTCAGTGCCTTTCAGGAGTAGAGGTTAGGGGCAAATTTTGTGTCTTTTTGGAATCACCACAAAGTTCTGATTAGCAGAAATAACAAGATGCTGATTGCTTTGTGGTTTCTCTTCCTTTAAATACATGCCCAAGCAGAAGATGCTCTGTGTGTAATGATATGCTAAGGAAACAGAGACATGACATCTACTTGTTTTCAGGATTGTCTTCATCTGCTACAAAGACGGTAGCAGTCCATTGTAGTAGCTGTAGTACAGTCTGCAGCAAACATATTTATGCAGCTGATGGGCTTGTTCTTTCCATCTGCCAAAACACTTTGCATGCCTGCTGCACGTTGTGCAGACAGTATGCTTACTGCTACTTTTCACCAGTGTGAACATACTAATGCCAGTGACCTAGTCACACTCTGCTGTGGCTGGCTTAATAAACTAGGGACTAGAAGCCAGGAATTTTATTCTTTATTCTTCCACTTGCTGGCTTTCCCTTTTTCCTATCCCACAAATTTAACCAAGATTTCACAAATTTTCCCACTCTGCAGCAAAAGGAAACCAGTCCTGTGTAAATGTTTCCACACACAAGTGAGGCTGGCCTATTGTGCCCCTGCCTTCAGATGGGGCAGTCAGCCAGGACATAATACTTTGTGTATCCAAGTCCCTGGATGGCCGTTGCCTCAGCTGCTAAATTACAGCCGGAAGACTCAAGCCTAGAGGACACTATTTGTAGTCCCCTGCACCAGAGAACAGCAACACCAGATTGTGACTGTCACTGGAACAGCCTTAGGACCCTGGCATCCCACATAAATGGGTTGACTAGTAGGCTAATGATGTAGCTTGAAACCTTTCCTTCACTGAGAAGATACTTAATTAGCAACAAGAGGTGGAGTACTTAGAATGGATAGCAGAAGACAAAGAGCAGCAGAATAGCCCAATGCTTCATACACACTCCATACTTCATTTTCAGCAAGGCAGAGACATAAACTCAAGTCTGCTGTATCTAAGAGAGCTATGGAGACAGTTTTCTTTAACCAAAGAACCAATTCTGTTAGCCTTTTTCATATTCACTATTCCTTCAAAAATATTCTCATTTCAGTTGTGTACCTGTAGAAAAAGTAGCTGTTTAGCATGAGAATGATGGGGCAAGGCCCCCTACAACCTAGGCATAAAGGACTGGGGCTTTTTCATTTCTTTTTTCTCCTCCATGTGTCCTTCTCTGAGTCCCTCCCTGGAAATGGAAATGGTGTATTGTAATGCAGATTTCCTGCAGAATCTCACAGATCACTCTCTGCAGGGATTTCACTCTTCAGCTGAAATACTTTTCAGCCATGGTATTGTTCATTTATTCAACAGCTTTATTTTTAAACATGGAATACTATAATTGTGCATTACTAATTCCTTTTAAAAGCATTATAGTGTTTATTTTTTGATTGAGGCTTGAGGGCTCAAGATCATTTAGCTGAGTTTTGTTGGTGTCTTTTTTATTCCATTATTTATGAATTTAAAATACACTATGAAAGGATCAAAATAAAGTAAAAGACCTCAAAACCCCACAAGTCTTGTTTTCCTTTCTTCAGTCCCAGCAACCAGTCTGTTTTCTCTTTCATGCTTTCCGCAGAGAACCATTTTCTTTAATGTAATCACTGGCTGATTGACTCTTGCCTCTGTTTTCACTGTGCTCCTATTTTTGGAGGTCACAGGAACAGCAAAGGTTTCATTTAATTTCTCATTAGAGACAACAGTTCGGCCCCAAAGCTCTCAAGAGCCCAGAGACAGACAGAGAAACATCGTCTACCTCAGCTCAGAGCCAAGGTGTAAGACCAGAACTGGGAAGCAGGGAGACCCTCAGTCCTGTTCTGAATTCATCCCCAGGAGCAGCTCTGGTCTCTGCCCTAGGTCACCCAATGCTGAAGTGACCAGTGCATGGTCTTCTTCAGCAGTGCAGTGGCATCTCCTTCACAACAGTTTCAAAAATGTCAGACAAGTCAAAAAGAAGGACATGACAAGGGAAGGGTCTCTCCCTGCCCTGTAGGTAAAGAGAAGATCTGTGCCCCAGTACTACTAATGCAGCTGGTACAGAGGAAAGATTTTCTGGGCAGACGTCTAAGCTTTTGTTGTGCAGCTGCTTCAGAGAGATTAATCCAGTTTTTGTGGAGAAAGGGGAAGACTGACCCACAGAAAACAAGATCCCTTGAAGGGAGGAGGGGGGGGAAGGGTGGTGGTATTCACTAACTTCCCCCACTGCTGCAAGCAAACTTTTGATCTGAGCATACTTTCACTATCTCACAGAATCACAGAATTGTTAGGCTTGGAAGGGACCTCTGGAGATCGTCTCCCATATATGCTGTATTCTTTACCCATGGTAACACTTCAGCAGTGAGAGAATACATTTGTCCTCGGCCTGTTCATACTGTGGCAATCCATGGCAGACTCTGGGAAATCAGTGTTGTCTTCAAAGTTCAAGCTAATTGTCAGTACCAAATAGGATGGCTCAGGGGATTCTTAAGAAAATAAGCCCTCAGCTACACTGTTTGGTAATCAGATATTCTTTTTTATTTTATTTTATTTTATTTTTTTTCCCCAAAAAAGTGGCAGGAGGGTTTGTCCTTGCAATGATGACTACAGCACACAAAATTTGCAATTTGGCTCATGAAAAGGTCCTGAATCATTACACTGATGTTCAAGAAGTTTGCACCTTACTGTACAAGAGCAAAGTTTGAGTCCTGTAGACATTGATAGGTCTCAAATATCCTTAACTAGGGAAGACTTCATCCCAGTGAAAGTAAAGCATGGGATTAGGAATTTTGCTGAATCAGAGCCTCCAAAAAACCTGAGTTGTATTGTTGCTCTGGAAGTAATGACCACAGACATGTTTTTATATCTCCAAAAGAAAAAGTATCCCAGATTGAAAAGGACTATTTACACTACAGTTAAGGAACCCCTAACAGAAGTATTTGCTATGGGCTAATAACAGCTGTAATCCCCTACATTATCTTTATATGCTGAGCTCTGCCTTAAAATGTGCATGGGCAGTTTCCACTGATGCATGCAAACATAAATTATTGAATAAAGGATAACTGATTTAAAATTGTAAAAAATCAGTAACCTTGCAGAGAAAAGGGACAGCAATAGACAGATACACTTTAAGTACTAATGACTCTGCCTTATGAGAGTAGCTTTACCCAGTGTATAATGCATGAGTGGTAAAATAGGTCAAACCCTGGAAGCATCCACATGTTTGAAATCATTATGAATACAATGGTTTTACAGCATCACCAATTGCATAAGAGCTCCAAAGCAAAGGCGCATGTGGAATGCAAAACACAATGAAAATCCTTGCTCTTGTGTTGCAGATTAGAGAGCTACTACAGATTTTGGATCCTTTCTCAGTTTTACTGCAGTTACTTTACTGTGGCCAGTGCTTCTACGTTTTCATTTCTCTGTGTGATGGGATTTTGTTTCTTTGTTCTTTTTGTACTGTGCATAAGATTTCAGCTGTTTGTGGCACAGAAAATTTGGCATATTAACAATGATAGTCATTTTTATTCAAAGAAAAGTTTGGCCATCCCATTTATATTCTGCTAGAGCTTACAGGGACAGGGGAAGGATTCATCCCATGACATCCCATCCCCCACAAACAGAGGAAGTTACTTGCTGCCTACCTACCACTACAACTATGGTTATGACAGTGCTAGGTAATGAAAAGGCTTTGTTATTTAACAGGCAAATAATAGAGAGCCTTTGTGCAGGGATAATTACAGTGGTTTGGATATTCCTGGATTAACTCTTGGGACGAACCTTCACCTCAGTAAATCACTAATAAATATACATTAGCACCACATCTCTCTCTATTTTATACTCTAGTGAACTTGTCATACTACTCACAAGTTTATCTGGGGCTGGTTATGAAGCACAGGTTTCAATGCCCTTTGCCCACCCTTGTTGTATGACTGTAGCATAACAGTCAGAACTTCCTGTGTTTTACCTCAATCAGTCTGTCTTCTGATAAAGCAGCAACAAGGTTGCATAGCTGGCTGGCTGCTGGCAAGAGTAACTGGCAAATATTTGTACAGCACTTCGAAGAAGTAGGACCTGACTCACTGAGGCATTACTTCAGTTTTTAAACCATTATTAACCATTCAAATTCATGACACTGTCATCAGAAAAAAAAACCCAGGTGCTGAGAATCAGGCCCATAAAGGACCACGTGCCATTGCTCCTCTCTTTGAGCTATTTTCGTATCTGTTATTTTTGCTGACTACCATTTGTTTGAGCCAGTTCACCATACAAGTTGATGAGAGGTTTCTGAGAACAAGGGAAGGAATGCAGGGTGGTGGCAGGTACAGAAATGCCTGGAGAGAGGAGTCACCTTTGCCTAGACCTCTTGCTAGTGTGAAAACGCTCCAGGTCAAAGACTGGTTTCCATGGAAAGACGAAAAGTGTTGAAATCATATAAGGAGCCCTAAATACTAATCACAGAGATGTGTTGCATCTCATGCCTTCATAATTTATGTCTGTGGAAATCAACACAAGCCGAAGTCTTCACTTTATACAGGGTTCCTTATTTCACCAGATGACCCACAGATACAGGCAATGACATATTGCCCAGTACTGTTGCCCTGGACCTGAGGTCTGACTGAAGAGTTTTTGATGGAAATCAGGAGTCCCAAGGTCCAAATATTTATCCTTTACTTAAAAGCAGTATTATTTAAAGTAAATTATGCTACCTGACAGCTCTTTTTAGGCAGAAGGCTACAAAGTAGCCCTCTTTGAAGGAAAAGTAAGACACAAAAGTTTATAAACGGAAATGAAAAGTGGGAAAGTTATTGCTATTATTATGGAATAAAAGTGCTGCAAAACTGCTGTGAAAATTGGAAATCCATAATTTTATTGCCAAACCTGGTTTTGCCTACAATAATAGTCATGAACAGTGGAGATGGAAAAAAAGACCCATTAGGTCATTTTCCCTGTCTTCTTGTTAATTAAGAGTGTCTCCTTACAAGGATTTTGACTGTTTTGTTCATTTTAAAAATAACTAAAGCAATGATGGTTCAACTCATTCCCTTGGGAGACCATTCAACAGACTAGCAGACCTCACTGCAATGAAACTTTTTCTCATTATCAGCATGGATTTTCCTTTGTTCACTCTCATCCCATTATTTCTAGTTATACTTGGTTGAACTATTTCTGTATTACATCAAATTCCATCATTTCATCTCACATAGCTATTTCTTTCCCAAGGCACATACTGGGGTAAATCTGAGCTTCAATGAAGAAACTGGATGTAAACTCAGAGTAGTGATTGGCTATAATAGGTCCTATTTTTACTACTTATTGAGCACACAAACAAAGAGAATTAGTCTTTCAATTCTGAATAGGAAATCTGAAAATCAATTTTTTTCTTCAAGGATTCTTTTTTTTCCCAAGTATGTGGCTGCCTGCTTCTCAAATCCACTTAAGCACTTAAAAAGCAGCTTACAGACACCAGATTCTTTCGCTCCAAGAGAAATGAACTGACGTTCTGGACTGCAAGTCACATAGTAGTTCACATTTAAAGGGAAGGAATATTTTTATTTACTGCAGGACCATTACCAGACATATCTTTGCTCAAATAGTTAGCTAAAGGTAAATCCTTTCTGGGCAGAAGTTCACAACAGGGTATGTACCACTTGAATCTCAATTACACTCTATTTATGCCTCTCTCTGAAACTCTCCTTAACTGGGCTATTCTGTGAATTTTTCTCCATTTAGCTATATTTTGGATATTTCACTCTCTCAAAGAAAGAATTTGTAGAAAAGTCAATTAAATATTATCGATAACGGTGTGAAGTAGACCTCCTACTATATAGCAAGAGAAAACTGTGTAGACAGTTAGGTAATATGGTTAACTAATATGATGCACACTGCCCCTCTTTAATTTTCACCTGTTCTCAGGTACCTAACACCTTTAACACTCAATCTCCTTTAAAGAAAGTGAAAGCCTTATTGAAAAATCTTTTCCCCCTCAGAAGTAAAACTCACGAATAAAAATACAAGTTTTGCAATCAATGTTAAGCAGGGAGAAAGTGGAAACAAACTGCCAGCAGACAACTGAAGAAACACATTTCAGCTTAATATTAACTCTAAATTTGACTAATGAAATTATAAAGGTGTTTCCTAGTGTTTCTCTGAGAGATTTATCCTTTCCTTTGAAACACATTCTCCATAAAAGGATATTGGTCTCACTATGCCACCTTCTTTCAAGCTGACAACTTTTCTCAACAGGAGAAAAAAAGGACAAAACATTCATGCCTATAATCAGACTCCTAAAACTGTGGCCAGATACCCTAAAGAAACTAAAACTTATGCAGAAGATCCAATCATAGAAGCATAGAATGGTTTGGGTTGAAAGGGATCTTAAACATCACCAAATTCCAACCACCCTGCCATGGGCAGGAACACCTTCCACTAGACCAGGTTGCTCAGAGCCCCATCCAGACTGGCCTTGAACACTTCCAAGGATGGGACATCCACACCATCTCTGGGCAACCTGTTCCAATGCCTCACTACCCTTTGAGGAAATAATTTCTTCGTAACATCTAATCTGAATCTCTCCTGCTTTAGTTTAAAACTGTTCCTCTTGCCCTATCACTATCCACCTGTGTAAAAAGTTACTCTCCTTCATTTCTTATAAGCCCTCTTGAAGTACGGGAAGGCCTCAATGAGGTCTCCTCAGAGCTTTCCTCAATGCTTCTGGTTAGCAAGCCACTACTTTTTCTTTGTTGCTAATTTTCAGGAATAACTATGTCAAAGTACATTTCTAGATCCTTGTTTCCTTTTTCTGGCCCTTCTTTTATGTTTTGCAGTTCAGGTAAATGAAATACTGATTTGTACACTACAAGCTTTTTCTCTTGTCCTTGTGAAAATAAGGACTGTCCCTTGTTCTTGTGAAAATAAATTCATTCTGTTCAACTTTTCCTGTATCATACACATTCTGGGATGAAAGATTACTCCACTGTGAAGGCTCTGGATCTAGTCAGCTGCATGGCAGTGAAAAGAATGAGTGGATTACAGGTGGTAAAAAATTAGTGAAAATAACAAATATTTAAAACTACATTAAAGCACATGTGTATATATCACAGGAAAGCCAAATGCATCAGCATTCTGGAGAATGGTATAGTGCACCTGTAAACTTCCTAGGCTTGTTGTGTATATGCCAAACCCTTGAAATTAGCTAGGGTGAAAAATGTTCTTGTGGTTTCATTTCCTCTGCAGGGTCTTGGGTTAGGGTTTTGTTTTGTGGCTTTGCCTTTTGAGGGTGTTGGTTGTTTTTTCTCTCTTTAAGCAATGAAAAATGCAAGAGAAAGAAATTTACCAGTTCAAGTTCCTCAAAGAGGAGGTTTACTATTCTACACATTCTTACCTTGTGTTTGTCACCATTGCTGAGCTCTATTACTACACAAAGCAATCTGCTTTATCATTCCCTTCTGAGAGCACCATGCTCAGCCTGAAATCTGTTTTAGTATGTGTTTAAGTATTATATAAACATTTATGTTGTATCAGTTTATATTTAAAAAAGCAAGTTCAGAGAACTGATGGTGGTAAAATTCACAGTAGCCTTTAGATCCTCTAGATACATCCTCTGCAGTTCTGGCCTACCAAGAAGGAAAGCTCTGTCACTCATTAACTTAGCGTTTGATGTCCTAAATGACAATGTGAGTCAGAAGTGCCTGCAAGGGTTGCTTTCAATGCAAGGGACTGCATTCCTCAAGGACCAAATGATGTGCAGCACTTTTTCCAGTCAAGGGACTCCGTGAAGGAAAGCCCAGGTACTGCAGCCCAGACTATGACGAAGCTTTACCTTCCCTTCTCCTACTCTTGTGTGAATGAGAGTAGGAAGTTTTAGAGTATATTCTTAGAGGCATGTTTTTCCTGATACTCACATGTCCCCAGTATTCCTTAGGAACTTTTAGGAATCCTTACATCAAAAGATGTGTAGCGGTTGGGACTGCTGACATGCTGGAATGTTCAGGAGAGCTTCCTGGGAATATGATTTTCTCCAGCCTGCAGCACAGCACAGAAAACTTAAGTAACTTCCTCGCTCTCAGGGAGATTACTTTGAAACTGCGTGAAACAAATCATTCCACTAAATAATTTCCACAGTCAAAAGTTGGCAATATTGGTCCACAAATCAAACCTGTATTTCATTCAGTCCCTCTACTCTGCTTCTCTCCTTGAAGACATGCAAGCAAACCCAGGCTGCCTTACTCCAAACAGTAAATACCCGCAATTGCTTTCTAAATTAATTTGAGAAGCCTGTTTGGTTGCAGTTGTACCAGGGGATGAAAGTAAAGTTGTTGTGATCATCAGATCCTTCGATTCTGAAAGTGCAGTCAAGTCAAATATTAAGATTTGTTTCTGATGCTGCTGTTTCTGGTAAGCACTAATGTTTTCAAGAAGTCCCATAGATAGACTTGGCAGTCTTCCTTTCACTCCAGAAAGGATTTTGTGTCATCAGTTACATCCTAAAACACAAAGGCTCACAGGAGCAATGGAAACTGACCTTTGCAATAATGTTGTTGATGTAAGGCAGCAGAATATATAGATTTATTTCATGTCTTAATTAAATATATACAAGTACTACTACAGTTTCAGCTTTTCAACAGTAGATTAAGACAGTAATAACAGCAATAAAAAAAATTAAGTTCATAAAACACTACAGTATGTTCTTAGCAAGATTTTAACAAAATCTGGTAAAATACCAAAGTGATCAGTTTTATTTTATCTTTGGACAAACTAACAGGTTAGGTGGCTTGAATTTACTGTAAGAAAGTCTTGTCTTACTACCTGTATCTGACCAGCCCTTTCTTCCACCATTGCTCACTGTAGGGCAGCTCCAGTAAAAGTACCTGTAGTTCCCAGTGCAAACTAGTAGAGACAAGTTCCCAGCACGTTCCTGGTAACTGTGTTGTTTAAAACTACTCAGCCATTCCATGCAGCAAAGTAGCTACTGCCTTAGACCTCCTGCTTTTGCTGTGACTAGAGAGCCTGCATTGCTGTTAGCAATGGGGAGGGATAGGGACAATTTTCAGCAAAAACGAAAAAAAAAGGAAAAACCCTAATGAAGGCAAGGGCATGGAAGCACAAGTTCAAACCAAGCAGCTCCAAAGCACTATTACTAATTTCAGAATCCTTTAAACGTGTGAATAAAAGCATGAATTCAAATTAATCAATTGTCTTTTAAAGTCGCTGAGGTAGCACTCTGACTATTACCTGTGCTTTTAGAGTGCATCTCAAATGTGTCATTCAGGCTTCTGAAGACAAGAAAGATACGAATGAATCACCTTGTTACAAATTAATCACCCTGGGATTAGGGCTAAAAATTTCAAAAGCACCTTAAAATGACTTAGAAATCTAATTCCCATTTTCAGAATTGACTTAGGCAGTTACATCCTGACTCTAGTCAAAAGCCAGTGGGATGATAACTCCTAAATCATTCTAATACATCCAAAAACGTTACCCACGCCTATATGTAACACAACACCAAGCCCCTCTGTATTCACGTTTGCCCTTCAGTAAGCATCCCAGGCTTCTGCTTTTTCATCCCTGATTTCAGTCCACATTTACCATATGCTGTGCTTTCATTTTCATTAAACATTTTGAAAGATGGAGGTTTCAAACAGTGAGCTACTCATTCATTCATCTTTCCACACAGAAACCTACCATCAATAAAACACCAATTTCAGACATTATTTTTAACTAATGAAAAAAGAAATGTTTTTCCTGACATTGACAGCAAAATCCATCCACCCATTTGTATATTTTACAAGATGATACAGCATGTACTACTGTCATATCTCAGACTAAGTATATGTTTTGGTCTTTTCTCAATGGTAAATTAACAGGATAGACACGGTTTCATTTGAGTCCTAAGGGGGTGAAGCAATAGTTGAGCTATCTGGATGGTGTACTGCTCTTCCATTGACCAGATTATAAGAAAGTCCCTTTTCTTCCTTGGGGTATTGGAAAAATCTTTTAACTGTCCATCTCTGTTCCATTCCACCCTATGTTTGTCTTGTCCATTGTATCTGCAATGTTATGCTGATAGCACTTTTATTATAAATGTCTGATTCCACTATGGCACAAACTATAAGAAATAAAGTAAGGAATATTACACCTATTCACAAGCATATATAAACATAATATCTTACTCTCTGGTACAAAAAAAAGATTAACTTTATAGTGCTAGTGAATGTCCAGTTAGAATATGGAATTAAGATAGGGCAGGGAGGCAGCAAACAAAAGCAAAAATCACATCAGATCTGAAGGAAAATGATATTCACAGTAAGTCAACAGTCACCGTGGCTTTCAGCTCTCTTTATGATTTCTCTTCCCTCTCCCCCTGCCCCTTTTTTTATTGCTTACTTTCTAGTTCTTTTGCCCAAGACTCTGTATTTTTCACTCTTTTGTCATCTTCCCTAGACAAAAGTACAGGACTTGGGGAAAAGGATTAGGGAAAGGGAAATTCCTGTCCTGACATTCATTTCTTCAGTGACCTTGACAAAGTCGCCTTAATTTATTGTTTCCCTTGCTGTAACAAAATGGAGAGGAATGAAAATGAAGTCTTTTTCTAACAGTCACAACTACTGTGTGATCCAGCCCTGTCTGCTGAGTCTGCTCTAAAACCCCAGACTAAGTTAGTACAGATTCAAGCTGTAATTGTTATCAGTAATGCCTTGCCTCTCCTCTAGACACACTTTCTGCAGCGGTCAATACCTGTTCAGCAGCCGGTCATGGTGGGAGAATAGCAATCACCACAATAAATGCTATGCCCTTTCTCCCAAGCCTGTTGCATCTCAATAAACTTTGCAGTGTCTCCAGCAAAGGGGGAATTCAAAAGGGTGGTCCCAAATCAGGACTCTGAAGGGCTTTGCATTCAGAATAAGACACTATGGGAGTATCATGATGACAGCTGCGCTTACATCACTGATAATAATTATTCTGATCCATGAACACAAGCTAAGCCATAAGAATGGTCTTGTAAGCAAGGTCTGTTTTAATAGAAACATAAGTATTATGCATTACAGTCTATTATAAATTGGTTGTAATTTTCTCCTGACACTCTGTGAATTAAACTAGTTAGGATACAAAAAAAAAATAACAAATGCCACAAAGCAGAAAGCAAGCTCAGTGTCTGAAGGTTAATGATTGCTCATGAAAGCTACAGAAATAAATTATCTGCCTAGGGACACTGTCACATGATCGGCACAAAAGCTGCAACAGCCGAAAATGTTTATGTAGAGAAAAAAACACTGTCAGCATCACAGCGCCCTTCCCCCACCGCCGGAGCGCAGTCCCGAGCCAAACAGCTGCTCCTGACTGCTTACATTAAACTAATTTGTGCTGCAACATTGCAGCTGCTTAATTTTTAGACTGAACTTTATCACCAAGAAGTGTTACAATAACAAGTGATCCAGCCCTATCTCTGAAGAAATAGCAAGTTCCTCAATAACAAAGGCAGCTTAAGGTGCTGAAATTCAGGAAAGAAGCAAGAAGACAATGACCAAAAGAGAATTTTAAATCTTAATGACTTACTCTTACTTTTACTGGGAAAGTAAAACATGGGTTTGCTTCTAAATCAATCGGAGGGTCAGACTGTGCCCCTAAGCAGATGGGGATTGTCCCAGCCCGACATCAGGAATCAGTCACCAAGAACCATGGCATAGGCTTGTGCAGCAAGGTAGAAGCAAGGTGAGGTACTGGGCCTTCAGAGGGTCACCCACCCTTCCCAGTTGGCTTCCCCTGCACCTGGTGTTGTGAGATTGCACTGTAGAGTCCCATCACCTGCACCCCCTTCCCTGCAGCCTTGCCCCTTCTCTTCTCCAAGCCTCCACTGCTTTTGGGTTTGGTGTTCTGTAGGACTGCTTGCACATCTTTCCAGCTACAGACTCACTGGTGTCTCCTTAAAACATTTATTGCACTCAGCATTTAAAAAGAGGAAGTTTTTTTGAAAAAAGGGAAAAACCCTAGCTCATTCATATCCCAACAGCTTGAAAGCGCTGACCTTCTCCTCAACCCTCCCGCTGCCTCCCCCCGCCCCAATCCGAAAAAATGCGTTCGAAGTCAGTGGCATCAGAGGAAGTGTTTACAGAGAGTGGTGCGCCTTGGGTAACGCAAGTGCTGCACTTACAAAATGTCACATGTTGTTCCTCCCCTTTTCCTCTGAATTATTTTCCTCTATTAACATGCATGGCTTCGTTCTTCTGCTGAAACAGACACTGACCTGAACTGGTGGTGATTCCTGCCAAATATGCAGGCACTGTTTTGCTACATTTTGGAATTCGGTGAAGTCCATGTGTCAGGCATTTGCTTGCGCTCAGGAAACGCCAATGCTCAGACCAAAGCCCTCCCCGCCCCCTCCCGCCCCCAGTGCTTGGAATGCACAGAAACTTTTCAGTTTTTAATTAGTTTTAATATGATTAATGTTTTTAGCTGCATATCTCATTACATCCAGTATGCTTGTTAAAAAGGAAAAAAAAAAAGAAAAAAAAAGAAAAGGACCATTTAAATGTACTGGTCTTAGTTATTAAGAAAACAAATGGGGACAGGAAAAAGAAAACCCACCAAGAGAGCAATTATACAGTTAAACAAAAAAGCTGTAGTTGCTCACAGTGGTAGCGGGGTTGCAGACAGACTGTTGTTTGCCTGCGTGCCTGTCCGTGCTTGGGGAGGAAAAGGCATAGGGAATTGATAATGTGAAGAAAGGGGTGCTCCAGCTGTACACCTCACCTTTCCCAGTCTTCCAAAGACCAGCTAGAAGAAGATGCTAAATGAAATGATGGCTCCATTCTGTTCAATTTAAAAGCATAACATAAATGCAGAATCCCTTGGTGGGGTGGAAGGGGGAGAATGGGGAGGATGGCTCTTTGGTTTTTATCAAAATAACAAGTCACTTTTACCCAACAGCAGGAGCTGATGGTATCTGGAGTCCATTTTATTCCACCCCAAATGTGTAAGAATAGGGGTGACTGGATAAACAGGCCCCAGGGGTTTCTGACTGCTATTCATAGAGCAAAGCTGCAAATGTAAAAAATATTTTAAAAAGAAAAAATTGGGGTAAAGGAAGTAATAGCAAAGTCTCTTGTACCCTTATCAGATCTTCCTCTCAAGTTTGGCCTTTAAACCTGTAAAACTTCATGGATTTCTTAAAAGAATACCTCTGAAAGAAAAATGCAAGGGCTAAGACCCAGCTACAAAACTGTAACTCTCATCTGTACAACACAGAGCAGTGTGAGGGAATAACTGCAAGTGAGGTGAAAGAAAAAGAAGGAAAGAAAGTGTAAAGGAGTGGTTTGGATCAGGAGTTTTAGGGAAAACATGGATATTGGAAGAGGAGGCAACCTCAGGTGCAGTGGGTCTATGGCATAATCCAGAAGTACAAGAAAACAAAAGGAGGAATCAAAAGTAAGAAGCAGCACACTCAGAGAAATATAGGTAGAGATTTACTTAATAAATAGGACTCTCTTAAATGAAGGAGCTTAAATATGCAATGAGATTAAAACCAAATATAGGGATTCAAGGATAACTTGCAGAAAATTTGACTTTCTGAAATTTCAGTCAAGAGTATCCAGATTTACCAACAAAAAAACCCCAACCAAGCAAACAAAAAAACCCAAACAAACAAAACACCAAACGCTCCTCATAAATCTGTTAAAAAGTGGTCCTTTTTATAAAACTCACACTGAGCACAGCCTGTTTGTGGAGTGGAGGATGGGGAAAGGCATTACCCCAGATTCACCTTCTCCGGTGAGGTGAACCTACAGGCAGTTAGCTCTGTACTCTCTCACCACAGCCAATATTAGGCAGCTCAGCCAGTGCATTATTCCAGTGGAAAGGCTGGTGTTCTCCTGCCACACAAATTCTCTCCTACTGCCTGAAAAAATTCCCAGCCAAATCCAGGTGAAACTAAGTATGTGTCTGTAAAAAGATTCAGCTTCACTGAATCACCATTTTCCAGCGTTCTTCAGGAAAATCCCAGTCCAGCATAATATTCATGAGAACAATGAATACTCAGTCATGTTGTCTACACAGTCTGAGCACACATACACATTTGTATGATTCACTTGTGATTATACTGATTGACCTCTAATTCATTCCTTTACCCTCTTTGCTCTAGATGCATTTGCACACTGACAAACCATTTTCTTTTTAAACTGATCGGCAAGGAAAAATGTCTCCTCCATCTGCAGGAATTCCTACACTAACCATTCAAGAAATTTACCAAGCTGTCATTGTAGAGTGACATGGCAAAATAGAACACTCAGTAAGAGCCACGTGAGAAATTAACTATATATAAAAATACCTTTATCAAGCATCTTTGACCTCTGCATATTAATCCTGCTCTCTGGGACTTATTTTAATATTTTGGGGTCATAAGAAGTTCCAAACATCTTTGATTTTATTCCTCCACAAATTACTTCTAAGGACAAAGGCAGGTAAAGTCTATGCCAGAGAAATTTTGTATTAATAAAAATCATAACTTAAAGCCTGAAATTTTTCCAGCCTTGTAAAGTAGAAAAGGTAACTGAAAGAAGAAACCCCTTCTTTCCCAACAGGTCCTTGTGATTGCATCTAGCTCTTAAAACTTCTTAAAATATCAAATTTCAAACTCCCAATATTTTAAAGTTATTTTTTATGGCTGCCTCAAAGGCCCGGGATAGATGTACATGTGGAAAGTACCAGAATTTACAAGCAGAAAGTATTTTTTTTTTCAATTTGTTTAATATAACTGCTTTGAAAATATTTTTTCTGTTGTCACAATACATGCATCATATTTCATGTACAAAATGCAATGATATAGGGTACTATTCATACCAGCAAGAGATGACCTACTGTATTTTAATCATTAATAACATGGCTGTCCCAAATTCACACCGAAAAAAACATGTATGTATAGAACAAACATACAACTGTACTCTTCACTGTCTAAAACTTATTTTTTTCTATCTAGATCCTGCACAAAATGTACCATATTTATTTTCATTTCTAGCAAGAATATATGCCTTCTTATTTCTAAACATAACATAAGCTGAAGCAGTTAATAAGATATGCAGTAATTTTTATTTCAGAGCATTAATGCTCATAGTTACAATACTCACATGTATTGTTATCACAACATGTTATTGGCATGTGGGGTTTTTTTAAGACAAAAAAGAACTAATGTATATGAAAAACTAACACTGTGAACCTCTTGTTTTATGCAGCACTGAATTTCAGCCATAAATTTTGTGTTCAAGGTACTTCAAAATGTTCAGTGATAAGGAGGTATTAGGGGTTTGACCAGTTCTTGGCTTTTGTTATTTCCCTCTTGAAATAAAAAAGTACTAAGGAGTAAAATTCTCTACCCCAAACCCTTTGGAGTTAGATGGAGCCTTTCAGCCACAGCTAAGCCTCTCTGGCAGAAGCAGGTCTGCTTAATAGTCATTAATATTTCCTAGGTCATTTATGCAACATACAACTTTAGGGGGAGCATTGTTCATATTGCTTGTTCCATCACTACTTCCTGACCTAAGTCAGGTCCATTCCCTGAGGCAGACCATATGGGACAATTGGAGGTCTAGCCAACTCATTCAGATTGCAGTAAAGATGCTTAGGTACAGACTCTTCCCTCTACATTTCTTCACTTCATCTAAGCTCCAAAATTATGCAGCTTTTATATCTGTCCTCTATAGTCAAAGGAGAAAGACAAATTGCTTCAGTAAACATAAACCAAACTTACAAGCCTTCTAGATTTGTCTGTCTCTCTCCCTTCACTGCAGAGAGAATGTAAAAAAAAGTAAGCTGTGATCTTTGGCAACTTAGTTCAACACCTAAATTTACACAAATCTAATCTTTGCCTCTAACAAAACTTCATTGGAAAGAGCTTTGATGAAAAATGGGAATGAAGTTTTATGAGAATATTGTTATGACTTTGTTCCTTTTATCCAGATCTAATTAAAACCAGTAACTGCATCTTTAGTCAGAAGCTCTGAGCTGTCAACAAGCAGATGTCACAGGACTTCCTTAAGAAGCCACTTCAATAAATCAAGTAGCCTTGCTAAGCTCAGTTTTGAGAACTCAAGGTTCTGTTTGTTGAAGGAACATTTCTATGGATCATTCAGAAGGTAAAAAGGTGTTTCAAGGTGAAGAGCTGAAATAAAGTCTTATTTACCTTATCAGCAGAAGTAACACAAACAAGGGGACATGTGTCACAGCAGTTTTCTGACTAGTCAGAACTAGACAAGTTGTCTAATAAGCACCAAGGACTATAACTTCTCCCTTCACCAAGCACCTTATATTATGCATATGTTGTAGATGAGGGATTTCTAAACAGATTGTTAAAACACGCCTGTAGAAAGTGTACTGAAGTATAGCACCCAACAATGCCCTTTGAGACCATCCAAGAAGAAAAAAAAAGTACCTCTGGGCAACCTTTTCACATTTGCTTTGTGCTAGGGTGGTTCAGCTGGGTGAACCATGTAAAGCTATGCGTGAAAGAATCGCTGTTGAACAGGCCATTTACCCATACTCTATCAATAACCTCCAGCTGCAAAAGGCAGCTGGCAAGATTGTCAGAGTTGTGCCATCGATTCTGGAGCAACATGAACCCCCACATCATTCCCCTGCAGCTGACAAAACCCCTCTTCCTAGCAGTCCTTCATAGGGCATTATTAACTGCCTAAGTAATGCAGTGAATCAGCAGTGGCTTTCACCAGTTAGGAAAGACAAAGGTCCAAACTGATGGTGCCCTGAAAATGGTCCCAATAAGCCCAGA
The DNA here is from genome assembly GCA_013400415.1 of Scytalopus superciliaris. NCBI lineage: Eukaryota > Metazoa > Chordata > Aves > Passeriformes > Rhinocryptidae > Scytalopus > Scytalopus superciliaris. Next base: position 540,161 of record VXBX01005210.1, on the reverse strand, counting down.
AACCTCAGAGACAGCTAATGACCAAAACCAAAGGAGTGATGACACCGGATGTGATTTCTGAGATAGCCAAACTTTAATGCTCTTTGCCATTCTGAATGTAGTAATTGAAAATTACTAATTGCAGATATGAACTGTCAGGTATTTTCAAGGTTTTTTTCATCACAGAAGATCATGATTTCTATAGAAAGCTTTAGACATGAAAATTACTTTGCTGAAGGGGACCTCTGATTCAAAAAGGAGGGAAGTTCAAAATGGGGAGGGGGCATGTTTTAATAAAGCCAAATAATATTTCTCATATATGTGAGATGGTAATCCCCTGAAGTATAACTTTAGAATAATTTTAAGACAGGAAACCTATAAAACACCCCCCATTTTATATTTCTCAAATAAGTGGATAATGTTTGCAGGGGGGCATAATAAGGATATGAAGCATAAACAACACAGCAAATATGAAAAATAAGAATTATATCTCTGTCTAAAAATCCAGCAAATCACAATGAATGTTTGAAATAAAGAGTACAAAAAGAGGAAGTTCAGTTCAAAACAGTCTCACACTTAATTTAATCAGTTTCAACTAACTGTTAAAGGGATCATTAATTGCTTTTTCCAATTTTTGTGCTAACATTTTTGACCAAAAGCTGAAGCTGATGCTCAAAATATTTTTGAGAACAATCTCAAATAACCCAAATGTTAAACCTTGAGAGATTGCCTTCTATGTTCTATCATTTAAGTTAAAAGGCACCTATATGTCCTAGGACTGTAACAGGACAAATCATATATTTAATTATATAAGTGTGTGAAAATTAAGAGTGAGCTAGAAGCTTCCTGGCAATATGTCATTTTTTTTCAGAAATGTTGACTCATCAAAAGTGAAGTTAAGCAACTTTAGTTTCATTACAAAGAAAAGGAAATGTTGGCAACTCTCCCAACTCAAAACAATAGCAAAAAAATGCTTGAAGATCTGATTCCATATTTTTTAATTCAAAACCATATTTTCTTGTTAAAAAACTTTTTACCAGAGGTTTGAATTAGCATGTATTACACAAAGTTCTTAAAATTGAAACTGTGCTGTCAGAACTTCCCTGCTATTGATTTTGGCACAAGCTCATTTCCATTCAGGTCTACATAGTTCAATGCAGTGTATACACATAGCTTAAAAAGCGCATTTCAAAAAGAGGTCTGTGCCTTCAGAAGACTGAATTTACAAAACCAAAACATAATGCACAGATCTGACCATAGACAGTGTGAGAACCTCAATAGTGTTTAGAGAAAGTGCTTTTCAACCTAGAAAAATTCACCTGAATCACAAGTCCCAGTTTCCGTATCTGTGCAATCCCTCACTTCCCGTCTCTTTCTTTACCTGTCTTGCTGCATGCTCACAGCTCCCCAGAACATGTATCATGAGGAATGAGCCTGCACACAGTTACTGCTGAGCAACTGGTATCTAGGAGCAGGGCATGGGTCTATGGGGGCTGCAGTCTATGGGGACGTGGAGCCTATGTGTGCCTCACACCAGCCTGAATTACAAACTGTGTCAAATTCCCTCAGAAATCATGAGTACTAGCTATGGAAACACATTTTAATATGGTCAGGGTAGACACTAAGAAAAAACCTTAAACTTGAATTAAGTATGCCTTGAAAAAATTAGTGGTTTACTTCACTCTTTATCTACAATTTCACAACTTTTTAAACAAAGTATGAAGAATTTTCCAAGTATTTTCTCTTTGGGTCAGAACTGAGCAGCACCTGCACCTAAGAGTAAATTGCTGATGTAGTAACACAACTTAGAAGAAACTATCCTTTGCAAAGGCAGTAGAAACTGGTCTTCACCATGAATTGCCACCATCACTAATGAAAGTGGCTAGCTGGATGGCTAACAAGACCTCTCATCAGGGAATGTTAATGGAGAGAAATCAACCTTATATGCAATAAGTGAACAATCAGGTAATGGAGTCAAGGAACCATATAGGCAAGGTGGAAAATAAATGCCAGGGACTTGAGAAATCTAATCAATGCCTGATTAAGCTAATTGAAGCCTGGCCACTGAAAATTAATGATTCAGAAAATTGCTCCCAGAACAGAAGAAAGCAAAGATTGCTGGATCTCACATAAGAGACAGAAGGTTCAAATGTGAAAGCAGTTATCAGGAGATTAATACATGGTACCCAGGGTACATAAAAGTTTGCTATCTCACCTTTTGCCACATTAAGTATATTGCTTCCCTGCTGCTTCTCCCAGCCCATTCACCCACCTAGGCTCTGAAGTCCATTAGTTTGATTTTTTTTTTTAACTGTAAGAATAAAGGGAATGCTAAGGCTGAAAAGAACAGTAGTGTTCTAATTACTCCAGAATGTCTTCCTTTCCAACTTCAATGAAAACAAAGGGCTTGTGTTCAAATTGAAAAACGAAGTAGTGATGCTAAAAATAACCATGGCATGAAATGCAAAATACACTTTATCACATGCTTAGGTACAATTGTTTTAATCATCAGTGTTTTCAACTAACTAAAGGCTCCTTTAAAACCCCTTATTGAACTGGTGGGCTTTTCTTTTTGTTTCTATCATTTGTGTATTCCTGGATCCCCATGCATAACTGCTGGGATCTAAAAGAGGTCATTTAAAATTTAAAAAAAAGGGGCAAGCCTACTATCACAACACTTGCACTTATTGCACAAAAGTCTGCACCTCTACAAGAAGTTTCTCAAGGTACTACAAGTCACAAAAAGTTGAAAAACCATTACTGTCTGAGCCCATGGCTAGGCACACAGGCAGCCTGAGTTCAGCACCAGGCACTAGTAATTCAACCACCTCACTGAGCAACAATAAACTGCGTTTTGAAACCATTAAGCTGTAAAAATACTTAAAATTGTACATTTCAATATGCCATGCTTTCTTAGGCCAAGAGGTCACAAACCAAATTTTTGTGGTTTCCAGAGTTCTGCTAAGGCCATGCAAAGTAGGCTGTGGACTGTCCACAGGAACATATCAAACAGTACTATAATTCATCCATTAAAAAAACTATTTTAAAAAAAAGTGCATGCTTTAGTAGTACTCATTTAATTCTTAAATTTATCCTGAATTTTTCTGATCCTATCATCTGCACTTCATTACTCATTTGAGGTACTGTATTCCTTGCACTCATATTTTTAAAAGCCATCTATGGCAAAGCTGAGAACTGAGGGTGTAATAGTAGTGCTTTGGCATAAAATTATTTAGGGATCACCACTTTAAACCAACACTGATTTCATCCTTCCATTGTGGCAACTTTGCTCCCAGCTTTGTTAGTTCTTTCTGAAGTTTGTTCAAATTTCTTCAACCTTATTTAAATTATTTTTGAGCATATTTATAATTTAATACATCACTGGTCTTCCATTTTCCAAATTATTAATGAACAGACCAACTTCCACCCATGTGTGGGAACCTGAGATACTCTAAAGATTTTTTTATTTCTCCTGAGGGAAATGAACTCCCTTTTTTTTCTGCTTTGTAGTCTTTTATCCACCCCGGATGTTACTTTCTCAGAGTATTACTTTGCTCAAAACATCAAAGATACTAAAGTGTTACTATGCCTAACTCAGACATGCCCTGATGCCTAATGGCATAGTTGCGTGCAATTAATATGCAGCTAAAGAGATTCCCAAAGCTGGCTGAATGTGACACCGCTAAGCAAGTCAGCAGTGAAACAGAGGAAATGGGTGGGGTTTAGGCATCAATTCAGCTGAAACAGGCATTCTGCCAGGCACTGTAAATCCCATCAGAACAAAGGGAACAAAAAATTCACTACTTGGGATCTCAGAAATCCATCGATTTGAACAGTTATATTGAATACAGACAATGTAAGATCAAATCTATCTTCTGCAGTGATTCAGAAGGAATACTTGAATCTCAGACTTCTACCTCCTCTTACCACCTTTCTATGGAAATCTACATCCTTTTGTTTCCTTAGCTGTCATTTCAAGAAGAATCAGTGATTATGTTGAGAAATATACTTTATGAACTGGTTTTCATTCATCTACTGTATAATTTATACATTTAAGGAATTAGTGAGGTGCAATAATCCTTTACAAAAGTGGTGCCATTTTTTCCCTACCATATCATCAAACTCTGTGTTTCTGAAATTCTTTTATAACTGTATTTCTAATCATCCTATCAGCTAAGTTGTGAAGAACAGAAATAAATCTTACAGGTCTGTAATCCCTCAGGTTATTATGGGGGCTTATTATAAATATAAGTACAATATTTGCTATCTTCCAGTATAATTACTGACTTAAGAGAATGTGTACTTTAGTTAGAGCTGTTTTACTCTTAAATTCATAAACATGCCCATTTATGCTCCATCCAGCTTGATGCTCTCCTTAACTCATTACTTTGCTACCTTTGGATTATTCATCAATTTAGACTGTCACCTTCCCAGCTGGGTAGAAAGAACTTCCAAGTCCCCATTCCATTAAAGATGAAAATCCTTGACTTGCCAGTTGTCAAAACCCCATCTCTTGAAATGAACCCTTTCCTTCAGGATCTTCTGTGTTTTAATCTATCAGCTACCACGCTGTCCTGTTTGGGTCAATGTTTGTCATAACACAGAAACTGTGTGGGTAATCCTTCTCACTTGCAGCAACTTCTGCCATGTCCCTAACATCTTTTAAACAGAGATTACTGCAGTGACTCTACACAGAAAACAAAACAGGAGAGAGAACTAAATCTGCCTTCCCTCTGCAGTGGGCAAAGTACTGTACTCTGCAGAGACAGAGCTCAAAGGTTGTTGGAGTAGCTTTGGAAATGCTCTCTCCTCTGTTTGCATCTGTCTGTTTGCATTCATTTCCTCTAAGTTACTGCCCTGAATCAGAATACCTCCTTAATTACCAGTGCATCAAATTTGTCTTATTTATCTGTCCAACCTTTACTGTTGATTTAGGAGGACACCAGGTCAAAAGCCAACTAAACATACTGTTCCAAAATAACTAAGGAAAGCACTGTATGCTGAGCTGCTATCAACTCTCTTCTCCAGACTGTGCAATCCTCTTTTCCATTCTGCCAAGTGCTATTGCACAAGAAACACTTTCCTGAAAATACTGGTCATTCCAAGTAGATCAAATAGATCACTTTGTAACATTCGCATGAATAACTATCAGCCTTACTTCATAAACATGGTAGTCTTCCCCAGCTGGTGTAAGACTACTGAATTTAACCATTAAAAGTCCTCTTCTAAATCAAGTTCTACATCAACCAGCTCTCTGTAAAGACAAGCATTATTCCACAATGTCATTGCAAGCTTTATTATGAAACAACCAAAGGAAGCTTACCCTTTTACTACCATATTAAACATTTGTTTTCGTAAAATCTTCAGTTCTAAATGTTCCTGGAATATTCTCAGAATCAAAAATCAAGTTCTTAAGTGTTCACAAACAGAAAGTACAAAAAGGTAGCGGACATGATTGAATTAAAATTCCCTCTTGAATTGAAATGAGTGCATATATTTGGTTGTGGGTTTTTTTTCAGAATTCAATCAACTCTAGTCAGACTTAACATTGTTTTAGCAATCTATAGAGGTGTGCACATCATGCAGGTACTTATTGGGTGCAGCATACTAAGATGTTTATGTGGAATTTAAAAAAAACTTTAAAAACTGGAAATGCACATACTATATATAAAGAAAAATTAAAAAAAAACAAATAAAAAGCTGAGAGAATTATTTCTGTCAACTACAATCAAAAATCAAACTGTATTAGAAATAGACAGTCGCTGCACACATAAATATTATGTCATATGATAAAAGGAAGCTTTTGTTTGATTTCAATTAATTTTTTGTAGTCTTTATCCATAACTACATTGAGTAGTGGACAAGAGTAAGTTGCAGCTGGAGATCAGGAGTTGAAAGACAAACCCACTGAAAAACATAAAATTATTACATATCTATACTTTTATTCCATGTAACAATTGCAAAATGCCACTCAGGAAATGCCATCTCTGAGCTGACTGATAAGATCATTTCCTTATCTTTTTTTTTAGCTCTTGTCATTCCCCCTTGCCATGGCAGTAACAAAAAATAGGCCAAGAGGGGGTGGGGATAAGTAACGTTTTATAAATCTACTAAAAAAAAGGTAGGTGTGTGCATATATATGCTAGAAGAATATACATCTGACTACATTTCTTACCTGTCTTTGCAGATGTGTAAAACACAGTGTTCATGTTTATCTGTAAACAAGTGAATAGTTAAAATGAGTTGGCTTTGTATATGCAAGCAGCCTCTTTGATGCTTCTGATAGGAGTTTGAGGGAACTACTGGTACCTACACAGGAACTGAAATATAAATATTAAATAATTACTAAGACTGTATTCCACCTGAGTCAGTAAATGATAACTTTCCAATCTGAATTCATCTTCTTACAACAAAGGAAAGACTCTCTGATTCTCTTAACAATTTCATGGTGTATCCCAGTGTACCACAAGCCTTGAGAGATAAGGGTTTTCCTCTGTTAAGAAAATCAAGTTATTAAATTGGTCAAAGATGACTCTAGCAGAAATGTATTCAAATCTTCTTTATTAATTACCATAGGAATTTAGTTTGAGAGTCACATATAAAATTTTACTCAGCTTTCACAGATAAAATGTATTATGTACAAAAATTCCTAGGATTTTAATTTAGTAAAACCCCAATAGCACTTTACCGAGCAAGTTATTCTCTGTACAGAGAAGAGCTCTGCAGGACTGATTCATTCTTTTACAGTGCATTAGTTTAATCACCTAGGAGATTTCTAACAGACGATGAAATCTAAACAGGCGCAGGAACTTCAGTTATCTTTGGATGAACATATTTAGTTCCACATTCTATCTTAGCACTAAGCAAAATAAAACAGTCTAAATACTCTTCAGTTTCATCCACATAATTTATTTGACTTTTGTCACATTTAAAAGGGCAGTACCAGATATTGTATGTTAATGCTGCAGTTAAGTTCAGGTTCTCCTGTTAATAATTCCCTTGAAATAGACGTCAGTATTATTTTTTTCTTCTACTATTTTTTGACATTCAGTAATTGCAATAACACAGTAAAATTTGTTTAGAAGTGAGTCAAACTAACAATTACAACAAATTATAGAGCAACCTTCTGTTATACATGATACCTTTTTAAAAATAATCTGTTGTATTACACAGTCTCCCAATTATCAAGCAATAATCCAAGAGACTCTCAAGATATAGTGACAATATTAACAGCTCAAACAAAAGTGAACTCCAATGAGCAGTCAAAATCCACAAGCAATACATTGAAATCCTGTTTTCCCTATTCAAAGAATAGTCTTTTCTGGTAAGATACTGGATCAAGCCCAAACTGTATAAAAATAAAAGCAGCTGATAATAAAATAGATATTATAACTGAAGCTAATAAAGTTCATTTAAAAAAGAGTGTTCCATCCTACCTTGTCTATTCCCACTTTTTCAATGTCTCTAGGATATGTAAATGTATTTTGTTCTATAAAATCCCATATTTTAATAAATCACACCAAGGTATTTATAAAAAAATTACTCTTCTAGGCTACTGGTTTTCATTCCCTTATTTTTTTCATCCTTTGTGTTTCTGCTTTTTAATAGTAGTTTTTCATGACCAGAGATCTCAGTTGTCAAAATTATATAACACGCACTATCTAATTTAAGACCTGTATGTAGAATTATGTAACTGGGTGCTAACATACAGGAACATACCAAGAGGAGCTAACATGTCAACAAATTCAACTTACAAAGAAGTTTTGTGGTATAAAATTCAGAAAGTTCTGGACCCATAGTGGACGTATGTAATGACAAATTGTATCTTCTACACCTTCCTTCCCATTCTAGATGCTGATTGTGTCGAAAGAGGCACAGTCAAGTGTCCTCCCACCTACACATCAGATGGCTGTGCCATCAAGGGATCATGGTTTTCACTGGAGTGATGATCTTTCCTGCACACATAGGAGGTGAGGAAAATGCTTTCCCATCTGGCTGCATGAAGTCACTTGCAACGGACATCTGAATCCAGAGAAAGTAGGAATCAGGCTAACATGTGGAAGGCAGACGTACATTTTGTTGCCTTAATTCTCAGGATCAGTATATTTTGGTTTATTGTTCTCTACAACTTGTAAATTTTAATCTAATACTGCTTTTCATTGCTGACAAGGAAAGCTTTGCTATCAATTCATTATGCAAATCAACCTGTAACTATTAGTTACAAGGTTAGATAAGTTCCTTCCCCTCATAAAATCAAATGATCTATGTATGCAAAATACAGACAGGTCTGACCTACTCTATCCTCTTGATCTTTGTACATTTAAACAACAGCTGTGCATGGAAAAGTCTGAATTAAGGACACAACAGTAGCAACTAATACAGTAAAGAATCAATGCAATATTCATTAAGGTGGTCTGTGAGAAAAACAGGAAAGTCATCAACCTGTTTCAATATATACAGTTCTCAGAAATGTCTTCCAAGGTGACTGAAAAATAAAATGTTTGGTATGAAGTAGGTTCAAAATGGAACCTGCACATAGGAATAAGAACAATCTGTAAAAATGGAAGGAAGAGCATATACTGCCATACATAATGTTAGACACACTTCTAGTAAATAAACCTCCATCTGGAGCTCCACATTTAGGAACTGGATACTGAACTTTGGAAGAATAAATTGCACTTACTTTTAAATATTTTCCTAGACAATTTTCACACCTATACAAGAATTATGTAAACAGCTGCTAAAATAAATCACGGGTATTTAGATTGTGAGCTGTCTGAAGTACACTGTGTCTTTAACTTTATGGTTGAGAGCACCCTGTGCCATGCACCCTGTCACACAGCCCACCTTGTTACCTGTTTTGCTGCAGCACTCAGTGGAAATGGGGATCTCAGTGTGTAGATCCTTAAAATGCTTACATATATTGTAAGATATTAGATCTGCCAAAAGACACTGCACGCTAATTAAGCACAGCAAAGTGCAAGAGAAATTAAGATTCCCATTGTACAGTAAGAGAAATAAAGTTCCAGAGGCTACTTAAATAATTAAGTCAAGGGTTCCTTGACCCATGTCACAAACCTATTTATCCAACCATAAATCCAGATAAGCTTTTGTATTGTGATTCTTGGTACAAATTGTGACGAGGAACAAAAGATACACTACTTCAATACATCTGTATGCAATTTCTCTTTTAGTTAAGTCATATTCAAAGATTACCACCAGGAAATGAATGCTGGGGTTGACCAGAATTAGGTTCTCAACATAACTACGTGACTCTTTAGATTTCAAAGCCCAACATTTAAGGCACTATTTGAACATTCAGTGCTTAAAATATCCCCTTCTTCCAATGCTAAAGTCAATAAAGTGCTGTTGCGTAGATGCACAACCATCTAAATAGTGATCAGCCATTCATTACTTGGTTGCAAAAAAATTGACAGAGGCACTGTTCTTCTATTTCTCTCTCAGGAGCCCACATCAGTAAACAGCAGCGCAGAAAAGAAAAAAAATTCTGGATTCCCCTCTACTTAACAGCTGTGGAAGTCCTTTCTGCTTCAGAGGTTTAATTCTACTGTTACATGACCATCACCATTTCCAAACAAGGAGATCACATTTTCTCCCTTCTTGCTGGGGCTTTTTCATTTTGTAAAATCTATGTAAATACTTCTGAGTAGAAACTAGACTGCCATATGTCCCATCCTCCCAGGTGAAGAGAATCCAGTAGTGGCCTCCCAGTATTTGGGCTCTCTCTTCAATCATGCCTCTGAGGATGAATGAAACGTGACAGTCACAGAGGGATTTATTTTAACAGCCCCATTTACTTCTAAGTGCCATGTCTAGAGAACTGGGCAGCTGACAACTCTCAGAAGTGACTTAAAGAACTAAATGAGGGTCAGGACAGAGAGCTGCCTACAGAGAACCGATAGGAAATATCACGCACAAAGCCTTTGATGGAATTCGCCCAATCTGAATACAACCCATAGTCTTTCTGCCACCCAGAATCTTAGAAGGCTTGCCTGTATCACATAACAAACCCTAATCAGCAAGTACCTCCACAGAAATGTGTATTGCACTGCATGGATGTGTCAACTCATGTCCCAAGACAGCGCAATCAAATTAGTGTAGAACATGGATCTAGTTAATAAGTCCTGCCCTTCAGCAGGCAAATATAATATCATATTAGCAGTGTTACACTTTGAATATAAGACATTAATAGGGTTATACTATCTGGCCATCTCCATGTTGCATCCCATTCTGAAATATACATGTGTTAATTCTTTTCTGGTTCTTTTTTTGTCATTGTTTTTTATTGTTTTAGTTTAATACCTGTGGCATTCCAGCAAGCATTCCCATCCAAGTGCCCACAGAATACTTTGAAAGCAAACACACTTTATTTTAAAGTTTTGGGGAAATTGTCTCAATCCAAATACACTTTGCTGAGTGTAAATTCAAAGACTGGAGCAAGGCCCATTGGGTAATGAACCTCAGGGGCTATTAATCCACAACCTACAATTTGTAAATGTGCAGGATACTGACTCAGTAGAAAAAAATAATTTTAAACATCTGTGGTATTCTTTCAGTTCCAGATTAATTACACTGCTCAGATTGTAATGTTAGCCAGAAATTTCAAGTCTCTCCACTGCTATGTAGAGAATGCTGTAGTTTCCTTTGTGTTTATCACCGCTCTGCTACAGTAGGAGGTTTCCTGCCCAACACAAGCTTATGTTCAGTTCTGTGTCCTACATTCATTCTGCAGCTCACCTTGCCTGCCTTTTCTTTCTCTCTTTGTCTAAAGTCCTTCTGAAACTCTTTGTTACACAGCATTAATTATTATTATTACTACTTTTAAGACAAAGGCTGTGTACATACCCCCACATCACTCCATCAAAATGGTGATATAAATGAAAATCTAAACAGGCTGTTTAATCCTTTTGAGAAGCTAATAATTATTTTCAATCAGCAAAGACTATTCTGCCATTTCAAAGAATGATTAATGAGAGCAAATGTGTTTGTAATTTATTAGCAGCAGCTTGGGGTGTGGGGAGAACAACTTAGGAATGGCAGCCATAGCATCAACATCTGATGATGTGAAGGCACTTCTGCTGCATATTATAAAGTCAAACATAAGGCTGCCTCTTTGGTGATTTATACTCTGCACAGTTATACCGAGTGCCTGGGTTTTATTCATGAATGGCTTTGCAGTTACTTTTTTGTAGAAGTGTCATGGAAAAAAAGAAATCCGTGAGCATATACCTCTTTCAAAACACTCACTCAACCATCAGTATTCATCAACATATGTTTCTAAAAGAACAGAAGTATATCACAATAAAACAGGAGGGAAAAGGCAAACAAGCAGAAGCACAGGATTGATTTGAATGAGATAGGAGGAGCATTAAACTCCTCTATCATAGTACCTGGTGAAATAACTTTATGTCCTGCACACAACATAGTGTCTGAGAATTCTGCAGACTTGAAAATGTAATTTCATGTCCACCCTTGCAAAAAGAGAATATGCCTATGTCAAAAACAGGAAATCAAGGCACGGCAGGGCTGAAAATTCCTTAAAACACATTACGTTCGTATCTGTTCACTTAGCTGTCTAAATACTTGTAAAAATTGAGTCTTGAGGTGAGACCTCCCCACACCCAAAAGGACTGTGACAATTAAATGGAACTTAATGTGCCTAGACAACCCACCTGACAGCAGGCAGACTCAGCTTTCATTTTGTCTTGAATGTACCTTGCTTCTCCAGCACAGAGCTTTCCCCTGGTCTAAGCTGCAATGAAACCTAGAAACTGGAATGGCAACTCCTATGTCTAAATCACTGAAGCATGGCATTTCTCAAACAAGTAATACATGCAGCATTTCTAAAGGTACAAAAGTCCAGCCTAATGCGTTACACACACATTCTACTTGTCATAGGGGCAAGCAGAATGTCTGCAAATACAGACAAGCCTCACAAATCAAAACAATTGCATTTTTCCATGCAAAAAGACATCTCTGGCAATATTCGACTTGATACTAAGTCATCTCTGAATGGATAGTGTATTCCTCCCAAACAACTGACAGGACCAAGCTGGAACTGGCTGAAACCCTTATCTCTCCCCTCCCTCCCAGGAGGGTGTTTCTTTGATAGCTGGGATCAGTAGCAGCACCATCTGCCCTGTCTTTTGAAGTTGTGTCACTATGCAGGAAAAAAAAAAGCAAAACTGAAAGAACCAGAAGGAAAAATTAAGCACAGCATCATGACATCTCTTTTTTCCCTTCCTGTAGTCCTCAAGTCTTGTTTTCCTTCTTTGTCTTTACCTTTGTATTAATGTAGAGGGATAAGACGGAAACCAATCATGATCCGTTTTATAAATAAGCAATTATTCTTGTCAATTTAGCACTTGAATGACCCCATCTGGAGCACTGTGTGTACTTTGAGTCTTCCCAGGACAAAATGTGTATTTACAAACTGAGAAGTTCCATCATGTTAGCAGAGCACATGACATACAACAAAAAGCTGAGGAAACTGTATTTGTTCAGCTCAGAGAAAAGGCTAAAAGAGAGTGGGTCTAGTTTCTGTTTTCAACTTCCTAAAGCGGGTAAAAGAGACAGAGAGATGACAGAGACAGCTTCTTCTTAGCAGTGCACAGCAGCAGGCCAAGAGGCAATCCTCAAAACTTACATCATGGGTGACTGCAATTACGTACAAAGGGGAAAAAAAGCATAAGAAGCATAGTCAAGTGAAGGAATAGGCTCACAAAGAGGTCATGAGACTTCCATCTTTGGTAATATTTAAAGTTTTTCTGGAGAAGGTCCTGAGCAATTTTACCAAAAGTTAGCACTGCTTTGAGTAGGGAAAGGGTGACCACATGACGTCCAATGATCCCCTCTAACCTAGCCCCTTCCACAGTTCTGCACAGACTTTCTTATAATGTGACAATTAGGATGATGAAAATTTGAACTGATGCAAGAATAAGAAGGATATGACACAGAGGTTGACCTTCAGTGCCCAACTTTACATCCTCAGGAAGTAATGCCTTAGCTGGTGAGTTGTGTTTTCCAACTTAAGCAACAGTTCCTGCACAAAAGGAGAAATGAATGAACTATCACAAAGTTTTCTGAGCAATCCGAAAAAAAAAAAAAAATCCAAAGAAATTCACCTTGCAGACTTAGCAGTTTCTGTTCAAGGCAGACATAACTCACATAGGCACTGAATTTGGCAGAATTACAGGAATATTTTCCTAAAGATGAACTAGTTTTCTATCATTTTGCCTGTATGTTACACACAAATATGCTTCCTTCATCAACTGGCATGCATGGTTTCTTGTTCCACCTCATTCTTACTTAACCAGTCTATTTGCAGTGAACAACACAAGCAAAAACCTTGGGGGGGATTTTTGTATGGCACGATATGAATCATATTTTTTGGCCCTTCTTATACAATCACAAGGTACTGGCCACAGCTGGAAGTAGAACACAGTCCTCCTCAGATCAACAGTCTGCCCTGAGATGACACATTCTGTGTTTTCATTCTGTTCCCTTTGATGTCTCCCTCTTCTCAAGCCTCATCTTGTTTTTATTCTATACATTGTATTTGGTGAATTAGACTACAAAGTCTTGCAGAAGACATTGGTTTTAACAAGACTTCAAAAAATGGCTTAGTACGTCTGGATACCTCAAGTTGACTGACACTTTAATATAACTGGATCTTTACAAAATGATGGACACCTGCTCTTTGAAAATCAGGCTCCTCTTAAGTTGTATGAAGATAAGCACCACAGGAGTGACGCACCTGAAACTAACAGACACTTCTGAAAAGTCCTGTGCCTTTACCATGATTGATAGAGAACTGTGTGCATTTGCAGCATCCTTTTAAGAGCAAGCCACACATCTGGCTCAAGGGTAACAGCATCACTGGTTTCATATGCAACAACCTATCATAGTGCACCACTATGTTAATCTATTCTGAATAAATGAGAAGAGTGCTAAATTTTTAATGAACAGTGTTTCCACCTGTCTCAAGATAATGAAAGAATGTAAAGCTCTTCTTAGAACTTTACAGGCAGCAAGAGTAATTAGACAGTATCGACACCTATAACCTTGGACAGATCACACCACCACATTTTGTGCAGAAAAGGGAAATGTTTTCTATTAGATCTATTCTTTCTAAAAGAAAATGATTCCTTGATGTTATATTACTCAGGGCAGCAGCATGAGGGAAAATAAAGCTCTATTCCACAGAGTATTCTGTGCTCCCACTGTTCTATAATGCTAGGGTCCTATGGGCAAGGGACAAAGACCTGCAAAACCAGTACATGGGCTCACGCTCACCTCCCACTTAAGAGAAAGTCTCTGCCACAATAGAAAAAGTGCCCAGTTTTAGAATGTTCAAATAATTACCACTTGAAGTTCTCCATCTTATAACATGAAGATCTGAAGTGTTTTTCTTATCTCATTGCAGTTACGTTGGCAGGGAAATGACAAACAATACAGAGGCAGGAGTTTCATGCCCACCTTCGCAAAAGCAGACCATCCTTTAACAAGGCTCTTTTCTGCCTTATCATTTGAAAATGTTTGTGTGCATTATAGATGAAATGGTATTTCTTTGCTAAAACATAAAGTAGAGCATCCAGTCCATGACAGGATACTTCCATGCTTCTCTCATCAAGTCAAAATGGTGTGGAATTTCTTTTGTCTGTATTTGAAATGCAACTTCCTTCCCCAAGAACGTATGTGAGAACGCTGATCGTGTAACTCACACCAGATTGTGATGCTAGGCTAGCAGAACTTACATTTATGAAGCAGAATGAGTGTTCATCATCCTGCTGCCTAATGAAATCAACTACATGAATAAATCCAATACTAATTAAGAATACCATTTATCAGAGTATGGATTGCAAAAAGACTGTTTCCAATTGACTGAATTGTGAGAAAAGAACTATCTTGCAGGTCTGCAGGTGGCCTGGGGCTGCTTAACTGATCCCGCAGAGCTGCTGTGGATGCTGAATTTTGAGGACCTGTTGGCAGCACCAGCAGTGTTCATACAGTGTGGCTCTCTGGGTGCTGAACAGGCAAGACAGAACATTTCAGATGTTAAATAAAAGCGAAGACCTTACTCTACACACTCAAAATGCTTCACTAGAACTACAATGGAGTATTTCAAAGGGGGGGGGAGGGAAAGGGGGACATATTGAATTTAGTTCTACGTATCACTCAGAGCAGGTTTATCCTGGTTGTTAAGAATACAAGAAGGAACAAACCAGCTTACGAGAGAGATTAAAATTATATAATCAAAAAAGAAAAATTCACTATAAAAAGTGTAGGGTATAAGTGAGGTGAGAGAATGAACTGGAGATTGATTTCAGTGTATTATGTAGGGCATGTATAAGAAGAATCACTGAGAAAAAATGTGTAAAGGGCATGGCAGTGCAAAATAATATGATGTAGGAATACTGAAAACTGAACTACCAGAGACCTTGACAGAGGACATAAGAATGTCTGAGGACGTGAAATAGACTTTTACAAAGGCAAGCATTAAAATAAGTAGATAATGAATATGGCCTAAAATACTGTTTAAGCACACTAGAGAATAAGAGATAAAGATGGTGGTATAGCATCTGCCATCATCAGGCTCAAACAATTAAGACATAAGTGAATCTAAATTAATAAGAACTTGGTCCTAAATGGTTGATACTTGACAATATTCAATAATCAAGTAAACAAGTCAGCACAAATAAGAAACACATGCTATCACATAAGGTGTGTATCAGAGTATTAAAAAATGATTCCTATTTTTGCCTTACCCGTTTAAAAAAAAAAAAAAAACAAAAATCAACAAAAAAACCCCAACAAAATGAAACTGTGCAAATGAGAAAGATCAAGGTAACACAGAGGAGATGAATCTTTGGCTGTTATCAATAGACATTAAAATATTTTTTTCCTTTTTTTCTTTTTTTTTTTTTTTTGGATTACTATAGTCATACAGTCATACACACTGCTAAAAAGCCCTCATGTTTCAGCTGTCAGATTTTAAATATGGAAATCCAAGATAGTCCTAGAGAGAAAAGTTATGCACATGTTTTATTTGATTCAGAATGAAGTACTCTGCACATCAATCAACTGTTCTAATAAATGAGGGATCAGAAAAATTATATACAAGTAATTCCTATATTCAGAAAATCTGCTTTTCTGTGATGGCTCTCTGGGAAAAACTGAATTCAACATATATCTCATAGGACATGAGTCTGACCACATAATTCAGCACAACTTGTATTATACAGGACAATTATTGCAACACTACCTAATGCAGACACACTACCTTAGTGAAAAAGCAAATACTATTGGTAGCGTTTACTCTGAGGGTTAACTATCTAGCTCAGTGCAGAACTAGAAGTCCACACTAAAGATTAAATGTGACTGCAAATACATCAGTTAAAAATTCATTGCAAACAGAGCCTAGATAAAACTGTGGAGTCTTCCACAAAGGCAAAAGTGATAGGCAGGTTTATAAATAAAACAAAGACACATTGTTTTACAAAAAAATACTATTCCAACTTGAAAGGGGGGATGGAGTCAAGCAACTACACAAAGAGACTAGTGATGTACACTGCTGTCTTCTTAAAGCTTTTGTCAAACTGTATTTTTCTTAAGCTTTAGACAGGACACCTTACCTTTAAAACATGCTAAATAGACTGTCTTAAAGAATCATGAGGAGCCTAGGTTCTAACAGGTTAGCATGGGTTAAAGTTGGTTGCACATGCTAACATCACATCTCTAAGTCTTTGTCTGGACAGAGCATTAGAATAGATAACTTGTTTGTAAGATGTAAGTATACAGAATTAGATAACAAACTGTTCCAGTAGGAGTAAACAAACAGTCAGTGTGCTGACAATGGATTGCAGAAGACAGAAGTAACAAGTTTGGTTCCTTGGAATGCCTGTTTAACTTTCTGTTGTTTATTAATGACCTTGATAGGTGCTGTCTGAATGTGGCTAAAAATATGTGATAACTGGAAATAACAGTTATATATATTCTCATATACCTAGAGAATGTGCCATAGCATTCAAGTGTCTGCACTGACAGAGGTAATGCCACCATGAAATGCATCAGAAGGACTTCTGGGAGCTCATCCCCTGCACCATTAGCTGCTTTGCACATTCTCCTTCAGTGCTCAGTGAGAATGCACAGCCAATTTGCCTAAGCGTCTGTGGGAGCCAATTTATCTAAGCATCTGTGGGAAAAGGTAAGGGAAATGTACAATGCACTGGAAGAACATAGGCACTGAGTATAGCTGACCTGCAGGGAAATTGCATTTATAGATTCAGCCTTTCTCACCAGACAACCTGTCAATATACCAAAGGGGATGGATTCCTAAATTAGGTTAACTAACCTCATCTTGCCAATCCAAGCTTCCAGTCAAGGAAGCCTAGGTTTGAATGTTTTCCTTCCTAATAGCTTTAACGGAAAGAAATGTTCAGTGAAAAGCTGTTCAATGGCAATACCCATATCCTGACAATATCAAATTAACCAGTGCCTGATTTGCATACAAAGGAAAGTTCATCCATACAGAAATACAGAGATGTTTTCAATTGCAAACACCATCAGCTTTCTACTCAAATTTCTAAATGTGTAATGTTTCAATTAAGGCAACATCTAAACTCTGCCAGTCATATTTCAGGCATAGAATTAAACTAACCTGCCTTCAGACTGCCATCAAAAAGATCTTTTCCCTGTGCTAATAATGCAGCAAAAGCTAAACCGCATTTAGTCCACTTCCTTTGATCCCAGAATTGCAATTTTCCTTTTACTAAAACTTTAGGATGGTGTAATTAAATCTCCTGAATTTTCCCATGCTTCTGTTTAACTGATCATTTGGGTCCTGAGTAGATTAACCCCCACCCCCAAACACATATTCCCCAGGTTTTCAAACGTTGATCTGTCACTGTTGCGTAATGTACCAGAGTGGTGTTGCTGTAGCCATAGCATATAAAAGGGTTGTTACCTGTTAGTTCAGTGTCCTTACGTCCAGTTGAAACAACAGGTGAGAGGAGAGATAAATAAATGGTGGAAGTTGATAGTTGGGTTCTCATCTTTTGCCACTAAAAAAAATTTAAAAATTAATAAATACATATATGTATATACCTAGTACAAATTAATGGATAAGGTACTTTCTCACCAGGTAAAAATTGCCTGTAGCATTCTCTGTGGTTATAAGATGGGCAGGAAGCCCCAGAAGGCTGTTAAAATACAAAGAGAGTTTCCTCATAATGATCCACACTTGATATCTGGCTTATTAATTGCAGCATGTTTTATTTGACTGTACCTCCCTCTGATTCTAAAAATAGGACTGTCAAAAGGCATCGCTGTATCAGCTGGTTCCTCTCTGCAAGTTAATCTATTATAGAAGAAAAGGACTTTACAAATGGCTACATTAAAGACATCTAATGAAGTCAAAGCAGCTGTTTTAAAACATATTCAAACAAAATCTAGTCAATGAGATTTGGTCTCTGAATTTCATGTTGTACTATTAGGTATGTAGAAATTGAGCTTTTCAGGGGAATGAATTCTTTAAATTAAGTGAAAAGTCAGGCTATTTGAGCACCTCATTATACTCTGCATTGAAGATCTTTCTCATCCATATTATCCTATTAAGGATTGCAGTGATACCCACAACTGTATTCACTGGTGTAATAAAAGGACACACACAGCACTCAAACCAGTGCTTTTGATACTTCTGTCCTTATTCAAGCCCAGTTCCTATTTATCTCAACAGAAATTCTGTCACAGGATATGGAATTAAGCCATGTGTTTTTAACCCAACAATATATTACATCCTGCAAAAATGTAATTTTCTGGGCCTTACACGATATCAAAGCTTCAGATCATTATTAATTACTTATGCATGCATATTATTCCTCCTTCCTACAGACAGATCTTCTTTGAAGCAGAATGGGTGCATTTCCTTGAGGCTATTCTGCCTTAAAAGGGTCAGCTTGAAAACCACATTTTTGTTATGCCTATCAAATGTGGTATCCACGACAGTGAAAATAACACTTAAGGCTACTTCAACTGAAAGAAACAACATAGAAATATATATGTGTATCTCTGACATTTGATCGTGTGCCCTTCCTAAATAAGCTCATATAGACATATTTTGCATGCTCAAGCTCTCATTTCTCCCTTACTGAATGATCTCATGCATTTCACCAGTGAATTAAAAACTTTCATAATTTTTTTAATAATTCAGAGTATATTAGTAAAGTGCCTTTTACCAGAATGTGTGTATTTCTAAGCAGGAAATTTCAGTAGTTCAGAATAAGAAAGCAGGTGGTCCTAGGTAGATTTTATGCTGGAATTTTAGTAATAAAATATGGGCGTACATATTCCATTCTCAGCTATGAAACAGATGCCCATTGCATCTAATAGAAAATGTAATGCTCAAGAAATCAGGGTTTTCATGTAAGAGTACAATCTTGCTTTAATAAAATAATTTTGAAATCTGATATTAATATCAGTGGGAGCAAGTGCAAACCTTTATTTTTTCAGGAATTGGTTTAATTCATTGTGCTTGTGCAACTCTGATTCCAATCTATCACAAACTACAACACTAACTTTGTTAAACTCAAAAAAACAAATTAACAAGTATTCGTTTGTGTTGCAGAAGTAATCAATAATTCCTGGAATACCTTCCAAAGTAGCATTG
The DNA here is from genome assembly GCA_013400415.1 of Scytalopus superciliaris. Classification (NCBI taxonomy): domain Eukaryota; kingdom Metazoa; phylum Chordata; class Aves; order Passeriformes; family Rhinocryptidae; genus Scytalopus; species Scytalopus superciliaris. Next base: position 520,495 of record VXBX01005210.1, on the reverse strand, counting down.
TCATGATGCATAGAAAATGAGCAGAAATATATATATGTACATAATGGACACTACCTAAACAATAAGAAATGACATTAATTAATAAGCTTTTTTCTAATTTAGTTCTATAATCCCTTCCCATCACATTTTCTTTCTTTCTGCCTTTTATTTCATCATCTTCCCATTTTCTTTTCCTTCCACTCCCACCATATTCTGTCTCATCATGATATTCCCTCCTCCATGTCCGTCTGTTCAGCCTACCTTGCCTCGTGTGAGCTGAGCATCAACAGTGCCACCTCATACACCAGACCATAACATCCCATCCTTCAGCCATGGCCTCCAGAGACTTTTCTTCACTGCTGGTTCGCTTCCACAAACTGCAAAGCAGTGTGTGGATCCAAGTATCAATTTGGTTGTCTGCACACTAAGCTGGAGAATCTGAACAGCTTTCCACGTAACCTCTTGGCAGAGTACGTTATCCACCACCCTAGGGTGTCTTAGTTTCAGAATTAAAGCCAAGTGGACTGCCCATAGGACTGGGACCCAGAAACTCTTGACTGCCAGTAATAGCTTTAACTAATGATTCTTTCAATGGATCCAGACAATTCATTAATCCTCTTTGTCTCAGATTATCTGCAAAGATTGGTATAATAACGCTTTACTCACCTTCCTTGCAAGATTTTGCAAGAAATATGCTTCAGTTTCATTTATTTCAAGGAGAATGATGCTTTTTCACCTGAAGGCAAAATTCTGCCCTTCTACAGTCAAAATGTAAACTTCAGGTTTTATTATGCCCTTTAAGAGAGATATACAAAGTCAGAAGTTGAACAGAAGGCTGTTACTCCCATTAAGAAGAGATGTGACAGGAAAAAGCAAACACGGAAAATGAAGCAGTGTTCCCTGTAAGTTAGGCCAAATTTGTATCTCAGAATAGAAGATGGAGCAAGATTCCTGCTTTCAGGGGAAAGTATGTTAAGTGCTGAAAACATTGACTTCATTGTTCAAGAACACTTTATGATTACTTAATGAGTGATTACTCAGTAATGTTCCCAAGGTCAGCAAAACCTTGGGTATCTGTCATCTGAATGCCACTTCCATAAATTTACGTGAACAAAATTGCAGTAACTTTCAACAGCTGACATTTTAAAGGCTGTGTCCCTTTATGATATTGTTTATTTATTTAAGCATAGCCAAATATCTGTATCCCATCCCTTTAAGACTAGGTCCTAATGAACAGCACTCATGTCCAAACACAGACCTTCCTACTTCAACTCTCCAAATAATTATTGAAAAAAGAATTTTTCCCAGAAACATGTCTTTGATACTCTCCTTTCTCCTTCCCAGAGAAGATGTAGTAGAAGAGACAGCACGACCTTAAAGTCAACAGATTCATGCTATGACAATAAAGGGAGGTAGTAAATTCCATGGTAAGAGTCCTGACTCAGATGTGCCCTATATCCAAACCCTCAAATCACTGTTAGACCAAGCTTCACAGGTATCTCCAATTCCATATGATCACAGATGCAGAAAAGATGTTCTTTTTGTTAACTATGGAAAACATATTTATGGCTTTGGAATTTAAAGTTAACTCTTCATCTCACAACCCTAAATGTATCAAAAGGCAGACCAGCTCAGAGAGCAGGACTGCAGCACCCTTGTGTAGGGGACACAATAGAACAGGTATGTCCTGCTCCAGCTGGAGCTTTAGGTGGCCTCTGAGGTGTGCCATGAAAAACATTTCACTATGAGTAATTAAGAGGTTTTGAAGGCACAAATCTACTGAAAGGTTACAAATGCCAAGTCACTATTTTTCAGCTTTTCGGACATCTAGAATCAGCATAAAAAAATGATTTGCAAAAAAAACCGCTGCATACACTCTCTCTGCTGACTATAATTTAAAATGGTTCAGTAAAATGTAACAAGATGCTATTTCTAGAATTACACTTGAGTTACATGACATTGTAATATAAATTGTATCACAGAATCACAGCATCAGTTAGGTTGGAAGAGATCTTCCTCACAAGTCTTAGAAAAATGGGAAATTAAAAATGTCAAATATATACATACATGAAACACATTTTTATTTCCAAAATGAAATGCTTACTATAGAAACTAATTATTAAGATATACTGCACTTCAGATTTTATTAACTAAACCTGCAAATTAATCAGGTGCCTAATTCCAACTTTAGGTGCCTCAGGTTAACATTTCAGCACTACTGCAACCTACAGATCCTTTTCAATCGCTGCTCATATTTTTTAGTAGAGCAGGAGATCAATAGGTAGGCACATGCCAGGCTGTGAAGCTGCTCACAGCCCTACCTCGTGCCCAATCCCTGCTGGAAATCTCACATTCAGCATTTGGCAGGGAGAGGTAGGAGGGAGCAGCAGGGTCAGGGCACACATCTGTCACGAGTAGGGCACATACGTGTGTATTGGGAAATACATTCTGAAGTCTCCTCCTCTCTGCCCGATTCATTGAAGGAACTTGAATCCATTCTCCTGTTTCTCCAGGAAGTGGTCAAATGTCAAAGCCATTCAGTGCTCTGAAAAAAATCAGTCTCAATATGCCCCCCTTTAGCTGCTTCACTTTGTACAGTACACATGCACATGAATCTGGGTCTCCCATATGACCACCTTAGCAGGTTAGTCTCACAAGCTCTAATTCCCTGTGAGGCAGAACTTCAATGGAAGGTACTTGCTCAAAAATGTGCTATGGCCTCAGATATTGGAAACGTGTGCTCATATGTGGCTTCAGATCAGACCAAATACAAACATGGTTTGAATACTTGCCTGCTATTTTGCATTCTCCTTAATAAAATAAACCAAACCAAAATAAAATAAAGTAATTCTGTCTAATTTGTGACATCATGGCCTTCAAAGGATTTCATATTTTTTCACGGCAAGTTATGTATGGAGTGAACCTCACTAAATATTCAGAGGAGAAAGAGCACATTATCCCAGCATTATGGAACCAAGGGTCCTACAACCCAATTAGGAACTGAACCAAAGCACCTTCTTGGTCTGAGCACCAAAAAGCAGGGAGAAGAAAAGGACAAAGAAGCATTGGTCACACCCTGAGTAAGCTAAGCATGGGCAATTGACTCCTCACAAAACGGTACAGAAAAGAGTTTGCATACAAATAAGATAACACCCAGTTTGCAAGCCATTTTAGGTATGGATGTTTCCTGAGCACACCAGCCCAGGTCCAGAATAATCTTGCTTCCTACCAGTCCTAGCTCAGGAAACTCCTGTGATGGCAACAGGAAGAGGTTATCCTGTGGTACAGTGAGCCATCTCAGTCTTTAAAAGCTGTCCACACAAAAAGAATTTGTCAGCAACCTTACACTAACAATAATTTGGTTGTAAATAAGAAAATTTAACACAAGCTTGGCCTGAGCAAAATAAGCCATTTAGTGACAAAGGCTTAGGTTCTCTGCATTTATTCTTTCCTAAGATAAAGGAATAAGTGCACTTATTCATACCTTTGGCCAACACAGCTATGCTCACAAATGTCTAGTAATGCATAGCAATCCTAATGCTGTACATACCAGGTAGCAACAGTGAGAGATAGTCACTTTCGTGACACCAGTGTTCATGGGACTGGGTGACATTGACAACAGTGTATCTGCGTGTACCTGGTAATAAAAATTAAATTACTCTCAAATGTCTATTCTGTCCCTGCCAAGAGCAGTATTATCCACATAGAAATGACAGGCAATTACTCATCTGCTCTGAGGTCACTCTCATGGAGAACGCCATTCTGTGACCACCTTCACATTAAATTTAGGCTTGTCTACACATGGAGTTGTTCCTGATTAATTGTTCCTGATTAATGTCATGTGTGGCCAGTGCATCCACATGTGGCACTAATCAGAAATAGTTCTATGTGTAAACAAGCCCTTATTCACAGTAGGAGTGCTAACAAGACCAGGAGGAATGGCCTGTGCCCAGCACTTCTTGGGACAGATACTTCTCTTATGTAACACTGTGTAAGCCATTCCTCAGTCAATGGCTCCAGCCACAAGACCGTACTCAGAATATACATCTAAGCAGATGTAAAGCAGTCTTGGGTACTTTTTTAAAAGCCTGTGCTGTGGCCAGATGCTCTCAACTAATTGTTCTCTGTTCTTATAGACTTCCCTGTCCTGACACAACCAGGAGTCAGTCCAAAACTTGTTCAAGCTTTGGTGATTCTGGTCAAGCAGCAAAGAACGGATTTGAGCTCGCTCAGCCGACTTCCTGGAGCAGACTAGGCTGCACTTTCCTCCCTGCAAGTTCTCAAACTTCTTCCTTCTTTGGTAGCCACTGAATCTTGCAGATTCCTTCTTTCCTTGCCCTGGTTTTAAGCTCTCTTTCTCTCTTGAATTCTTTTCTATCCACATCTTTCTGATGCATGGAAACATTCTTCTTTCTCAGCAAGTTTTGGTTTAGTTTGGTTTGGTTTTCCCTCCAAGTTGGTTCAATTAAATATTGTATTATAGAGAGCCAAACTGCTACTACTTCAAGTGCCATAATTCAGAAGTATTTTCTTGAACAATAATTTACTGTTTTTTGTTTGATCTTCTGAGCACCTACACTCTGTTCTGTCAGTGAACAGAATTTAAAGAATTATTCTCAGCAGAAGTTATTAAACCAATGTGACCCAAACACTCCAGCTTTCATATTTATATACACAAAACTAAAGAAGTACTTACATTTACTAGCCAAGATAAAACATATTTTGATAAGAGACCTTATCTGATGAATTTTTATTTTCCAGGTTTTATCTTAAAATGTTTCTATTTTTATAATGATTCAAAGCCTGAAATTTATTTTTTAAAGCCATTAATAATTTTTTTTTTTAATGTCTAAAAATAAACCGGTGTGTTATTACCAACATTTTCTTCATTTTTTAAAACCTTATTTGTAAAGTTTTGAGTGTTTAGGTTTTCTGGTTTCTGGGAGGAGGTGAGCACAGATGGGGATTTAACTGCCTGTTTATTTCACGGGGAAAATGATACGTCTGTTGTTAGATGTGGCTTTGGAATTTTCTTTTAACAGTATATCACTTGTTTCAGACCAGGTGTTGACTGGTCAAATTACAGGAACGTGAAGTATAATTTGTACTTGTCACGCAGGCAGCCCTTTCTTAAAGGCATTAAGTACTATCTTTTTCACCTGATTCAGTGAAAAGATATCTAAATGTGTGGTGGGCAGTTACACCCTCTCAATGTGCCTCCACCCACACCACCCTGCGGATGGTGCTTTGTTATCTCAGCACTGGAATCGTGCTGGACCCAGCTGGAAAAGAGGCAAAGAAAGCAACGTGGGAGTGGCAGAGCTCTTAGAAACCATTCCTGGTTTTGTAAATAGGAAAAAGCAATTTTAATTGAAGATGATGAAGTTTCCAAGTGATTGAGCCAGAGAGAAAGACGACTTATTTTTCCAGTGGAATTGGAGTAGGCACGTAGAGAGTCACTAATGCACTCAAGGGTCCAAACTGACACACAGAGGGGCCAAACACTATTTTCCTAAAATCTCGGGCTAAATTTATCAAGAACTACTAATTTGACATTATACACACAGATAAGTCAATCAAATTTTTTGGTACTGAGGCCCCTATAGCTCCAATTCAAGCAGTTTGGGGAACCTCAAACTAGGTTTAGTCTAATTCCCTGAAATGAGTGTGTGTTGCTCCAGGCAATTCCAAGTTGTTCAAGGGCCACATTACAGGCTTGGACCATCACCAGCTGTCAAAGTGGTTTGGGTGTGTGAGCAGAGCAAAGCTTCTGGTTTTGTTTCTCTGAAAAGAAACAAAATTTAGTTAGCTCATACCAAAAACACTTTGCAAACTAAACTAGAGCTCTGTAAGTGGACACAATTGAGGAAATAACTTCAAAACTGCATTGCTGCTCCAGCCTGGAAGACCACGCACAGCCTCAGGCACCTGAAAAAAAAATCTTGATTTCCAAAGCAGCCAAGTGCCAACAGCACCCACTGACTGTTTATTTTATGAAACAAAATCCTAACATTAAGCTACATAACAATGGACAATTAATTAATTTTTTTAAAAAACCCCAACCTAGCACACAAAAGAAATACTGAAGCCTCATCTATTCTTTCTAATGCCTCATGTGATAAATTTCTGAATTAGAAGTCCTAAGCTGTGTTTAGAACAGGGAATGGGAAGCCAAATATTCAGGCCAAAAGCTACAAAGGTCTAAGGCACCGAGCAGCTGTGTAGATGGCCAGCTCAATCTGAAATCAGTCAAGCCCAGTGAGGTGCCTAAATAACACTGTGCCTCCTGTCTCCACCACCAAATAAACTAGGGCAAATAATTTTTAAATTTCTGGGGTTAGATTAATGGATCTCTGCTCAGGCAGTTATATAATAATTTTGCACTTAATCACTTCAAATGCAAAAACAACTGAGAGACTTTCAGACTGTAGATAAACTAATAATACACTGCACTTTCAGTTTGTTATTCAAGGAATGCTACATAAAGTGGGATTGATTTTGCAGCTATTGCACTTGAGCAGCTCCTCTTTGGGGCAATGGACTCTTGTGTGGGAAGAACTGCTGTAGAAGCAGTCCCCATAATGCACTTATTGACAAGATTAATCCTCAGTTTTTCTTCAAAGTGTTTCCAAGCTGCATCACCATTCCAGTGATCTTGGGTGGTTTCTGTGTATTTTCCCATATGGTTTTAGCAAGAAGTTTTAAAAACTTATATGGCAAAAGCTTGATTAAAAAGAAAATAAAGTCCCTAAATTGGGTCATATGTAGGACACTCCTCTTGGTAATCTCTCTGTATTATGGAACAGTCTAACAATTTAAATAGAAGTCAAGCCAGTTTACAAAACTGGATTGGACAAAACACTAGAGAACATGTTACAGTATAGGGAGTCATCATGCACACACAGTGCAGATGCACTCCTGAATTGACCTAACTTCCCATTTGCATCCCTAATTTCTATGATATAATCTCCATTCCACACTGCAATTATTACAGAAAGAAATTAATTTCTTGGTTTCAAGGAAGTGGGGAGAGGAATACAGGGGTGAAGCGAGGAAATCGAATTTTGCAGACCCGTGATTCCAAAAATAATTCAGAAAAGAAAACTTGTAGAAGAAGAGGGTACAAAGTTATGGAAGAGAATTGACATTCAGCATGCTGTTAAAAGTTTGCATTGCTGGCATAGTGACAACAAAGTCACTTCTTGAGTCTATTGTATTCAAACTGTTTTGTTCTCTTCCACTATTCTTTGCCATTTGTTTTTATATTTACTGTTCCATATACCAATTAGGAATTCTTAGCAGGTCTTCCAAGCAGTAGAAATTTAAATTAGATTGCAAAAAGAACCTCAAAAGCAGAATGAGATTTTAAATGGTTCATTGAAACTAACTGCAAAATTCTTTTATCAGAAGGGGGGAAAGGTAGTATTGAAGAGGGCCTTAAAATTAATCCAAAATGACTATCACTTATTTTCAGAGTGTCAGATTTGGTAGGTCTACTCTGAGGTTAATGTGGAAATAAAAACATTTTCAGCTTTTTATTCACCAAACTGGAATACCATGAACTGAAAACTTTAGGAAACCAAGATGGTATCAACAGTACCAACCACACAGTATGTATAGTGCACTGAAGTATATTCTGTTGAGGGAACTAAATTGGCATACGAGTTGCTCAGGGTACCAGTTGCTACTTCTCCTTCTGCCACATGGATTAGTGAAAAAAGTATCCGGTTCCACATTACCTGAGGGGAACTGCAGTCCTGTCATGCACTGTATAAGCCAACAAAATAGGCAGTCCAACCTTCTGCCCACACCACCGAACTCCCATCTTTGCCCCCTGCCCCATTCTGGCACGATGGTCATATCTTGACCAGAAACACTGCTGACCTTGCACATTTAAACTTGTTATTTTTTGCTAGCAAAATCCAAGAAGTAGTAGGCAAGGCAAACTTCAAAAACTGCAGCATATGATGTCTAGGGGGCAGTAGCCTTGTCTGCACCAGTGTTTTTTCTAGAGTCTCTGAGGATTGACAAGGCTGGTCTAACCCCATCAGTACCAGGGATACCGGGTGCACAGCTTCAGATGGAGCTCCCTAGCTGTGCATATGCCAGTCACTGTTTTCATCTCCATCCCAGTTCCCAAAGCTTTAAAAAGAGCTGTGCCACACCCATTCCCCGTGTTTAACAGCCTGTGAAGGGAAGCAGGGCGGCGGGGGGGAGAGAGAGAGAGAAGGAAAGAAAAGGGGAAAAAAGCACAACAAAAAAACCCCCCAAACACCCACATGAAAATCCTCTTAAGGAAGAAAGTGTGTCCCCTCTTATGAAAGGCCCCAATTTGAGAGCATCTCTGCTCTGGGGTGCGACACCACTTCCCACACACTGTCAGAAGCCTCTAGTACTTTGTGTCATTATTTTCTGGCACCAGGTGATCTCAAATCCGTTCTTTTTTCTAAGTGATTTTCCATTCCTCAGACCTGTGAAGTAGAGTTTGCTAAAGGTGATCCACCCAAAGCCAGGTGATTTCTGTGCACTGTTTCGGCTGGTTCCCTGGGCATGGCCAAAGGACTGACCACATGGGACCACAAGTCTCTTCTAGGTTGATATGCCCCAGCTCACGGGGATATCAAGACACCACTGCAAAAGTGAAGCCTGCTCCAAATCCCCCAAAATGTGCACAGTCACCTGCCCAAACAGGCACAAGGGTGAAGGGCGCTCTGCCCAGCTGCTGCCAGCTGAGGCACTGGCCAGGGAGAGGAGAGTGATCCTCTTGAGTGCTGAGGTGTTGGAGAGGCTGCTGTGTGAGGCCTGAGGAGAAGAGGTACCAGGGATAAGCAAGACTTGGGCAAGGCAGCTGTGGCGTGGCAGGCAGAGAGGAGCCCTGGAGGGGAAAGGAAGCAGAGGCTCTCACAGCTGGCAGGCCCAGTGTCTGAGAAGAGCCTCTGCTGCAGGTAAAACAGAAACCTGAGAAAGTCTCCTCAGGGAGAAGGTGGTAGCTCCTGACCAGACAGTACCAAATTTAGTCACACAAGCACAGGACCCTAGGGTTAAAAGTGAACCCTCAGCGAACCCCAGACTAGGGTGTGGGTACCTGGATGCATCCTTGCTGAGAAAACTTCATTTCTCTATTTCTTTTTTTCAGCTTTTGAGTGGCTGACAGAACTGCTTCTGCAGAGATTGCTACTTGTATGAAACACAACAGCTCACTGAGATGGATTTAGTTTATAAAGTGGCTCCCTATCGCAGCAGCACTGCAGTAGAACAGACCCAAAAGTTGCCCCTATGGAACATCAGAACAACACCACTCATAGCAACAAAAACTTCTGGGTCAACAAACAAAAGTTTGTGAAAAGAAAGAAGGCTTTGATGTCAGTTCTTTGGATTTTGAGCAATTTTGAGAAGCTACAGCAAAGAACAGGGTAATGGGGAACCAGAAGAAGTTACTTAAACAGTCCAAAGGGTTTGAATAGTGTTCACAAAGCCCTACTAAGGAAGGCCAGTTGCCAGGAGAAGACTGGGTAACACCCTGCCAGTCATGGATGCAAATCCAGTTAGGGGATAGCACACAGGGGCAGAGCAGGAATAATTGCTCAGTTCTCTTCACAGCATTTAAGTAGTGGGGTGCATCTAGGATCAATACAAACAGTGGCATTGTTTAATGTACTTATCGAGGTCCTACTAGAAAGGCTGGACACATAAGAGCAGTGGGCAAGACAAGGCTGGTGAGGCACTTTGATAAGCCTTGACAGCAGTAAGTAACTGAGTAATGCATTGGTGGAAGGAATGCAGTGTAGATGAGTACAGAGTAATGCACCTTGGAAGGCATGATTTAAACTGCTCGTATACACAGATGGGTTCTGAATTAATTGTAACCTTTCAACAAAAAGATTGAGGCATCAGTGTGGACAGCTTAATGAAGATGCCTGCTCAGTGTGCTGCAGTGGTCAGACCCAGAAAATAAGCTGTAATTAAAAAAAAATGGATGACAGAAAATATTGTAATATGATTACATAAAAAACAGTGATAGAAAATTTCAGTTATCCAACCTTGGAGGAATGCAGAATAGAAACCTGTCTACAGAATAAACCAAATGACCTTGTAGAGGTCAGTCCTGCAAAGTGTTGATTATCTCTTGAGTTACTGACTGCAATGCATCCCAGCATCTCAACACCTTAACTGAGCAGATTGATGACATTTAAAGAAAGGGTACAGGAAAGTTTGTACAATGAAGGACAGACTAGATGTGGCACGTGGATGCTTACGTACATTGTTCAATAATAAGAAAATAAGGAAACATGTAAAAGGATATATTTTATCAATGCAGCCTACAACTAATCTGTAGAAAACTGGTCATAAACTGTTACTATGGTAAATAGCTTTGTTTACCACCAAAACCAACGAGACTTAAACATACATAAAAAAAGGAAACAAAGTCTTTCAGCTCATGTAAATAGAATCAGTCCATTAACTGTTGTAATCTGTTGAACTGATTATACAAGCCACAGAGGTACCATTTCATCAGTTGTACAGAAAATAAAAATGACAAGAGCCTTCAATTTCCAGTGTTCAAGAGTCAGCAGGGTTAAGATAGAAATCCCTCAGATTTATGTCTCCATCAGTGATGATATAACTGTCGAGTTGCTTTATATTAGAGGCTTGTCCTCTCAGTTGTACAGCCACAAGGGAATCCTTTCCCAGGTATAGTGTTTTTGAGTGCCTGGTACATCATGAATTCTTCAAAAGACATTAGTGTTGGCATTGCTAGTTAGGCAGATACTGAACTTAGTGTACCAGCAGCTTTTTCTGTGCTATGAATACCTATCTTCAGGCAAAATACATGTGACTGAATTTTGGATATCCTTTTAGCTATTTGTTCTTTCTGAAATCCAGTTCCCTTGTGCTGGGCTGAAAAAAAAAACTGAGTGAGGGATTGCTAGCCATGCAATACATGAGCATCAATGAACCTTATATTACAGTTAAAAATAGCATTAATCAGAGTTATACACTGAGTTTAAGTCAGTATTAGTCACAGAGCAGTTTGTTTTATTCTGCAAGACAATAATATAATATTCAAGACCATAAAAATAATATTCTTGAGCCTGAAGAATGTATTCATGAAAGACAATGAATGAAATGTTCATAAAACATTGCAAACTGGAAGGAGCTTTGTCCTTAAAAATGAAAACTTTTAGAAAATCTGCAAATGAAAATAGAGTGGTGGATATTTCTCAAACTCTTAGAGGAGTAAAAGCTCCATGTTTATTAGTAGTAATAATCATCTTCCTAGCCTGACATGGGAATGGTGTGGGGATTGGAATAGCAAACGACCTCACAAGGTAGAAGGCTAGGTCAGCCTTTACCCTTGGAGGAAATATTTTACTAAAAATCTTGAAGACAACTTCAGATGGATGTAATAGCCCTAGCACATATTTGTGCTATTGCTGAACACCTTTCACATGAGAGAAAACTACAGGACATTTGTTTTATCGTGTATGGGCATTATAGTGAGGGAAGTTACTGGATTTAACATTTTCTGTATGAATGGAAATTGGTTATTGGGGTGTCAGAGTCTGGAGGGAAGAAGGAGGCAGTGGATGTGGTTATGCAAAGAAGTTTTTGAAGACCATAACTTCACTGTGATTGATAATATGTTACTGGACTACTGCCATTCACTCTGTGAGAGATTTGGTGGGGGGTGTTGCATGTAGCTGCAGGAAATGGCCTATTTGGAAGGAAAATTGCAGTGATCTTCCTGGACAAGGAGCTATGAGGATTGAAAGTTTGCAGGGATAATTCATCCTGGAGCAGAAAGGAAGCAAGAGCCTCCAAAGAGTCTTGCAGAGGTAATTGGTAAGAGGCACTGGGAGTGGAATATTTAGGACACAGGGAAGGCAGAGAAGAGAGGGGAGAATTTTGTCCTGTTGCTTAGGTGGGACTGAGTGCAAGGTTATTGTAAGGGTTACCTTTTGTGTGAGATTAAAAGTGCCAGGGTGGACCTTGCCTACTCTGAAGTCAGTGATGATAATGACTATTTCTACTGACGTTAAGGTGGCCAGAGTCCCACTCATGATCTGAAATAAAAGCAGAAAACTAGGACAGCTCTAAAATGTTTTTTATATCAAGTATCTGTGGCCATAGTAGTGATTCTAAGGCATTAACCCAAACAGATCCCTGCTAGGCATTTTCTAGGAGAAAGGCATCAGTTTTTTTCCATTTTATAGAAAGAGAAACTGAGGTCTCTGTAGGACTTTCACAAGGAGAAAGGAATTTGGGTACTTAAGTCTGACTTTGATTACATTGCTGGAATTGGGAGAGGGGGGAGAACAAATACCCTGGCTCCTGGCCTGGCTGTTTGATGAGACTACTACACAGGCTGTTAAAGGACTTGTTTTCCTTTCTGATTACATATCACCATTTAAATCTATCAGCTTCTACTTTAAAAGGAAAAGAGTGCATGCTCAATTCTAGAGTAATTAGGTAATGTTGGTATTTTGCTCTGAAGCTGTAAAGTGCTAATTTATGTAAAAGGCAGTAGTAGTATTATTAGTGCTTGAGTATGATATCATCAGGCTGATGCATAAGAACAGCAAAGTGTGAAAAATTACATACATCTGTTGTGGCCTCCTAAAAACAACTGAAACCAAAAATAATCAATTGAAAAAATCCAGTGTAATTTGCAACACTCACAAAAGACACATCTGATAAGTTTATATTTCCAAATAAGGGGCTACAAAACTTGAGTTTAACTAGTTTTAGGAAATACAAACGATTTTGAATATTTACATTTTACTTTGTTTACATTTCATTATTTTTCAGGGGTTTGACTGACTTACTGTACATATTTCAGATCAAAACTTAAAACTTACTGAGTCCGTTGTTTCCAAATCCCATGGCCCACGAAACAGCTACTTACACAAATGGAAACAACACTTGCTGGTGCCAAGCAAAATTAAAGGCTGAGGGAAAACAGGAAGTAATCCACATAGAAAGTGTGTAACTAATCTTAAGAGGTATAGCAGCAAGGCTCCTCTGCAGCAAGCATTCAGGAAAGGAGAAGCACAGATAGGCATCTTCTACACTGAGAATGGCCTGTCTGAGTGAGATTAACCCTTGCCACAGAAAACAATGATAACCTATCGGTGTTTCAGGGAACAGACAATGTGAAGTGCTGGATTGAGATGAAACTCAATTTGAAATATAAAACCTCAAAATACAGGTTTGCAGTAAAAAGGTTGCCAACTAAAGAAAAGCAGTGAAAAAACACGGAAAAGACAGGTCAGACTGGAATGATTCCCAGATTCTTCATACTTGTAAAAAATAAACCACTGGAGAAGACATATGCGAAGTTAAGTTGCCTAAAATGCCAAACGAGATGAGAAGGTTTATTGCTTACAAATTCTCCTGAACCCACAGCATATTCCTAAAGGCCTGGAATGGATACTGCTGCCATTACCACACAGTACACACATTATAATTATTTAATTTAGGAGAAGAACATAATCAAATCAAAGGAGAAAATGTAACTGAAACTGCAACCGTCTGCTGACAATGTGTCACACGTGACCAATACCACAGCTGGCTTGTAACCCTTTATCATCATGAGGAGGATTAAACTACTTCTCGATTTATTTAAATAAAATTTCAAAGTGGCAAAGGTGCTGGAGAAGCCTTAATGACCACAGTGATTATATGGAACAACTTGTTTCCTACGTACTGCAAATACCATTTTGGTGCTCACTTGTTTGCTCTACAGTGAACCCTGTAGAGTCATATGAAAGCCAGTATTTCTCATGTGATTTAGAGAGATTCTGCTGCATGTGATACTGTTAGGTCCAATAAGCATATCCAAAGTATGTGCTTACCCATATATAAATTGATGCTCAGCATTGCAATAGAACATTTCTTTTACATAACCATTATGTTAATTTTACTAACATTTTCCTCAAGTCAGAAATATTGAAACTACAAAGAGAAAATGTGAACTTAAGCAATGCAATAATGTAACTACATTTTAGATTGGATATTATTAAATTCCAGGCCAGACACAGATATCAGTATCTCAAGCGGACTGTTGTACTGTAAAGATGTGACCACCTGAAAATCCAGTTCCCAGTACAGACTGTTGTCAGATTTAAGTTGTGTCAATTTGATCAGTTGGTGGTTTGAGAAGTTGAGATTTTTGTCAACCTCATTCATACTGAGAAATATCTTACTTCCTGCACAGCCTCACCAACTTAAAACAGAATATTTGTATGCAGATACAAGAGAGTAGGGTACTGTGTGAAATGATCTGCCTTAAAAACATGAATGTTAATCATGTGTATAAATTCATCCTGCTTTGGGGCCTAGATTTGTAATCATAAATACTTTTTTTTTTTTTGAGCATTCCAATTCATTCTAGTAATAAGTTGCAACTATTTGGTGGACTTCAAATAAATTACTTGTCAACTACCAGTTCAATTAATTACAGAATGTATGCAATGAACACTTTAAGTGTACTCATCCAGGTCTAATACATACTTAGAAGTATGCACACTGCTTTCTAATAATTTTTAATTAAATAAAACATTTCATTTTACTTAAATTTTTTTAAAGTCTTTGGTTGACCTAACCCAGTAGCATTAGTACTTGGCTTGGTCTCCAAACAACACAAAGATTTGTTCATACAGCCTAGCTGGTGACCACTTTCCACCTCTGTGCTCTATTTGAACCTTGTGTCATCAGTTTACTACAAAAGCTACTATTGCTTCATCAAAGGCATCTGAATGTTTTCTTTTGTTATTTCTGGTTCCCACTGATATCCAAAAGTAAAGAGCAGTGAAAAGGTCCAGTGCTGGGGTTCTGTGTGACAAAGAGCAAAAGGAATGATGCTTGATTAGTTATTTGCATATGCTTGTGTTTATTTTTGTGTATTCACATCCTCTCGAGCCTCTTCAGGAAATAATATTCTTAATAAGCTTTCCCATTTTTGCAAAGTTACTTTTTCAAAGAAGGTACCTTGCATTGAAATTACACTTAAGGAAGAATCTCAGTTGTGATCATGCAAGTTTGAAGGACTGCACTGAGAGGGCATATAAGGGTAAAACAATGGACTTTGTCATGCTTCCAAAGGCATTCTCACACGAAAAAGATAATGCAGATGAAGGGTGCAAATCCACATTCATTATTACTGAAATAAAATATACTGGCATGTTACTATCTTGAGCCATCTAAACAAACACAAAAAAATGTGGGTGGAAAGAGTAGCACAATTTGCATAGCCTGTGTTCCTTAATTTTGACCAGCAATTTGATATGTACCTTTTTGGTTCCTGGCATACCAACAAGAGATGCAAGCACATAAAGCCCTCTAACACATTCCCTCATGCTTCAAGGAAGTTCCTTGCTCTGGGTAATTCTTTGCTTTTCAGAATGATTTGTTGCTAAAAAAATACACCCATAACTCCCCTTCTCAGCATAGTTAACCACTTCCAATCAACACAGAGATGGTTTATCCTATGAAACTTGGCAACGAAAAAATTAGTCCCATGCTGATTAATGGAGATAGCATATTCTGCATCTCTTTATATATATATGTCCAGACTTTCCCACGCTAGCCAGCTCTTAGGAACACAGTATAGAGTTGCTTTGACATCACTCCAGTAACTCCTTGTAACATAGGCCACCACTGAAAGAAATCCCCAGTGGGTCATCTCTTCCACAGACTGCCTACCTGTATGTCAGCTTCACTACCTCACTGAACAGTGGCCTTCCCTAGGAGAGCAGACTGTTGGAATGGGAGAGCAGATTCTCAGCTATGGAGAATGCCTGGCTGGTGTCTGGACCAACAGAGGGGAGATGTGATGGCTTTAGGAAGTTTGTGCCTGGTACTGAACTAAGTGAACTGAGTTAATCCTATGTTTTCTGCCCCTTTGGTGCTATACAAACAGCAAAACTTGTCAGTGTAATTCCTTCCCACCTGGATACTTGAAGGATCTCATAACTCAACCCATGGCTAATCTTGTGTCCAATCTTTTGCCTCAATCATGCAAGAATAATAGGTCTCTCAGTAAAGCATGTCAGAAGATGGAACTCCCTTTTAGTCAAAATCCCAATGGCAAAGAATCCCAACTGTTCTTCTCACAGAGTGAATTCCAGGGAAAAAAAAAAAAAGGCATAAACAGATTTCTCTACTTCCTGCTTCCTTGGTGTCCATCTGAAAAAAAACTTGTCATTGTGTTTGTCAGGGTGGGCAGTGAAACCAGACCAGTCAAGCAGCAAAGAGCTGGGGTCCTCCTGTACCACAGTTCCCTCTTCCCTCCCAACCTCCAGGTGCCTCTGGGAAGGGTAGGACTGAAGGAAACTGTGAAGAGATCAAAAGCAAGAACAGCCAGAAAAATCATGGCTTGGCTTTTCAATAGCAGAGCGTAATCATTTCTACAGAAAGAGCATTTCTTCCAGGATATCATTCTAATGTAAAATTTCCTATCAGATAACCCTCGCAGATGTCCTGACCTGGCTTTTCCTGGCTGCTTTGTGTCAGCATGGAAGGGAACACACAGAAACTCACCTCCCTGATCATCTGGGACAGACAAGTCATGGAGATTTAGGGATTATATTTTTGGAGTTGCAAAAGAAAGAACTTGGAAATCCAAGTCCCCCCTGAAATGGGTTGCCCCAAATATCTTGTTCCAGTGGTACACTCCCAGTATTCAGCTGGCTTAAACATTTTCAGTAAATACCTGAAGCAACACCATCTGAGATTCTCCTTTTTGATTTTCCTTTCCTTCCTTTCACCACACTCTACAGACATTCCAGTCTGGAAGGAGTGAGCAGGGCCACATCTGCAAGCCAGCCTCAGTGCCTGTCTGACCTTCCAATCCAAAATGTTAACACTCAACCAAGGATCCATCTTTCCCTTTCTTTTCCATTGTTGCATTTGATCTTTCTCAGTGATTCTTCCTAGATGGGCACATCAGTCACATTCTGCTTTCAACTCCATTTGGATTCTTCACTTGAGAAGCAACTGTGAATCCTGCTGCTTTCATTGCCACCCGTGGCCATCTCTGGCTTTCTTCTGATAGGCAGTGCCCTGCTTTCTTGAGGAACTACCTCATGTATGCAGAAGACTTTGAAGAATACGAGGGAAGAGATTTTTTTTAACTAACCATGGCTTAGATCAGGAGAAGCAAACAAATGAGATTTGGGGTTTCCTGCAAGCTCAGTAGTGATGGGCTCATGCTTTGTCCTGCATTCCCTTAGCTGCCTGTCACAAGTCTTCCAGCCATTTCCTGGAAAGCAACCAACTGATTGTGTTCCCACTTTGCTATGGCCATAAACAATGACACACTTGGCTCGTCTGGCACCGCTCTGCTGAGCCTTATCTGGACCCCACTGCAACCCCGATGAAGAAAACACTGTCCTGCCCAATTCTCTGCATGTGGACTGTAAATACCTGAAAATATGCTTTGTGTAAGTGAGGTATCATGGAGGCTGTGACTTCCCAACTATTGCTTCTGGCAGTCTCACGCCAATTGTCCATAACTCACTTTGGCAAGCTGGCAGCTTCCAGCATTTGAAAGCTGAAAATAGGAAAGGGCATTTGCAGGTCGTTGATACGATGTGTGCTTGGCTTTAAAAAGGATTGCAAACTTAAGGCAGTGGAGAGCAAAAAGGCATACCAGTATCACCATGGATATGTGACATTAAACAAACCACTTGTCATGATACACAGCTGACTACTTGCCAAATGAAACAGGATCTTCTTATTATTCATTGTTTTGCCCTGCAAAACCTGCACACCAATGAGAAAGAAAAATTGCCAGAAAGGTACTGTCACTTTTCTGACCATCCCTGGCCATATTGGAGGTCCTCATTCAATGGCAACTCCCAGATGTCCACCTACTCACATGCATTTGCAAGACCAAAAGGTGAAATCATGGTGGGCACCCTACTTAATTGCTGCAGGAAGGGGAGCTGCAGGATGAGGTAACTTCCTTGAGGTAACTCTGACACATTTAAAGCTTCCTGTCCTCCCAGTCTTTGATTCCACCCCTGTTGCCCCTCACAGCTGGGTTGTCAGCCAGCTATTTTTCTGGCATCCCATGTGTGCCCCACCATTACCACCTGCCCACATGGCTTTGCTAACGATTGCACCAGCCACACAGGGAATTACCTTTCTCAAGTCATCCATCATACTGCATCCAGGAGCCCAACTCTGCCTCCATCCAAAGGAAAGATGAAGTGGAGATTACCCTCCTTTTGGTTTCACCTTCATACTCCACTGCAGCCAAGTAAGGACCCAGCCCACCCGAAAGGAGACAGAATGACTGCCACATGGATAGCTACTGAAACATCCCATTTGCCCTCACCTGTACCTCCCCAGGAAGGTCCTCCTGCACTGTTGCATCCTTGCAAAGCACATGGTGGAGCAGAAACCCCATCTCAGCCTACCTGATGGCCACTTTGACCTCAAACTCACAATTCTTGGTGCTGAGGGGAGTGTCCTGCTTACTACTGTCCCCTCGGTGTGCCCGTATACAGCCGAAAGAGGCAAAACAGAGAGGTGAAGCAGAAAGCCAGGCAAAGGCACTATGGAAAAGTGGGCCACCATCCAGCGTTTCCCTCTGTCATGCCTCCCCCAGCCCCTCGGCGCTTCCCTGCTACTTCAGCATGGCTGACCTTCAGAGAGGAGCTGCTGATCTGGAGCAAGAGGCAGAAGCGCCGGTAGCGGATGTCTTGGGTACGTGTGGCCCCGCCGAGGCAGGGCACTGCAGGGCAGACGGAGCGACAGGGGAGCTGCCCAGCCAGGGCGATTGCCCTTGCAAAGCGTGTGCCCACCCGCACTCCTCATGTTGTGTTTTGACTTGCCATTGCAAGGAAAACAATCGTAAATAACGATAATAAAGCCCACCACATCGGCCAAGGGCAAGAGTGGGTGGGCAGTCGCCCTGCACAGCCCGGGGGGCTGTGGGGCAAAAACAAGGGATGGAAAGACGTGGGAGTGGGAAGCGTACCGGCACCCCCCCCCACACACACACACACACACAGCCTCCCGCATGCGGCGCCCGTGTCTGTGGAAAAAGGTGGATTTCGGATCTCGCCTGCGGGAGAGGGGCCGGCCCCAAGGACGCCCACGCGGGTTCTGTGGCCTCACGCCGGCGGATCCGGGCACCTGCACCGCGGCGGCGCCGGAGGGACCGGCCTCGCCCTGCGCGGGCAGNCCCCGCCCCGCTTGCTCCAGGTTTTACTTCTGGTTGCCTGTAAGGGTTTTGCTCCTCCCTTCTGAAATCCTATATTAGCCGCGGCCAAAGCCGTGTAAGGAACACAGCTCATTGTTGGCAAGTGCCGATGCGCCTCGCGGAGGAGCGAGAACCGGCTCCGGGGCTGCGGCAGCGATCGCGGCGCCGTCACGTCAGCGCCGGGGAGAGGGAGCCGGGGAAGCCCTCTCTATGCTGGGTGACTCTCGCTGACTGATTCCACC
>VXBX01005210.1:408629-495514 GCA_013400415.1 Scytalopus superciliaris | reverse complement strand
CTTTTTTACTTTTCCCCCGGGGAAATGTTTTCCACACCGGGTCGGATACAAAGCCCTGTGGATCACTGGTGTTCAGCCAA
Organism: Scytalopus superciliaris; assembly: GCA_013400415.1. Classification (NCBI taxonomy): domain Eukaryota; kingdom Metazoa; phylum Chordata; class Aves; order Passeriformes; family Rhinocryptidae; genus Scytalopus; species Scytalopus superciliaris. Next base: position 495,434 of record VXBX01005210.1, on the reverse strand, counting down.
AGGCTAGTGCCTCTTGTGCAGCAGCCCCACAGAAGTACTTCTTCAGGACATGGGTGGCTTCTGCAACAACATCTGGCTATAGGAGTTATCCTGTTCCTGCCTTGTTCTTACTGTGTTCCTCCTGCCCTCTGTCTCTGCTCCCTCCTAGTTGTGTGGCACATCAAGGCTTAACATGTGAGCTGGTACCCAAGGGGTCAATACACACTTGTATCAGAAACCCCAGCAAAATCGGGATGGGCACAGGCATGGGGGGATAGAAGTGAAGTTCGAAAAAGCGGTTTTTGTCCCTGACCCTACAGCTGTCCTTTTTGAAGCCTTCATTCCCTCAAAAATACTCATTGCAGGTTTACTGCAGACAGGAATAAGAAATGCCAATGTTACAGATCTGGGCTACACACACCAACCTTAACCTGATCTATTTCTGTATCATCACTCATAGGGATAGCAGTGTGAACAAGGACTGGGTAACATTGACGGGAGCTGTTTAAATGATAAGACAAAGTATTTTTTAAATAGTCTGGCAGATATATTTGTCAGATAACACTGCATGTGCAATAAAACTCAGATGAGGAATCAGAGGAATTTGGAACCCAAGGCAGCAGCATTTTCTCAGAATTTCATGTATGCTAAGTGCATCATTTTGTCAGTACAGAGGAGGTGTTTTACATAGTTTATGAAAATATATTTACACATTTCAATATGGTGCCACTATTGTGCTCACGCGCAAGATAAAGCTGAGTCTCAGTAACTGCAACAATAACGAGATACATCAAATGACTGAACAGATGAGCTGCTGTTACGGTAGGTTCTCTGTTATTCTCTTTGCCTCATTTTAAAACAAAATTTGCAACACCAGGTTTTTAATAGCGTTGGTTCAGGTATTGCAATCCCTCTCCATCTGCTGTGCCCTTCCCCCTCTTAAAAAATTACAAAGGGCCAATTTGATCACAAGCCTGAAACAGTTTTTGAAAGACATATTTACCATATTAAAAACCAGCAAAACATTTTCCACCTTATTTGGCTTCGTGAAATGCTAACCATTCTTCACACCTTTTCCTTTCTCTAGGCCATTTTGTTACTTCTATTGCAGTGTTCATTTGTCAAAATATTTCCTATTGTAGATGCAATAAGGTAATGTAAAAGAAATTTTCCGAATTGTCAAACTACTAAAACTGTGGCTGAAGTTGTTAATGTGAATACAGAACATTTCTTAAGCTCAAAAGTGAAATATTCATCACAGTAAGATACTGAAGGCACACCTACTTATGTGCAGCTTTGACCAAGAGCCTCCTAACAATTGCCCTATGAATTTCCTAGTGCAGGCTGCTTTGCTAGCACTAGTGCACTGTGCAAGAGATGGTGTAGTTTCTCAAAGTATATAAAGTGTCTTATCTGCTGCTATTCAAACTGAAGTAATGCAGAGTATTCCAGATTTCACTCTCTCTCCCTGCCGGGACAAGTATTTAAAGGCTTTTTACTCAACATCTTTTCTGTTTACTTCAAGCTACATTATTTTGTCTAATAATTGATATTATCTGTGTCTATATACCTCACACAGTTATATGTCCTCCATCAACTTTGTGTGAGGTAGAGTATGTATTTGGAGACAGAAATGAATTCCTGGGATTTTCTAGTGTTTGGATAGGACATTAAGCTTCTGCACACATCTGCTTTGTACAGAAACTAAATAGTTACATTTTAGGTTGCTTGAAAGGTTATAAGGGTTATGTAGTTACATTTTGGGTTGCTTCTGGGTTACTTATCAGCAGATTGCACTAAAGCGATCCTACCAGGGAGATGAAGGGTGAGGTTTAAGCACATATATGGAGATGAATATAAAGTCTTTCTAAGTAGCAGACAGGAGAAAAAAAAAAAAAAAAAAGAGTTGTGACCATCACAGAGAAAGTTTTAGGGGAAAGGTCTGAAAACTAGTAAATCCTAAACCACATGCAATGAACAGGTGCCTATCCATGGACTGATGGTGACAGGTTGGTTTTTCTTGTCATGTTTGATAGAGCACAACACTGCACACCAGAAAAGTAAAGAATTCAAGAAAATGTGAGGTGTTAACCTGCTTCATGGACCATTATTTAAACCAAAAACCTGAATTTTCTTTTGTGGATGCAAGTGACCAAAGCTGCTGTTGGATGGAGCCAATGTAGCCTGCAGTTCTGGGTGCTAGCTTCTCTGCTTTTGAGAACAGACACAGGATGCACGTCCTTGCCCCTGGAATGTGAGGAGGGAGCAGTCCCATTCCCAGTCAGTTGTCATACTGGAAACAGTTGTAGCCAAAACATGGGCTTGAAGCCTGTGCTCAGTTCTGCTTCTAAAAACCACCTTCTTTCTTTTTAAATCCCCTGTAATACAGTATCTCAGCTTTGTCTGGTGGGACTCTCATTCGGTCGCCAGGAAGCAACACAAACAGCCCGGTGCTTCCTCATGTCCTCACTTCAGTTTAATCAGGGCAAATGTAAGTCATTGAAAGTGTTTGAGTGTTTGCTTTGGGATGCACAGTCAGCTGGTGTGGTGGGTTTTTGCAGCTGTGCCCTGGGATGGTAGGGGCAGGCGACAGCTGGTCTGTCACAAGTCACCTTGTGTGTGACTTTGCCCTATAAGGAGAAGAGCAGCCTCTGATGGGCATCTCACCCCATCCCTGGCTTCTCAGATAGGGACCTGCTGCAGGGCATCCTGCCATCCCATTGCCTGACTTGGTCTCCTTCTTAGCTGTCACCTTTTGATGAGATGGAGTCCTCTTGCCTAACATTTTAATTAAGTGCTTTCTGTGAAAGGAGACAATGAACACCGGTTTTTACAAGGAGCTGTGTAAATTTTTTATACTTGCTTGGAGGTGCTTAGTTTCAATTCACAGTTTCTATATTGAAGCAGAGTGGTAGTTTTTCACCATGACAGATAAAGTTTTGCTGTCAGAGCAGCAGTGGAGAGGCTGCAGTACTGGGAGATTGTAGCTAGGTGTAGCTGAAGCCCTGCCTTTCTTATTGATTAAAGTATTTAAACAGAGCAACCTTTTAATTTGATTTATCGTATACATTTAACTGAATTAATGTAGTCAGAGTGAATAGTGATGGATGCTTATGGAGTAGAGCCTTTACCTAATGCAAAAATTACATCTTGGCAATTCCACAATGCCTTTATAAAAATTAGATTAATATGCACAGTGACTCTCTTTACTGATTCCTCTAGCCCAGACCTTCTAGTCCAGGAGTATTTTTGACATGGGTTGTTTTACCTGTAAATATTGTAAGCAACGAAGTCCTCTATTAGAAGACTGTGTGTTTTCCCCCAGGCTCTGTTACCAAGGTCTGTGTTTAAAGGAGGAGATTGGCTCCAGAGGAACCAGTGAAGCAGAACACTTCTAAATTCCAAAGCTGAGCTCTCAGTATTTTGGCCTAAGGAAGAAAAGGAGACTACTTTTATTCCTTGCCTCTCCTTCAGGTCTCTCTAGGTCTTACTGTACATAACAGCTTTGCCCTGAATGGTATTCTCATAACTGTGATTAAAGATAAGGCAAAGTTCAGGAGGTTCATTATATGAGGTGCATTCTATTCTCAAGGGGATTTTTTGCATTTTTTTTGGGGGGGTGTTTGTGCTTAGCTTTCAAAAGACAGCGTGTCTTGATTTGTGAATTGTGAGGATTAACAGGACTTAAAATTGTTATTCACCTGTGATTTTTCCAGATCACCAAAATCTAGATCAGTGATCTTTGGGTTCATCTGACACAGGTAATTGCTTGGCCAGTGAAGCCCAAGTCAAAAATCAAGGCCTGACTGATGGCTTCCCTGGTATAGTCATAGCCTTTTGGAGTGCAGGCAGTACTTTCTGCCAAAACTGCATTGCTTATTCTAAGTCTAATGCAGTTACTTCAGCTTCCCCTAAGTCACCCCACCAGTATCAGTGGGCCTAAAAGTGCTCAGAACACATTTGTTTTAGAAGGACTATATATTGCGTGGTCAGGGCACACTGTAGTGGTGTAGATCAGTCTCGGGTCTTTTAAGTCCTTCTTGAGATCTGGAGGGGTGTTGCAGGAGTCCCTGGTTCATCATATTAAGGCATTGCATGAGCACATCACTTCAGGTGCAGACATGAACCATCCTCTGTAACTCCAACACCTTGTGCAACGATGACAATTTCATGTAGATTAAATCGGGATTCACAGTCACTGTGATGACTAAGAGTCTATCCAAAGTCCTTATTAACTTAAGTCAAATATAACATCTTATATTTGCATATAGTCTAAAAGTGGTTTTGGGGTCAGGAATGGATTAGAGCATGTTCTGATTTATATTTTCCTCTGATACTAGCTTATTGGGGTTTATTACTGTTAAAATCATTCTGATAATGAATTACCAGGACCTTCTGATTACCTTTTCCCCTCAACCTAGAGGAAATAAGTTTTGTAGGTTTTGTATCACCCTGGTAGCAAGTGGCCTTTAAATACTGAGAAGGAAAGGAAGGTAGATGGAAATCTGACTGACTAACATTTTCCTAATTCTTTTTCCTCCCCCACAAAAATGAACAGCTCCAAAGTGCATTTGTTCAGTGGCTTTTGTCAGCCTCTTCCATTGTAAGGAAATTACATGTTGCTTTTTAAGGAAGCTTAAGTACACTCATGTTGCACTTTCATGTAGGTCACCTCTTAGGGTTATAGACACTTCTGTTTTTCTGTTGTTCTGCTAAAAAAGTGAAGACATAGGTGTAAATAGTATTTAATATCCAAACCAATTCACACTGCCAGTAAATCATCCATTGTTATCAGAGGGATTTTGTACTTTCCTTTAGAAAGGCAGGTTACCCACTTATACCTGCTTGTGCCAGCAGTTACTGGATTCATGATTGCTCAGCGTTTGCTGCCTGAGATGGATGATCATGCTGAAATGCTGCATGTTTCCCTTCTTCCACCTTTTTGATGAAGGTTACCTGGAAGATTGATGACCAATGGGTATCCTTGACACATTACAGTCTAGGAAGGAACAGGGTGACAGAACAGGACTTTGAAATTGATAGAGCCCCCCAAGGGCCCAGCTGGTTGAACATTAGTTGGTGACATAAAACGAAAGAGAAGACAGAGCAAAGCAGTTTTAAAAGAACTGTATCTTCTACTTATCTGCTGTTGGCTGGCACATAGAAGATTTCTGGGGGCCCTACTGGCCAGTATGCTTTCCAATAGCTTTTCTTCTTTGTGACTGACAAATAAGCGAGAAAGAATAGGACTAAAGACTGGTTTTATTTTTTTCCATTTTCTGGTTGATGAAACAGTCCACAGTCTTATGGATGATGACTATCCTTCCTGCCCACTCTGCTAGCTGATCTCCTAGTGAGAAAAGATTGTGGCACAGAAGCTAACACTGAAAAACCAGGAGGTGCAACCAGACAACAGGAATCTGCTGTGCCAGGGAAGCATGCAACAGAACTCAGGCTCTGGGTGATTTACCCACTGGCTGCCTCTGCCTTACAAGACAGGGAAGATACCAAATGATGAGAGAAAAAAAAAAAAAAGAAAAAGAAATGAGAAATACTGAGAAGAGGTAATATTTACTAATAGTTAGAATAATGATATGACAGTTCCTGGATTTTATTTACATTTTCCTGTGGGGGTTGTCGTAGTAACAACCTCTGAAATGTCTCAGAGATCTTACAGAAGTCTTCTGAACTTAATGAAAATCAGAATTACAATTTTTTCATAGTCATGTGAAGTATATTTCCTTTGTACAGGGAAGATTTCTTTATATGGTTAACATTTAGGCCCTCCAGTCCTATAATTTACCTAACTTATACCTCTTTTGTTCAAAGCAATGTGGTTTTTAGGCCATCTTTACTCAGCTGACTGGACAGGTCCTATGAATTTGACAACCGATGCAAATCCTTTGCAGAAAATGAAGACACATAAAAGCACATAAAGACACTAAGCATTTCTGTGAGGCTGACCTCCCTTTCACTCTGAGCATACAGCTCTGGTCCTTATGTGTAAAGCAAGCATGCCACAATTAAACTAGAGAAGGTTCTGAGCACATCTTATTCCCATCTGTGTGACCTCGGATAAGTCATTATTTATTGTGCATTAACATGTAACACTTTATGTCTCAGTTTACCCTTTCAAATAATGAGTACAATGCGCTTTTTGCAGTTCATCACCCCTTCATTGTGAAATTACTCAATATTAGATGCTTGCATGCAAGCTACTGCATAACTGGAAAACACTGCCACAGAAGTAAACAGTAAGTAGCAATGTATCTTGCAATGCTATAGGAACATAGACAAAATTAGAGATTGGCTGATGATGAGTATCCCATTGAACTGGAACTGTACTTTCTGATTCCAAGTGGGGTGCTAAATAGTTGATTTTTGGCCTCCCATAGTTCAGCAATTCCCCGTACTCCAAACATTTTGAGAGTCTCACATTACATAACTGCTCTGAAGCTATTGAGAAGCACTGACATCTCACCCATCCTCTCCTTCAGAGTGCCATTAAAGGAAAAACACTAAATTCATAGTAATAGTGTTCTGGAGACACATCTGAAGATACCTAAGGCTCAATGTTATGCACATATCTGTCTATATACTCCTATTCAAGTCCAGGATCTAAATTAGAGACCAAATAGCATTTCACAATAAATATGACTTGCATAGGCTTTTTATCTACACAAAACGAAGATTTTCTATATTCTAACAAGTTGGTGACATTGGTGCCACCTCTTGTATTTGTCTGTCAGCTTAGTAAAATATGAAAGTCACTCTCACCTGATCTTTTCTTTATTCATCCTTTCATCTCTTGGGGTTTATTTTCTTCTTAATTCATTTAGTCTCACAAACGTTGTTATGTTTAATAAGGTGCTTCTACCTAGATAGCTAGAAAATCCTTTTTGAAAAATCCAATTAACACTGTTTCACAGTTTTGATTTGCCAGTGCCAATATACCTTTTGCATCCTTTCGTGTTTTCCATTTAGTGATTCTCTTTCCACGCATGCCTTAAAATAGGTCATTGGTGTTTACATCAGCAGCAGTTTTAGACATCACACAGTAGTGCTGCCAGGTCTGCTGATCACTGCATCATTCCTTTTGAACTAACAGTTCATCATCCACCCTGTCATTATCCTATAAAATAAGATCCTCATTAGGACTTATTTCACCATCACTATCTCTGTTATTTCCCCCCTTCTTTCTACAGATCTTTATCTTTTACCACAAATGTTCCCCTAATTTCCAAGTGGTTTTAAAGTGTTATCTCAGTTTGTGCCATTCCCATTGTGTCAGTCCCTATTCTTCCCTCCAGTAGTCCTAGACAGGTTAGTCGTAACCTCAGTGTTGTCCAGCCCCTGTCCCCCTCAGCTTACTTATGATTATCAGCAGAATTTGGACCATGTTCTTTCCAGAAAAAGATATTTGTCTCCAATTATGAAATTCTTTCCAGCCCATGTACAGCCCATACAGCTGAGAGATTCAAGCCTTCAATTTCTAATTTGCTTTATTCTCTGTGCTCTCACCAGCAGGTGCTGCTTGGGAAATCAATGGCAGCTCCACACACTGAGCAGCTGCAGGACTGAGCCTTTAATGAATCTTTCTCATTTCTAATTTTTCCAAGGTAGTTCTAGCAGCAATCTAAAATAAATGATACATATTGATAGTGAAGTTATTGCAAGTGAACATTACTGGCAAATGGAAAGATTTAGTAAAGGGAGGAAAAGACAAAAAAGCTACCTTGTACAAAGCAAGTCAGTTTACATTATCGGACTGCAATCGATAATTTCTTCTCTATAACACACCCTATACCAATCTAGCATTGACATTTAAAAGACTTCCAAATTACACTAGATATGTGATTTTACAGCATGATTATATCTGAATTGGGCCCAGAGATTTCCCCTGGCAGGTTCAGAAAATGTCCAGGATTGATAGTTGACTGGGCCCAACTGTGTTCCCACAGTGTGTTGATAGAAGATAATTTCCAGGTAGAGAAGCATAATTTCAAAATGAAATTATATTACAAAACTAGACTATTTCAGGATTCAGTGCCTTTTTGAAGTTTCGTGCTAGATTTTTGTTTGCTTATAATGGTGTAAAACGTCAGTAATTTCAGTGCAGTACCAGAATAACTGGAAACAGCTAATACTGCTCTTTCCCTTCCCGATAAGTTACCTTTGTATATTGAGGAAGAGTTATTTTCAAATGGCAGATATGCATTCAGGTGTGACTGCATATCTCACCTGGGGGTTTCCTTTACCTTTTGTGTGATTTTTCAAGTGAAGCTATTCTCAGTTTGACCAAATTCTCCAAATAGCACATACCATAATGTATTTATGTAGAGTCTGTCTCTTGGGCAAGCTGAAGCAGTGGAAATTGCCTGGAGAAAATTTAAACCCTGATAATTGATTTTGCTAGTTCTTAAAGCTTGAAAAGACTTGAATCTTTCTAAGAATAAATCAAAAACTATTCAGTAGCAGAGCATGGTGAAACCCTTCAGATTCTTACAGTGGTTTCCATGCTAAAATGCAGAAATTATGTTCTTAGTGATGTAGATTAAGAATTTAATTATTTGTTTAAAATAGTTAAGTCTGTTGTCTATTGGGGTATTCTGTGTCAGCTATTGGTAGCCAGGATCTTTGAGCTGTAGAAGAAAAAAAACCTGGCAAACGTTAGGTATATGACAAACCCTTCAGGCCATAAAATCTTATTAGAAGGCAAATCACAACCTTCCAANATTTTTAACACTGACACAGGACTAAACAAGAGAGAAATTAATCACAAGAGGCCATCATGAAAATGTCCTAGTGGTCCAGGTGTTTATGACACTTCTATAGAAGTATATTAAGCCCAGTAGAGATTGGTCCTGACAAACTTCATTGGGACAATATGGGACTTTCCCAACACTGATTTGGTTGTAGCTGCCAAGGACAGAAAAACGCTGCCAGATTCATCAACCTTCTGACTTCTATACCGCTGTTCACATGTCGACACGCTTCTGTATCCCAAGACCTTTTATGAGGGTTCTTTCTAAATTGTAATTATACATTTTCTGTTAGAGCCATTTCTAAAATCCTCACAGATACTGTATTTTCATTGTATATGTTTCATGCCTGCTTGTTACTGTATATTATCATGTTATATATATGTCATATTATTATGTAACAGCATAAGTATATTATGGTCATACTTAAACAGAACGGCTCAATTTTATTTCATAGATTCATATAATGGTTTGTGTTGGAAAGGACCCAATCTAGTTCCAACTGCCCTGTCATGGGTAGGGACATCTTCCACTAGATCAGGCTGCTGAAAGCCCCATCCAACCTAGTCTTGAACACTTCCAGGGATGGGGCATCTACAACTTCTCTGGGCAACATATTCCAGCGCCTCGCCAACCTCACAGTAAAGACTTTCTTCCTCATTTCTAATCTAAACCTACCACCTCTCAGATTGAAGCCATTTCCTCTTGTCCTATCACTATCTGCCCATGTAAAAAGTCATTCACCCTCATTTTTATAAGCCTCCTTTAGGTATCGGAAGGCTGCTTGCTATAAGGTCTCTTCACAACCTTCCTTTCTCCAGGCTAAACAACCTGAAATCTCTTAGTGTTTTTTCATAGGAGAGGTGCTCCAGCCCCTTGGTAATCTTTGTGGTCCTGCAGCTTTCTTATGCTGAGGACCCCATAGCTGAATGCAGTACTCCAGGTGGGGTCTCATGAGAGCAAAGTAGAGAGAGAGAATCATCTCCCTCAACCTGATGGCCATGCTTCTTTTGATGCAGCCCAGGATGTGGTTGGCCTTCCAATTATATTTCTAGTATAATTGACTGAAATAACAGTACTACAGAAAATGGTTCTGGCCAGGCACAATATAATATGAAAAATCTGTATGTTTCAGAAAATAAACCATAAAATGTTCTGCAGGAAAGCTGTGAAAGTTCCTGTGCAAGAATAAAAAAAAATGCTCTCAACTGGTACAGATCTGGCACTGAACTAGCAGACCACGGCAGTCCATTGAAGTCTGCATCCCTGTGTATGACAAGACTGGGAATGCTTGCCTTCAGATTTTCTTCTCCTACTGGCAAGCAGGGTCTCATGGAGCAGAGCAGTTACAATTTAGGTGGAAGAGGAATTAAGTCTTGCCATTGTTTGTGAGGCAAAAGAAACCCTCCAAACTTTTTCAGGTGGTTTTAAAATAATATTTAAACATAGTATTGCCTTCAGGCAGAGTATGCATATTTTAAAGCCCTTAAGCATTTGAGAGGGAGAGGCTCTAAACATGAACCATTGGTCTTTCACCTAAACCTTCCCATGGGACACAAAAAGAATACACAAAACTCCCAAAAGCAACAGTAGCGCTGGAGGAAGGGAGGAGAGCAGGGAGCATCAGCAAGTGAGAGCTGAGTCTTGCAGTTGAGGAAAATGGCCTAGACAAAGAAAGGAAAAATAACGTCAGAAAAAGATAGGAAGAAAACCCAAAAGCTTCAATAGCATTGATTTAATGGTTAACTTGTCCTTTTGTTTGGTAAGGCTGAACACATTGAATGTTATATAGAGCGAATGATAAATATAGGTTGAAATTTTTTCCCCTCCCCTGTATCTTCAGTAGATTTATGCTGCTGATTATGTTTAATCCAGAAACAGACAGTTTCTGTGTGACATTCCCAATGACCTCTATGGAAATGTCAATATGCAACAAAGAGAGTGTAGGGTTATTGATATGCAACCCAGCTCACAGCTGAACACACCTATAAGACAAATTCAGCTTTGTTACTGCAAATTCTTAAGGAGTCATCTAGCTTTAATGTGAAGAAGGTACATTTGTCCTCTTTCTCATGTATTACAGAAAGATTTCTTACTCTTGCCTCAAATAGAGACATGAAATGCCTAAAGCCTTGCAAAAGCAGAAGCCTCAGGAACAGAGGAGGGTTCACAGACAGCTCTTTCAGTCAGCTCTCTCCTCAGTTTGCCAGATGCAACCATCCCAGCGTGCACAGTCTGAGTGCCAGTCAGTTGGTTGTCCTCAGCATGTAAATTGCCTGCATGGCAGTTTCAACACACTCCTCAAAATTTGTCTGAGTTTCCGTTTCCATTCCTAAGGTTGTTGTTTCAACTCACAGGCCAAAATCCAGCAGATCCCTTTTAATCTTTTGAAGCTACACCCATGTGCTTCCCACAGACTCAATAACACTGCTTTCATCTGACCCTTTCTATTTCCTGGTGGTACCAAAGACTGTTCTACTTACTTGCATATTTAGGAACAACTCAGGATATACAGCTCTGTATGACATACTGATTTTTATAATGATGATCCCAACTAATTTCCTGTTATCAGTATGGTCTGATGTCTCGGGGCATGACCGAGTTCTCAGTGCCCAGTGAATCCCAGCATGTCATTTGAGCTGTGATAAGGGTTTGTGTGCATGCTGTCAGGCTGTTGCAAAAATGAGTTGACATGTAATAGCTTTAACCCCAGTGAAAGAGAGCAAAGCTGAATGTGTCTTGCCCTGTGTATGCCAACAAGTGAGGATGTGCTGGAGTAACTTTCTGCAACTCAGCTGTTACTTAGCTTCTTGGTAGCTCAATTGTGCATTTTGATCTCAGAGCTGATTTGATTTCAAAAGAAAAACGAACAGAGGACTGCCACAGGAGAATTCTCCAGTCACATAAGGAGGAGCTCAAAGAGCCCGCACAAACACTCTTATCTTCACTGGTACTCTGCTCTCTCACGCTGCCCTGTCACAAACATCTCCAGAGCTTTATCTTCTTTCCAAACACGTCCAGCCAGTTTCCAACTCTCTCCAAAAGATTTGCTGCAGAAGCCCCTGACCTTGAAAGCTCCTTTTCATTACCCTTAAATCTGTGTCTTCCTTAGGAACACTACTGAGTCACCACCAGCATCTGAAGAAGACCGGAAGGACTGATTACTCCTTAAGCCACTATGCCCATGCATGCCCAGATTATAGGAGCTGCCTTTTCCAAGCAGAGAAAAAAGACTAAGGGGAAGCCACCCCAAGTGTGAATTTTTCATCCCACAAACACTGAAGACAGATATTTGTCTTCACAAATATAGCAAGACCTTTAGTCCTCTCCAGTAAAAGTCTGAGTTGCTGGTAATATATGGGCTTTTCTGAGCTGGTACTTCTTAACACTGAGCTATCCACCACTGCTTTCTCTTACATCCTGTGTAAATCAGGGAAAAGCATTTCTGGTTCCTCTAATGTCATAGTTTGATTTGAAGGCTTACTCCAAATTATCGTAGTATACATGTCTTTTTCCACATATTGCTGTTTTGAGCCTTATTGTTTTTCACTGCAGACCAAGTCCCATTTCTCTTCTCATAGCCCTGGCTGCCCCTTCCAGCACCAGCCTATTATTTCTCCCTTGTTTGCATATCTGTGTATTAAACTGACCTACATCTCCTTCTAGGGAGTGGGCAGTAGATGATCCTTAGGTGATTGGGCATCTCAAGATGCTGCCTGAGTGGTTTGTGGGTCACAGTAAGTGGGAAATGCTGGTTGCTGCATAAGCAGCATGCAGATGAGCTCTCGGGGCTGAGCTCTGCTTTTTTGTATCAACAACTTTGGGCCAGCGTGAGCCAGCATGGTAACATGCAGAAAGTAGGTCAGGCGGGTTACCTTGGCAGCAGAAAGAGCATTTATCTGGGAGCTGCTGGGATCAGCAACCTCATTAGCATTGCTGCCTCAATGGGAGAAGCTCCTCACTGGAGGAGCACCATGATGGCTGGGGCTGGAGAACTTGGAGAGGTTGGGGGAAGTGGGGCATTCAGCTTGGAGAGGAGCTAGCTTTGGAGGAGATTATCAAGAAGACAGAGACAGGCTCTTCATAGGGATGTAAAGTGGGAGGACAGGAGGCAACAGGCACAAGCTGGAACAAGGGAAGTAAAGGCTAGATATAAAGAGAAACCTTTTCCCTACCATGACAATCAGGCAGGAGAACAGGTTTCCCAGACTGGTCACGCAGTCTCTGTCTGTGGAGGTTTTTAAGACTAATATAAAGCCCTGAGAGACCTGGTCTGAATGCACAGCTGAGCTTGCTTTTAACAAGAGGTTGAACTAAAGGCCTCCTGTGGTCCCTTCTAGCCAGTGGGTCCGTGATTAAAAATTACCCTGTTTTTAACAAATCCTGCCCAAATCCCAGGTTGCAAAGGGCAGTCACAGCTGGGAGTTCACATTATGGAAAGCCATTCCAGTCTTTGTGATACAGACAGAAAAATTTGACCAATTTTGACCAATCTATGGTCAATACAGACAAATTTCACACCACAAAACATGTCAAGTCATTGAGGGATTAAGACTTAAATTTGAATGGTAGCAGCTGTGTAAGTATCCTTCCTTTATTTTCTCTTTCAGAGGGCCTGAGTCTCTAACCTCTTGTGCTATCTCTGTCAGAGCAGGGAATAGCCAACATAGCTGGCTTATGCTGCCAGTCCGCAGGCAGCTTCCCTGTGCGCCTATCAGAGACAGTCCCCTGCAAAGTGCGCATTCAGTCTCTGCAGTGTTTGCTCCTGCTGTGTCATTCTGTCCTTCTCTCCTCCCTTGGTCTTCCTATCCCTCTTCCCTCAGTGGCAGGATTACAGAGCCAGTGTCCTGGTGCTAGCGTGCCCTTGTCTGAGCTTTCTGCCTGACTTTTTTTCTCTGCTCAGCTCTTCTCTTTGCCCTGGTAAGTCTGATGAACAGCTTCCTTACTGTCACTGCTCGGTGGCATGGCACAAGGGCTTTAATGTAAGTACTTCCCTTTTGGACTCTCAGCCCACTTTTTCTAGGAATAGTCTTAAAAGCCTGGGTACCACGTGACATCTGAGGAAAACAGGCAAGTATCTAAGAGTGTTGCTGAAAGTAAGAAATGCTGGTCTGAAGAGTGATCAAAAAGTTTTAAGATTACTTTGGTAGAGCTTGCCTTGAAGCAAGACTAGGGGCCATGGCTGGTTTGCTGCAACAGTAAGGAATCAAGACTCAGGTGCTGCACGAGAGGTGAGTCAGGGGACTTCAGAAAGTCCCTGAGTCTGGTTCTGAGCCTGTATGGAACACTGCCATGAAACCTCCAAACTTTTGTTCAGTTCTGCACTAGAAACTTGTGCATAAATAGTAAAGCTATTCAAATGTAGCGTAGTTGATGTTGCTGGCTTTATCACCACTTTCTGAAGTAACACATAGGGCAGTGTCTAGGCTATGAGAAGGTACTTGTATTTTTCTGGAGGGTAATTTGAGCTACAGTAGTGTGGACCATTCCAGAGTTTAATGTTTGCTGCTTTGACATGTTACTGTAGTTCAATCTGGTGTCATGTCAAGGTAAAAATTCATATTTTATCAGCATATGCTGGCTGGTGCAAGTGTATGCAAAGTTTTGTTTTAGAGACTTGTGTGTATATCTGAATTTTGAGCGTAAAGTGCTAAATACCCATGCCATTACCCATTTTAGAAGTGCTTAAAATAGCTCCTGGCTGCAGAGCAGGTGCCATGTGTCCAGCTGGATACATGGGAAGGCAAAAGCTAAATATAGACCAGTTTGTAAACCCTCTAGAAGTTCAAGATGCAAGAAGGAAAGGAGAAAGCAAATCCCATGAGAAGGAAGGAGAAGCACACTGTCTAACAAAGATACATAAAACTCTATAACAGTCTTCAAGACAACCTGCAAGAGAAGCTAAGAAGAAGACAGTAATTTTTGCTTTATTCATGCCAGAAGCATTCCTGGGCAGCATTGTTGTCTCCAGTGGTGTGAGAGGTGGGCTGGCACAGCCCAGAATGGGAACAGTTAGCCCAGCATGGGAACAGTTTGTTGCTCAGCAGCACAGGGATGGCTTTTGCAGATCTGCTAAATCAGTTATTAACTCTTGCCCATTGATCTTTTACTTTGGAAATACTGGCTGTTTTCAAAGCACAGTGAAGGCATATTGTGCCATAAGCGTGAAATATTAAGGGATATGGTCAGAGACAAACAAACTCAGAATGTAACCAGACTGATCTGAGCAGAATACGTTTTGCAGTTGCCTCTGGGTGCAGCTGTGGCTATGCTGTGTACTCAGCTATGCTGAGAATTCTATTACTTTCTTAGGTTTTCCCAAGTTCTTAACAGAGGAAGAGGAGAATGGAGAAGAGCCTTTTCCACAGAGGGGAGGAAGCAGCACCCTCTGGCTCCTGGGGGTGTTTCCCATTGGAGGAAAAGAGGACCAGAGTGACTATCTGTAGGCAGCAACCACAAGTGTCTGGGATCAAGTTTCCATTCAAAGCATCAGGGCCAAGAATGGTTCTGATCTCAGAGTTGTGGAACAGGTCCAGAATTTGGGAATGCAGCAGGAAAAGAGTAAACAAGATGGAATGGTCAGACTCAGCCATAAGGCTGGTCAGTCCTGCCCCTCATCATAAAACTAGATAAGGCTGTGTTTGAAATTCAGGTGCCTGGAGGCAACAGTAATGGTAGTAAGAGTTGCAAAACTCAAGAGGTGGGTAGTCTAAACTTGGGTGAGTCTGAGAAACCAAAGAATTCCTCTTCTGGAGTCAGTCATCTAATTTTTAGGCATAACTGTATCTAAGATAGTGTATAATGTAAACACTTTAGGTCTTGCTGAAATTGGCACTGAAAGTCTTTTATGGCCTGATAAGGAAGAATTCCTTATGTGCATCAAGGTTAAACAGACTGGAGAAAAAGCAGGACCAAATGCAGTAAAATCTCACAGCATCAAAGGCTGCAAGCAGGTAACTCTCAGCAGATGAGAGCTACTCTGTGTCCCTCAGTGTAAACTCCGTGATGCTGTGGAAGCTGTTGTGCAAAATAAGGTACAGAAGTCTTCACAGGCATTGTGTTTGTGCTGGAAGAAAGTTATCAGACCTCTGGTTTAGGCTGAAGAAGAAAAAAATAAAACGTTAGGGTATTTATCTGGGTGTGTAAATACAATCCCTGGTATGACCCAGCAGGTGGGCACCCTTGGGTTAAAGATTTATTGCTGAGTATTTCTGGGGTTCCTGCCTGCTCACCATTCTGGGTTGGTGGACAGAACCTCAGCAGATGCAAATTTCTATGGTTTCAGAGACTTATTATAACTAATTCCTTTCCAGTCAGGAATGTATGTTAGGGAAGATTTTTACAGGACCAGCTTATAAACATCTTGTGCCCTTGATTCTAAAAATCCAGTTTCTCTTTCATTCACCTATATTTTCCCCTTATTACTGAGAAACACCATGCATAGATCAGTTGCCAGTGTTGATTTAAAGCCTACTGTATTTGCATTCATGCTTTGTGATTAATGTAAGAGGAAGCCTTTAGCTAGACAGTGCTGCTTCATGAGGGATGAATTTCAGAGTTAGAAGGCACACAAGGGAAAGAGTTGGGGTGTGGTGAGAACATCAGCCTGTGTCTTCTTACAAAGAGGGGGAGATGGAAAAAAAAGTTAATGTTTGGAAATGGAACATATTACAATCCTGTTCTCCTTCTGTGACGAACATATTTTAAAAACAGCCAGTTAAAATTGGGAATATACTTAGTGAGAATTTTGTTCTGTGTAAACAAGAGCTGGTAGTCCTGGGTTTTCTAGCTCGTTGATTCCAACTGCCAATTAGCTCGAATAAATGATTACAATTGTAAACACTAGCCTGAACATGTCAGAGATAAACACATACTTTGTGGAGCTTCTAGCTTAGCATTTACAATACTCTCACTGACCATGAATTATTTGGCAGTCAATTAACTCTAGTTAAAAAAAGATCACAAACTGTAGGCTAACATTCATGCTATCTGGAATTATTTACCTAAATTACATATATAGAGTCTAATCTTTCAATGTAAGTCAAACTCAATATCACATCAAATCAGACAGAGAAAAATTTACACTCCTTTTGCAGTGATACAATGGCAATGCCACAAGGAGGAAAGAAAGGGATGCAACTGTTTGAAGGGTCTCTGAGACCAGGTCCAGACACCTTCCCAAACCATTTCTGCTGGCAAGTTGTACCTGTGTGAGGACTGCAGGGCCACGGATTTATAGCTAACAGTTTTCAGGCACACCCTGAGTCCCACTCAGTTTTCAATTATTTCCTTGAGAGACGGTAACTCATTTGACTATCTTATCTTCAAGCCCAGACATATAGCTAGAAAATCAAATCTTGAAAAACATTGCCTTAGTGATGGCCATCACTGCACTTTCAAACATCACTTTGACTGGGGAGAGTTTAATAACAAGCAGCAAGTCATTTATTACAGTAAATGACATCTATCATATACTGCCCTCAGCCATGCTAGTTTACAATTTTGAAAGCTGAAGAAATTTGTACACTGGAGGAGATATATGTTACAGCCTGCATGAACAGGGAACAAAATGCTTCTCAGTTAGCTCCATGTTTTTGAAGCAAAGTTGTCTTTTTAAAAATAAGAAAGCAACTGCCTCAGATGCTGGAACAGAACCAAACAAGAAAGCTTCTTCCTCTCTTCCTTCCCTCCAGCACCACTGTAAATCATATCCTTAGAGAGAGGAACAAAATTCAATCTGAAGAAGAGAGAGAAAGGACCTATGGCTGGAAAGAGTACAGAGACTGCAGTCAAGCAGAAGCAGGGGCTAGTTGCAGAGCAAGGTCCACCTGAGCACCCCACACCTCTGTACTACTTCATGAGGGCAATGCAGAGGTGCCAGCAACTCTGCAGGCACTCTGAGAGGAAGGGAGCCTTCTCTATGCTGAGTTTTCCAGCCACATGCAGCTTCTGCTGGCCCACACCTTGAAGGAGCTGGGAGCAGGTGCCCAGGATGCTCTTGCTGACACTCTCATTGCCAGGTCCTGGGTAAGCCCAAGCAAGCTCTGAAGAAACATAGGTACATCTGGGGCTCTGTATTTGCCTGGAAAAGTGCAGCTGCTCAGAGACATGAGAAATCCAAAGCTTCCCTTTGAAAACTGGGAATAAATTAGCTGAAATTCACCCTGGAAAACACCACAGACTATCAAACCATGTTATGTCTGGTTGGTTTTATTTCACTGTGATTTATTCTGTATTTTGTGCCTTGTCAAAAAAAGCTGTCAGCAGCATGCAGCAAGTACAAGAGAAGGGTGGTTTAGAGCTGTTTATCTTATTCTTTGCTATTATTGTGACAGTACCAAACCATGTCTCCTGTAGATCAAGCATCATGCTGGGCTTTCCAAGGGCACAGTGCAATTTTCAGTGCACCAGTTTCATTTAAAATATTTTTCATGATTATTGACTTAAGATGTGCCGACAGGGGAGAAATAGGAAATTAAACTAATACAGCTCTGAAGTGAAGCTGCCCATATCAGTAGCCAGCCTTGCAGGCAAACAGATCAAGAAAAGTAAATATGTTGGCAAATAGTGTGTTCAGTGAGGAAAATGGTTTAAGTGACTCAGGTGTCATTTCATCTGTCATTGCTGGCAATGGGAATAGGAGGTTTTCCATTTTTAAGTGTTAAATTTGGGTAGGGTTTTCTCTTGGAAAGTATATAATTTGCTTTTCTCCTTGCAGGCAAATCACCTTGGTTATTTATTTAAGTGTGATATATTTATCAAGCCAGAGCTAATGGATGAGCTGCCATCCCAAATTTCACACAAAATCACTCACGTGCTGGTCAAGGTTTGGGAACAGTTAGATGACTAATTCTGTGTGCTTTTAAGTTAACCCTCCATTTGTTTGCTGTCAGATACTGCACTAAGCATGGAGAACAACCAGTCTCCCACATTGCCCGAGCAGGACATCCAGGGGCAGAGTGGGGACAAACCTGCCCCTGGCTTGGTGTCTCCTGCTCCAACCCCCACCGAGCAGCCAAGCACCTGGCCCGAAGCAGCCGTGTGTGACATCTCAGAGGAGTTGAGCCGGCAGCTGGAGGACATCATAAAAACCTACGGGTCTGCCACGAGCCTGATGGAGAAGGAAAGCACTGCTACAGGAACCGACAAGCCTGAGAAAGGAGAGCAAGGCAGCTTGGAGGATGCAGAGTATGAAGATGGAAATGAGGAGAGTGAGAAAGAGAAACTGGCTCCTGGGGATGCTTCCAAAGCAAAGGAGCCCACTGGCAACAAGGAGCAAAAGCTGGAGAAGAAAATCCTGAAAGGACTAGGCAAGTATTTATGTACTCACACAGCCCTTCTGCACACACAAATAAGAAATCTTTACTCTTTTCCATTTTAAGTCTCTGCTGTGGATGATGGGGACCTCCAATTACCACTGAAAACTACAGTGACCATTACAACTTTTCTCTAACAATTATTTTTGACATTACCCAACATGTAGGCTGTATCAGATATTAGTCCTTTTAAAAAGAAAAAAAAGCTTAGGATTGTATTACAGAAATCTGTTGTACTACTGGGCCACGCAAACTGGTTAGCCACAACCATCAGTCTGATGACACACTGCACAAAGTCACTTCCCAGGCAAAGGAAAACCCAGCCTCTTGTTTTGTGCCTCAGTAAAGTTTTTCTTTTCCTGCTTCCTCAGGTATGACTACTCACTGATCAGAAAGGTGCTTATGGTGCTACTATGTGGCATGGGAGCTTGCAGAACAAATTCACTGTCATGCCCAGGTTATTTTTGATTTAGCAAATTTTAGCAAACCTCTCGACTCATCATGAACTATATGAAATAAGCCAACACATTTATTCCTTCTAAGCACAATGCTTTCTAAGAACACCTCAGCCCTGCCAGGGCCGTTAGCTGAGCTAGAAAGAAGTCTCGGTGAGTTTTAGTATAGCATGTCCTTTCTGCTGGGCAGCCACTAGGGAGCAATGTAGTTACATTCCAGTCTAACAAACACGTAATTTATTTCCCTTCCTGCATTTAATTCTGGCCAATCGTCAATCCTTTACTTTGCATGAGAACCCAAACCCAACCTAGACTAAGCCTGTAGAGAAATCACCACAGGATGTTCTTACAAGCAAGGGACTAAGTATAGGACAGAGCATGGATTTTTTCCCCCAAATCCCTTTAATGTCCAGAAGAAAGAAGGTTCCTCAGTTTCTATTGCCTTGGTTTTGGTGCAGTTATTGGTATCTCAGCAAGCTCACTGAAAACACCACCAACACACAGTTCTCCGGCTGCACTTGCAACAATTTTCACTACCAGGATTTGATTTCAGCTCTCTTCAACTTATTTATACTGATGCTGTAGAGAGAATTTAGTGTGAAATAAAGGATTTTCTCCACACACAGTACTCCTGGACTGGACTAGACTTGAAAAAGTCCAGCCTAAAGCAGAAAGTAGATTTTGTCTCACAGCCTCAGGGAAGAAGAGCATTTGGAAAATCACATCTAAGCCCCTGGCACCACAGCCAACCTTATCTCCAAGGATGCCAGGGATACTTTTTGTATGATGAGCAAGCAGTGTTCAAGCTCCAGCTCATGCTTGGGGCTGCAATGAATACCAAGAGGTATTAGAAGAGAAGCAATACCTAAACAGCTATGCAGTGATTTAGCAATGCACACCCAGAGAGTTATTAGAGTTTCTCTGGTATACATACTCTCTTCACCAAGTCATTTACACCAGTATCACATAGCCCAGACCTAGCTGGCAGTACCTACTACTCACTGATTGTTTACTTCCACACCATAGTCTGTGCACCTAGCTTCCTTATGTCTTCTACAAGCTGAGCAGCAAAGGAGCTGAGTATGCCAGCTCTGATCTGCTTTCACTTGGAAAGAGATCCATTTCTGTGCCTTTGGGATCCGGGCCCTTTCTCTCTTATTTCAAACATGCCATGTATGTGACCTAATCATGTTGCAAAAACATTAGATGAAAATCAGATTACACAGGACAAAAGCATTTCACAGATAATGCTTTTGCTAGAAAAGAGCACATTACTGAGGTCTGAAATGGAGGAAAGTTCTAGCATCTTTGTTCTTGCAGGGAAACCCCCAGAAATTCAGAGTGAAAATTATTCCTTTCCTTCCTAAATTCCTCATTTCTCTCTGAGTTTTTACAGATCTATGCATCAAACAACCAATTTCATAACAGTGCATCAACTACAAACTACCTTCAAATCCCTGCTTCTTTTTTTTTTTTTTTTAAAGGAAAAGAAGCCACCCTACTGATGCAAAGCTTGAATAAGCTGAATACTCCCGAAGAGAAACTGGACCTGTTGTTTAAGAAGTATGCTGAGCTGGTTAGTACAACATTGGTTCTTTTCTGTACAATCTGTCTATACAGGAAGGTATTAAAAATATGTGTCATGCAGCGTAGTCAAACCTCATGTAGCAGCACTGTCTGTCCTGCTAAATGAATCCCAGAATAATTGTCATGGTCAGCTAATTATGAGTGAGGAGAAGAAAGAAAAGTAAAAAGTGAGGAAAGGAAACTGGACTTTGGCAAAATATTGATGAGGCAGAATATTTGTACTTAAAGGCAAATCTACCAAACTGACCCACACTGGAGACTAATGTCTAGGCTTCTGCATTCATCTTCTGCACGGAGTTTTGCATGTCTCTGTAGGTGGGTATTGCTTTAAATTACGTATCAGTGATTTCATTAAAATGAAAATAATACAGGACTTAGTATAAAATATTAGGAAACAGATAATGGACAACTGAGGCTGATTGTGAGAGAAACCACAACACACTGAAATGGAGAGTCAAAGTCCCTGCCAACATAATGTCACCCCTGTAAAATGCCACCTCCCCATCTGTGTTCTTTCCACACTTTAGATGGGTTATTTTCAGATGACTTTTTTTTTTTTTTTTTAATGTAGTCAAAGGATTGTATGACCATAAGCTGTGGAAATCTTTCAAATGAAAAGACTGCAGCATTTTACCATTTGTGGAGTGCTGAAAAATGTGCCAAGCAGAACATTGACTTTGTAATTGGTTTTATGCACAGATGTGTCCATGTCTCATCATAATGTGAAGTTTAGCTTTCCCTTTTTTCATGTAAAATCCTCTGATTTCATAAATGGGGCTCAGGCTGTTCATGGTTTATCTCATGCTTAAAGAGACTTCATGCTCATAGATTAACTGAAATAGGTCTTCTTCCTCTATAAAGTACTCTCCACTGCATTCAAACAGCATTGGAGCACAGTATAAAACAGGGACCTTATGGTCAGTAACCCTTGCAGGAGAAAGGTGCTAGAACAAAAATACTGAGCTTTTGTTTCTGACATACTGTGCAATGTCACTAAAATAAACCATTCAATAAATACAACTAAAAGCGTGTTGGGGAAAGCCTTACACTGCTCACTCAGCACGGCTGAGGGGGGTACTGTGATTAATGGCTTGTCAGCAGTTGGCTGTAGTTGTTACTGCTCTCTCTGCTCCTTCTTGTCCATCCCCATCACACACTTCAGATCACATCTTGCTTTGCTGAGTTGTTTTCCAGCCAGATTAGCCCCCTGGTCTGGTGAGACACGTGGTGACACAAACACTTGTTGCAGCACAGGTCAGGGGAATGTGCGGCCATGTGGCAAATTGAGCTGGGTGCTAGCAATGGCTTCACCTGCTGTAGGTAGTGTTGGGGTTGCCTGTGGCTTAAGAGGTTCCTGGTACTCGGGAACCCAATGCAGCACCAACCCATTCCCATGGCCACCCAGCGATATATTATTTACCTGTCAGCTCATGCCCTGGCACAGTCTATAGCAACTGTGGTTACACAACAGAAGGCATCAGAGAAGAGCATGGCTGCTGAAGGAAGAAGCCATCCCTGCAAGGACAGAGAAGCAGGCCAGCATAGCCATTTGGGCACAAACTATGCCACACTGTTCACCATCAGAGGCCATTTTATTCACTAATACTTGTGTTTTGGGTCAGTAAAGTAGACTGCTTTATTACAGCTTCTGCCTACAAACAGCTGTTGTAGAATTGCTTGTGACTGGTTTATTTTCAGAGGCCTTAAGGGTCTGGCAGGTGCTGAGTGCAAGAACTATATACTAATAAATAAATATGAGTGTTATAATTGTCTATAATGGGGTCTAGATAATTCTTTTTTTCCTAAATTGACTGTTTATTTTTCTAGGTCAGCCTTCCAAAGTCATAACCCCTTCTATTTGCATTTAATTTTAGCTTATATTTCATTAATTATTCTTACAATCTCATCATTGACAGCCCTTTTGTCATTCATATTTGCCAGTGAATTCCCTTTTTCAGTGCAAAAGTAGTGTTAGAAATTCCTGAGAACTTTGAGATACAAATTTCTAGCAGAAGTCATTTTAATGAAAAAAAAAAAAAAACCCTATAAAAAACTGCTTGGAAGACTTCTCTTATCATGATTAATACCTACTTTATTCTAAGCCACCTATCTTGTGCACAGTTTGAGCAAATCATGTGAAATTTGGAAAAGTCATTATCCACTCAGCACTGGCTGCTCATGCAATATGTGAAGCAAAAACCACTTTTTTATGTATCTCAAATGAAAAGGGAAAGGGACAAAATCAAATTTATAAAGGATAACAAATAGCCTTAACTACAGAAAGGCTGTTTTTTTCCCCTACAATACTAGAAAAACTGTTTCAGCTACTGCAGCTTGATTGGATGCAAAAGCCCCTATTCTGATCTACAGGGGTAAAACTCAATGCACATGCTGAAAGTAGGACATAAACTGTAAACATGCTCCAAGCTGGTGATTGCATTGTTTTGTGGTACACTTGGATGTGATTTGATTAATAATACGCAGAGCTTCCTACTGTAAGCAGAAATTACAGAACATCTGCAGAAAACAGATCCTTGGGCAGAGAAAGCGTAAAATATGATGCTTGTTGATGTCTTGTTTGAGCTGCACATCATTCTCCTGTGATCACAGACTTTCCCAGTCATACTGGGGTTAATAAATATTACTAGTGGTCACATATTATTAGATAATACAGTCTTAATAGCAACTAATATAATGTTGCAGCTCGTGTGCTACTGTTTTTCAATCAGAAAACATCTGGACTTCAGAAATACCTCGTGGTGATACAGTAGGAAGGGGTTTTGTGTGTTGGAATGGAAGATGAAATCATTAAAAGCTTCAGAGGTGAAATGCTTCTTTGACCTGACTATTACAGTGTTAATTTACAGTACAGGAAATTTTTTCCCAACAGCCAATGTGTCAAAACAGCATGTGTCAAAAGAAATGACCAGACTGCAGGGACTTCTATTTACAAATCTGTTGCTGCCGCTCATTCCCCCCTCCAAATACACCCTTCTCCCCACCAGCCTTCTAGAGAAGGCAGGAGCCATGCACCCACAGGAACAGCAGGTTCCCAAGTGAACATCAGACACTGTCCACATTTCCTTCAGTAACTATATGGAGACAAATATACCATAACCCACCATACCCTACCCCTGTTGATGACAGGACTTCCAGAAACATATCTGACAGATGCTCCCACATGGTCCTGTGAGCAAGAGGACCCTGGCAAGAGGAGGTGTCCATATGTCATTTTGGGAAACTCTTCCCTCAAGTGAATTCTCCTCCATCAGCAACAAGGTTCCAACACAGACATCATCCCTGGTTTCCTGCACCTGTTTTTTCCAGCAGGTTCCTGGGTATTTAGGAATCCACTTCTTTTTCAGGAAATGTAAGAAAGAATGAGCAACTACCATGTTATCTCATGATCTGGAGAAATCTCACCACATAAAGCACTACTGACTGTTCTAGTTCCTAATGTCAAAACAAAAATAAGAACCTCACAGATGTCCTTCAAAAAAATTCAAACCAACTAAAGAAGGAAGGGTTGACAAGAGTGTTAAAAAATTATGTTCACCCACCCACACTACAGCACACTTGGGACTGTTGCAGCGAGCAGGCTTGGGACTCTCTCCAGCTCCCTCTTTTCTCTCCCATTTGTGTTGATAAATACAAAACATTTCCTAAGAGGTTAAGAAAGTGCAAACACTTTCCCTAAACCAAAAGAGCTCATTTTCTTTTCTGCCCCTCTTCTTTTCATTTTAATCCCTGTTTCCTGCCCAGCTTGAAGAACATCGTGCTGAGCAGAAAAAGCTGAAGTACCTACAGAAGAGGCAGGCCCAGATCACCAAGGAGAAGGACCAGCTGCAGAGTGAGCACAGCCGAGCCATCCTCGCCCGCAGCAAGCTGGAGAGCCTGTGCCGGGAGCTCCAGAGACACAACAAAAACCTCAAGGTGAGTGGTGGCCTTATCAAGGTACTGAGCACTGGAGGGGAAGAAGATACTGATGCCTTCCCATCTTGCTCTAGTACCAGAACAAAGAGACATTTGCTTCTGTACTTGCAATATAGNGCCGGGACCCCTTTATTTCTCATTTGGAAATATCCAAGGACTTTTGGACATTGGGTTTGCCCACACTAGTTGTAAGCCCTCCTTGCATGATCAGGGAGCTCAGCACTGAGAAAAGCAGTGGTACTAACAGCCAGGTTGCTAAGACTGTAGGTGTGAACGCATATGCATGGCCAGAACAATAGAAACATCAGCTTTGCTCCAGTGGACTCACAGAAGGCTGGTGGGTATTTTCATGTCATTTGAGTACTTTGGCTTTTTCAAGTGATTTTTGAAGGTCAGTCAATCAGGGCATTTGCCTCAAGACATCAAACATCAAGACAGGAAGAATGCCAACATGGTTCGTGGAAGTCATTTGGATTAGGAGAATCAGTTCAAAGAGGAAATTTGCAGGAGTATCAAAAGGCTGGGATCCATATGCCACATCTGCCTATTGCTTGGTGCATCACACCATTTAAATGTGAAATTTATAATATGATTATGCTTCTTGAAAAATTGTAGGTTCAAGAAGTATATTTCTGTTGGCATTGTCCTTTTTTTCTGAGGACGTGTTAGTGATGGTAGTTGTATTATACAAAAAGCCTCTGCTTTGATCTATTCAAACCCCTTCTTTATGGGGATATAGTTATATATAGAATTACACATAGGAATTGTCAGCAGCAAGAATTCCACCTGATAGAACCTCTATTAACTGTAACGGATGTTCATTCATTTCCACCAGCTCAGGATTGGGCCTTCAGGGTGTAGCTCTAACTTTCCTTGTACACCGGTAAGAATACAGCTGGGAGTGCATGTCACACATACATTCAAACTGTGCACTAGTAGAAGGATAAAAGCAGTTTAACAGACAGGGGAACTAGAAGCAAATCTCTGTGTACTCTGTTATAGTAGCACAGAACTGGTAGTGAAAATTAAATTTGTGCCTGTAATTTGTACCAGACCTGAGTTATACCTCCATATTGATCAGCACTGACTTGCCAGATCCTCTGTGGGCAAAATCTTTCAACAGAAATACAAGCCAGTTTTAAAGTGAATTAAAAGTGCAGTGTACAGTGTTTTGCATAGCCTTAATTGAGATTTCTAAACAAATCATATCGGGAAACAAATTGGTGGAGACTGGAATATAAAGAAAAACTAATTATATTTTGAAAACATACGTGGAACAAGTTTTGTTGAAGTTCTCACACAATTTCTCAGCTACTTTATGCTTATTAATCTCACTATTAGAGAGCATGCTTTTTGCTTTATCTTTGTATATAAATACTTCATTACACATTTTAGCTTTATATTTAGGAAAGTTTCTTTCCAGTATTTTTCCACTTGTTGGACTGTTTTGCTTTGTGACTATGTCCTCTAAATAAACCTATCAATTTCAGACCCAGTTTCTGATTTTTATCCTGTGGCTATGCCAGCTAAGCCAGGAAAGGTACCTGAGCTGATCTGGTAGTAGGAAGAAGTGTTCAAACTTTGGTCACTTCTTTCTAAGAATTTGGAGACCTTTTAAGAAACACAAAGTACCATCTTTCCTCCAGTTTCTGTGCTTTCAGTGTAGAAAAAACAAAGTTAAATAAGACAGTAAAGGCAAAATACAGAATTGCAGAATATATGAGAATTAAATGAATAAACAAAGGCGTTCATCTTCTTTATCCAGCTTTGTCTCTATAAGAAATTTAGTATAGTTCTTGGAATATTTGCCTTTAAGCTTTAGCTTTAGATCTGTGACTCTCCAGAAACTCCTGTTCTATTTATTTAAATGAGTGCAATTTTCTTTCACTTGTGACTATACTGAGAGGGTCAAAAAGAGGAAAATCCATTTAAAAAAAAAAAATCATTTATTTTCAAAATCTCATATTTAAATATTTTTATTTTTGTTTTGACAGGACAGAGAGACTTGGGATTAGCACTTCTGATTATGTTCCAAATCATGGAAAATAAAATTTGTAGGATAATGTGCCCTTTCAATAGCAAAGGAGAAACCTGGTCTGCCTAGATCATGAACCATCTCTGACTTGCCATGTGGTACATTGTATGCTCATCACATCATGTAAGTGTCACCTTCACTCATCTGGTGCGTGGAGTTCCCAACAGCTGGAGATCCATGCAGCCAAGTGGTGATGAATATGCAATGAAGAGCTACACTGAAAATCCACAGGGCAGATCAGAGAAGGAAAGTTTCTGCTTAGTATTGGATACCAGCCTCAAATTACATACAGCCCAGCTATTCTGATTATTTCCTTGCAGTTACACAGACATTTAATTCTCCCTCTAAGAAAAGTAGAATAAAGGTTCATGAAATAGGAGAACGTGTTTCAACTGCAATAGAGAGTAGCTGTGCTATGACCAGCAGCAACTCGTTTCTCTGCATGGAGTTCATGTTCTGCCAATTATCTGACAGTTTGGTAGCTACTTAGTATCGTGCAGTGACATGAACATCTCATGTTTCTTGTCCTTCCTGCCACCAGGCATTAAGCAATGACTTTCATACAAATGTCACAAAAGTCAACAGCTTTGATTGTGGTCTCAGCTCTGAACTGGCTCAAATCGCAGTGCCCAGGAATGAAGAGAACAGTTCACTGTAAAAAAGGATTCCACTCTCATATCTTCTTGGCTGATAGGACTTCAGCAGGCCAACAGTTTTCTTGAGCTGCCCCAGAGAGGCACGAGGACAATTCCAGAGATAATCACTCTCTTCTATTTTCAAAAGTCCCACCACTATTCCCATGGTATTTTTGCTGGTACGTAGAAGCCTCTGAGATTAAAACTGTATTACCTTAGGGACTAGTCACTACCCTACCATCAGCTGGGCACTGGCAGCATCGAAGCAAGCTCCACACATGACAGAGCACTGAGCACAGAGGCCTTTGGTCCTTGGAGCAGAGAAGAGGCAATGCCTGTTGGTCTCTGTGCAATGCTGTAGCCACACAGTTGTCCTGCTCAGCCAGCTCCTCTCACCCACATCTACCCTTAATCTGTGATTGGGATATCAAGGATTTAACAAATGAGGGACTCTGAGGAGCTCTCTGGGACACACATCAGCCTCCCTCCCCAAGCAAGTTTCTTCCTCAAATACATTTTTCTCCAAAGTAGAAAAAGATGCAGAGAAACACTGTGTCCTGCAACCAAATGCTTGCTGGCTCAGTGTTTTTAACCATGAATCTTTATATTGTCTCTGTGCTCTGTATTGTATAATTATTCTGCCTCAGAAGAGCAGGAAATAAGATCCTCTGAGTAACACATACACAGAGGGTTGGTTTGTTTACATTTTAATGATTGCTACTCTCAGGATGTCTCTTTTCACCTTGTAACAACTGTTTGGTGTGACATATGCACAATCCACCAGTTTTTTTTTGGTTTATATTCGGCTGGATTTATTACTCCAGAGAGCTTTAAATCACAGCAGTGACATGTTATAACACTATTTGGTCTACTCAAACAATGAAGTATTTTTGAGGAAGGATGTTTTGAAGCCACAGAAATAGGACTCCAGACACACAAGTTCAATTTCTCACTCTGACTTCTGGAACTAAAAGCACCTGGTCATTCTTCTCCCTGCTCAAGGCTGCACTTACATAATGAAGAACTAAGAGGCATGAGGAGTTTCTTAAACAGTATATTAGAAGTAAAATAGAGTTCTGACTTGACCAAAACTATCTAGGAATTCAAGTAAAATTTGGCTAAGTTTCCAGCAAAAATAAAAAGGATTACATTGGTTGTAAACTTCCCCTTCCAAAAGAAAACTAAATGTTTCCTTTTGGGAATGCTAAAGCAGTAGATTTAAAACGCCTTCTGAGCAGCAGAATCAGCTCAATTGCTGATCAAGCAAAATGTTTCAAAATCATTCTCACAACTGAAAAAAAAAATAAAATTTGAGAGCTTCTCTTTCACCTTGTTGAAAATTTTCCATTTGTCCAATTTCCAGTCCAGATACTGAATCAGGACCCAACCCCCAAGTCACTTGCCCAGCTCAACATGAGATTCTTTCTTTCTCTTAAGAGGGAAAGTCCTTCTGGGTTCATGCTTTGTTTTACTCTGTTTATGAGCACACACGTGTTCTTACTGCAGAGCACAGCAGGACTTCATGGCAATTTCTGTGCACTATGGTATTATTAATGGCTCCAATGCTTTCCTCCCATCACCCAAGGCATTGCAATCTCTATCACTCCCTGGTCAGCTGAAGGACAAACATGCCCTACCTTGAACAGCGTTTGTCCTAGATCAGACTTGCGTTGTGCATGCTAAGTAGTTATGAGGTCATTTGGTATTCACCTTATGTCCATAGTAGGGCCTGAATCAACACTTTTAATGTCACATTTATGATACAAATCATACCTTATTAGAGTCAGCTAAGGCTTTATTCTAATATGTTTATAGAAAATAACCATAGGCAGTGTTATCAGAGATTTTTATGTAAATGACTATGCTAGTTGAAACCTTATTAGAGTATACCATTTGCATGCTGTGGAGTGAGTTCTTAGCGTGGTCCTGGCATGATTTGTAACTACAGCAGATATGGTCCTAGCCACTCTATATCAGGATTACATTCCACAGAAGGACAAGCTGTCCTGGAAGCAAATGAGTAGGGAATAAAAATAGTCCAGTTTCTGGATCCAAAGCAATGAATCCAAATTCTTTCTGCATTGTCTTTTATATAAACAAATCTAAAACAAAATTTCAATACTAGGCAGAAGAAGTAATTCTGAATGTCTACTTTGATTCTGTAAGGAGCAGTCCACAAGCTTTCCTTGATTCCACTCCCTAATAAATTAGATTACATGTTTACGTCAGTTAAAAAGTTAGGGGAGGAAAACTGAGGAATTGGAATGGATTCTTCAGTAAGTGATGGATTTTTCTTAAAAATTCAAAACCCAAAGGCCAGAAATTTGATATGAAGATTCCTAGATAACAGGAGGCATTTTAAAGTGTAATTTTTTTAATTCAATCAAAGAGAATTTCAATAAAAGAGCTTTTGACTGCTTCCACGAAATACCTTCTTCCAAAGCAAATGCTGTGCTGTGGTATCATGAATCAAGACGTGCATGTATGTCCCCTCTTTCAGGCTTGCTTTGATCTGAAGCTCTGCTCTACATCCATCTTTATAAATGCAAATTCTTAGTTCCCTAATTTTTTCAAGGCCGCTGTGTAATTTGCTCTGTAAATTTAGAATCATGCCTAATGCTGGAGCAGATGAAAGCAAGAAAATCTCTAAAGAGGAATGCAAACACATATAATCCTTCAAAGGGAGGCCTTATGCTACTCTGAAACAGTATCTTTCTGGAACTGCTTGTTATGCCTCTTAGTTACTGTGTTCTCTCCCATTTAACAACAGGAGGAAACGATTCAGCGGGCACGGGAGGAAGATGAGAAGAGGAAAGAAATAACTAATCACTTCCAGGGTACACTGAG
Organism: Scytalopus superciliaris; assembly: GCA_013400415.1. Taxonomy (NCBI): domain Eukaryota; kingdom Metazoa; phylum Chordata; class Aves; order Passeriformes; family Rhinocryptidae; genus Scytalopus; species Scytalopus superciliaris. The sequence continues at coordinate 464,885 of VXBX01005210.1, read as the reverse complement.
TGAAATCCAGGCTCAGATCGAGCAGCAAAGTGAGAGGAACATGAAGCTCTGCCAGGAGAACACGGAGCTGGCAGAGAAGCTGAAGAGCATCATCGACCAGTACGAGCTGCGGGAAGAGGTGAGAGCAACGCCCTGGCTACTGGAGGGGACAGGCAGAAAACCTGGCTGCCCCAGGCACAAAGAGCATCGCCAGCAGCCTGCCTGCCCTGCTGGCCGTCCTTCAGGTGTCTAACGGAGGTAACCAAGGTAGTCCCGTCGGATTCTGCGGGCATGGAGTTGTGTGCGACAGCACCCTGCTCATGGCACACATGGCAGCCCTGCTACTGTGGGAAGACGGGCCAAGTCACACATGCAGCAAGGTGTGCCATCTGTCTGCTGAGCTGTCCCAGGCCCCTCACAGTTCCCCCACATCCCTGCAGACATTCCCCAGCACCCACTTCCTCCTTCCTGATAAAGTCCCACTGAGCATATCCCAGCTGTTATTATTTTGGACGGCCTGTTCTGCTGGTGACACCAAACATACTTTGTTCCCTCCAGATACAGGTTGCTGAACAGGGCTCTGATGTATGCAATTTGACCCTTCCCCAAAGCAGAAAATTAAGACAACGGATAAAGGAGGCCCTTTGAATTTGAATAGATTCTTTTTTTTTGCAGGCGCAATGCTCACTGTAAGATCTAGCAAATAATAGACAGATGGGAAATTATTCTTTCTGTAAACATTGGAATTGGTCAGAAAATTTTGACACAGAAAAAAAACCATCCTCCAGTAAAATCCCAAACTATCCTTCCTTTTTAAATTATTTTATGACAAATGCTAACAAATATCACAATGGGCCTTTTTATTGTTTTTAAATACATTTACTGTGAGCCTCTGTGCAATCAGACAACATTATCATACTGAATAAAACATAAGTAATCTGTCTCTACAATCTAGAATGGCTGATACAATACCTGCATTTCCAAATCTGTTGAATCATGTATGAAGTCATATACTGAATGAAGGAACTGTACATTCCTGTCTTGTGGTTTCTACGTGAAGAAAATGTAAACCAGAGGGACACACTCAGAATATTTGCTCATATGAAATTTTTCTAAATGAATTAAGAGTGAAGAGGGCTATCAGCAAAATTTATCTTCTGAAAGTCACCATGGAGCCAGACGTTTCACATGCTGGAAGAGGCCTCACATATTGTCATCCAGCCCACATTGTGCAGGTGTGGCCAGAGCAAAGAGGATTGTATTTACACAGAGGATGGCTTGGGCTGTGCACATGTTCCCAAGTACTGCAGGTGTGATGTGTGTTTATGCATTCATCCACACAGTGTCTTGGATCCACTGATCATTTAACAGCTAAAACAGTGTGTCCCCAGCATATTTATTATCGATGAGTAATTATTTGATCTTCAGTCATATTGGATTATACTGTTGACTTCATATGTGGATCATAGAACTGGCAAAGATGCTAAGGCTTTTTCCCCCTACAATAAATCAAAATCGATAATGTAAACCAGCTTCCCATCTCATGCAAAATCTGACAGGGTTTGTGTTTATCAGAGCTGTAATTTTTTAGTAATTGCATAGGTTGGGTGTCTTCTTGTTTTGCAATATTTTTGTCTTACAAGTGTTCCAATAAATAGCTGTACACGCATAAGCATGAAGGTCTATGTAGGTAATTAAACATGCACATTCAGTGGAATTTGTTTTCTTACAGCACCTTGATAAAATATTTAAGCACAGAGAACTTCAGCAGAAACTGGTAGATGCCAAGTTGGAACAGTCTCAGGAAATGATGAAGGAAGCCGAGGAGCGACATCAGAAAGAAAAGGAATACGTACCTATCATTCTAATCTGTCTGTCTTTTATCTAACTTTAGGCCAAAACAAGCCCTGCATGCTATTTCACTAATATATTGGTTCTTCACGTCCAATCCAAGATACAGTAGCAGAGAAGTTTTTATAGTTACCATCAATGCTTAATGCAAAGGAACAGCCTCTGAAAGGCTGCTTTCATTGGCATTTACAATTTTAGAAGCAAACTGCAGAGCAGGAGGTTAGAGTACAGGCTGCTCTAGCTAACTCTGTTACTGTGCAGTTGATTCATCGTGATGTTCAGTCAGGTGATGCCATTAGTTTTCAAATGGCTCTAGTATTTGATATTCCATCTCCCCACAAGATAAATGCGCAAATCTAAACAATCAGAGAGGAGAACAAGAACATGGGGGATTAAAGTGAAATGGCTGAAGGCTGCTGTTCTCCCAGATTCAGAGCCTTCCCAGGCATCCTTCTGCAGGTCCAGTTTTGCCACTGGCATTCACAGAAGCTGCTTGCTGTGACAAAGCCTCTCCTTCTCCGTTCCACTCCCTGCGTTGGTCTGCCAGCCCATCTTTCAGGCAGGAAAGGGATGGGTCTGCTTAGCAGCCTTGCCTGCTCTTCATCCTTATGTGGAGAGGGAGACATCTTTAGCAGGGGACACAGGGCAGAGCAGATCCAGGAGGGATGTTCCTCACAGGCACAGCTGGGACTGGAGGAGGACAATCCTCCATCTGTAGTCTCACACATTTTATGACTCAAACAGACCAAAATTAATTTTTTCAGACTGCCTGGTATTTTCACAGCAACCCTCACATCTTCAAAGAATTGGAGTTCAACACTGACACGTGGTACCTCTTCTTAGCAGTGGCAGCAGCTGAAACTACTCAGGGGAAGTGACAGGTTCTCATCAGCTGGAAGAAAGCTTTGGTTTTTACCAGTTCTCCAGCTAACTCAGGAGCAGCATGAGAGCTCTAAAGAGAGGACATTTATTCCCTCCTCATATCTGGAAACAGATATATTAGTACAAGCATGACTAATAAGTATCTCAAAATACGCACAAAAACGTGGGGCTCTGGGCCCTGTGGCTAGAGAACAAGGGAAACATGGCAAACACCTCTTACCAAAAATTGCCAATAAGAGCATTTATTCTCTTTCTCTGCACTGGTCTTGTGGCTGGAATACCCATTCTTGCTCAGCTTTACTCCCAGCTAAAGAGGGAGGGTGAAGAGGGGTTGAGGCTTCTCTATGTGCAGATCTGCATGTCACTGCATGACATTTCGATCAGTCCAGCTGAGTTACTCCCTTTCATTGTGAAAAGTGTGTAAAGTCAAACCCCAATATTCTATTCATGACCATTGGTTCTTGGCAGATTTAAACCCCAAGAAACATGTCCAAGAAATCACTTGCAATGGCAAAACAAATATGGGCTTACTTTACTGCTGTCACTGGGACTCTTGCTATTGACTACCAGATTTCAGATACTGGGGAAAAAAATCCCCTCACAACAGAAGATGTAAAAGACCAGGCATTAGCTCTGTGGAAAACTGACATACACAGCCTTGTATCAATGATTTTTCTTGCTGTGTCTCATAGAATATGAGTTTTGTGGCTGCCTGTTCCCTGTTACTGGATGTGTTTCTAGTCAAAATTTCTTTGTGTAGATTATCCAGAACTGGTATGCACAGTTTTGGTATTTTCATTTCTTTTTAAGTAGTGAAAGTCATTACTGTCTACAACTGAGAGTGGAAGATTTTCTTGCTGGCTTTGCTGTACGTGTGACTAGCACCCATGAAATAACATGTTCAAAAACAAGCTGCAAAACCTTTAAGCTGTGGGTGTATAATGGTATGCACAGTGCACAAAGAATATTTTTCACACAGCCCAAGTTAATGCTTAAAAACCCTGTCTTTGAGGCAGGCTGGTGATGTATGGCTAACATCACCTCAGAGCAAGGTAGATTTAGCTGAAGAACTTCAGTGGCAGGCCAAAAGCCATGTGATGAGTCAAGGCACAATTAAGCATGTCACAACACATCACAGGTAGCCCAGCACACAGAGAGCCAGCCTACACTTGGCTCCCACCTCAATCTTATTGATATGCTCTTAGTCCCACCCACCCAGCTATTGTGTTAGTGTCTGTGGGAGTAATGTATATATTATATATATGTATGTATGAAATCAAGGTATGTTTGATGGAGTTCTCTCATTTCTCTCTAAGCCTCTCTAGCTCAGTAATGTGCAAAGTTAGAACGGCTTTCAGAACTTTTCTCTGTGTAGCATTTTCTACATCCCTGTGCATGACTTTTGCTGCAGGATTAAATTAAAATTATTGTTTTCTTTTATCCATTTGATTACTCCGTGAAAGCTCACTTTGATGTCTTCCTTGGCAGTTCTTCCCTGTAGGAATCTTTGCCCCTATACGAAACTTCTTTATTTCAGATAAGGAGACATGTCCCCTCCTTCAGTCTCTGTACCTCTCAATAGGCAGGTCATCTAATTGCTTGCACAATTCTCTCTACACGTGCATCAAAGAATGCAATTCCCTATATAAGCTATAATGGTTCATAGTGTTTGGCTTCCACAAAGGGCCAACTTGACTGAAGGATACAATTTTATTATCATCCTGTAACTGGTCAAAACTACCTGGACTTCTTCTCCCTGCCATATGTTTTTAGCACTTGTAATACAAACTTTGATGTGCAATTAATTGCAGCTTAAAGCATTTGTGGCTTTCAAGTATATGACTGCAAGGTGTTGATCAGATTTCTACATAATTGGAATTTACAGAGTTCAGATAGCAAAAAGGGAAGCTCAATTTTCACTAAGCTGGTCCCTAGATCCATGTCATTAAATGGGAACTGGTCCTTTTAGTCACAAGTATGATATGAGTGTCTGGGCCTCAAGCAGCTATCACCGCTCTAATAATAGAGTGCAACATCCTCACACTTCGCTCAAGTGCTGCTTTGTAAACACCACATGCAATATTTATTAATTTCTTTATACTTCAGCCTCCTTGTTACCACTTCATAGCCTATTAATAAATGTATCAGTTCTGATTCCTTTTCTCCTGGCTTGGTGTTTGCAGATGACCTCGGGCTGCATAAGAATGCAAAGCTCTCTGTGCTTTGCTTCCACTACAAAACAGTTTATTATCTCTTGGATTTTCACTGGCTGCAGAAGCTATGTGGGTCAGTAAGAGAGAATTTCATTAACAGGCAAAAGAAGCAACTGTTCTTTGCCTTCTCTGTCCATCTGTTGTGCTGTGGCAGAAGACAGGGTGCTAGAGGTGGGACCTTTTCATTATTCCAGTCACACTGGGTATGAAGGTAACCCTAGCTGAGATTAAAGCAATACAGATAAACACCAGTCCTTCAGAGTAATGACTGGCCTAGAGACTGGGTAGCTCTGAAGGTTTTCAAAAAGGTTTTCATTAAATCATTCAAACCTGATACCCTGTAATTCCTAAAAAAACCCTAAACAAGTAATATCAAAGAAAGCTGATATAAAAAAAATCAGATTTCATCCAAACTTAAAAAAAGTCATTATCTGTATGTGTGTAAAACATACCCTCTTCCAAGAACATAAATGCATAAACTGAAGCTCATTTAACCCAGGCCCAACCATACCAACTCTTGTTACTGGCTATGACACAACCTGTTTGAAATTTTAGTCAAAAAGATCTAAATTCAAGAATTTATTTCCATTGAATCAAACATAAAATTAAATTCTCAAAATAAATATTAAGAGGCAGGTGAAAAACCAATGGCGTTTCTTCCTACAATGCATACTTGGGCTGTAAAGCATTCTTGTCTAGGAAATTGTAGATGGCAAAAATTCAGTGGGTCTAAATCAGAGGCCAAATTGCTAGAAGAAATATTTTTCTAGTGCTAATGTGTGTGTATGTATATGTATATATATATGTATATATATATATATATATATATATAAAATCTCTGTGCCACAAATAGATGGAGGCAGTCAGCATTCTAGGGTATACCCTCAGCTCTGTTGCCAGGTGGTATTTGAGTAGTTTACATGCATTATTTCATTATTTTCAATAGAATGGTTAGAATAAAGGTTTTTACTGGGGGTCAAACACATTTTCTGCCTATGGTTCTACTCGCCTTTCATTACCAGTATAAGAGTAGGATCCAGTGATGCATACCGTCCTTTTAATTTTCAACACAATTTCAGAGCCCAACTTTGCTATTTTAAATCCAATTTACAGTACAATTTAAGTACAATTTAATCCAAAATAACAAAATCTTGTGGTATACTAACTTCTTTATGTCTTGTTTCTCAAGCTATCATTAACATTCTTTTTCTAGAACACATTTGACCTGACCAGTAAAACACTTTATAAATGGTAGGCAACAGGTACATTTCTTCAACACATCGGTAAATGTTTTCTGCTTTCAAACTAAACTTATTGCTAAAATATTACTATGCACTTTGGAAATGCTGACTCATAACCACAGCTAGGAAAAGTCTCTGTACAGCTCATTCTTACAATTCATTCAGCCTCGACCGACTCTCCATCTGCTCTGTCTGCAGCCTTCATATCAGAATGTAATTTTGCCAAATACCTTGAAGTAGGGACTTAAATCTTCCCAGGAGCAGCCAGGACTGAAACTGCAGCCAAACTCTTCCTGGGCTGCCTCCTTGATCTAAGTGAGATATTTATCACCCTGAGCTGGGATTCTCTACTTGTCAGTGCAAATAGAGCCCAAAGATAACAAGACAGCAGTAAACATATGGCATTTACTATGCATTCTCTTTCCGAAAACTTGCAAATCTTTTGAGGTATGTCTGACTGTGACCATGCTAAGTCCTGATCATTAATGCGAATGAGAGTTTGCCATTCACTGGAGAGCAGGAATTTGGCTGGAGCTGTGCTGAAATGAATGTGCCAGAAAGTATCACAATCATTCTCTAGAAGTCTGGTGAAGATATGTTTAAATATCACACTTTTTATAGCCCACTATACTGCACACTTAATTCTCAATAGTTTTTGAACTGCTATTCAAATACTCCTTTGTAAACCAAATGCGCCATCCCATGTCTCAGGTTAACACTAAATACTCTGTCTTGCCTAACTCCTCTAACTACATTCATCTGAAAGTTAGATCACTTCTTAGCACAGTGGCAGAGGTAGAAATGTGACTAGCTGGAGAATGAGGATTTCCAACTGATAAACTAGGGACCTAACAATTTCCTCTCTGTTGCCCGAAACACAGCTCCTGAACCAAGCTGCAGAATGGAAGCTCCAGGCCAAAATGCTGAAGGAGCAAGAGACTGTCCTGCAGGCACAGGTGACGTAGGAGAGGTGATTGCATGGTGTGCCTTTGTTTCCCAGTTTTTAACCCATGAGGCACGTTCCAGGTAAAGTATCCAAACTACTTTCTATGTGTTCCTTCTACCCTCATTCTACATCCCATAGACTATTGCAAAGGAAACAGGTTATTTTCAAGCTAGCTGTAAGGTAATGCCCATACTGCAAATCACACTGTGACATGAAGGTTGTTTAGTCTGGAGAAGAAAAGGCCCCAGGGAAACCCTTTTGCAACCTTTAGATATTTAAAAGTAGTTTGTAAAGATGGAGAGAGACTTTTTACCAGGGCATGTGGTGATAGGAGAAGCAGTAACAGTTTTAAACTGAAAGAGGAGAGATTTATACTAGACATGAGGAAAAAATTCTCTGCTGGGAGGATGCTGAAACACTGGAACAGGTTGCCCAGAGAAGTCCAAATGTTCAAGGAAGTGTTCAAGACAAGGCTGGATGGAGCTTGAAGCAACCAGGTCTAGTGGAAAGTGTCCCTTCCCAAGGCAGGAGGATTTGGACTAAATGATCTTTAAAGGTCCTTTCTGACCCTAATCGTTTCATACTGCTATGATGTAAGAGTGTTTACAGTACTCAACCAGAGAACAACATGTGTGCCTTGGCTTGATTATTTACTATAACAATGCTTCAGGCAGGTTTCTAATACAGCAAAGCCCTGGGGTACATACATATCATGAAACATATTTACCAAACTGGAGCTGATGTGCCCATGTGCTTTTCTGGACTGGGGTGTGAAAGCAGTGTTTTCATTAGCTTTTGCAGAAACTTTGTCTACTAAGGTCTTATACAAAGGTGTCTGTAGGATTTCAGTGTTTAATTGTAATTTGAAACTTCCAATAAAATAAAAATACTTGCCAAAATTACACCAGGAGTCAGGCTGGACTGAAAGGCAGTAAGAACAAGAAATAGGCACTATATACTACACTTTGAGAGCAATGCAATAATTGATATTGAATAGTCAAGTGAGACCTTGAATAGATGAGTGAGAACACTGGATGACATACTGGACTTTCATAACAAAGAGAGAGTATCAGTAGACTTTCCTAGACTTACAGAAGAAGTCACATAGATTTATCTTCTTTGACCTGTCTGTGAGAAAGGTTAGCAGAACCTTGAGGCACGTGGTGTCAGTCCTTCAGCTCCTCTTGCAGCTGCCAATCTCCTCACCCATCAGGAAGCCCTCTCCTAGCCCTTGCTCATAGTTAATCATACTGCTAAGTTGTTCCAGCTTTGTCCTTGCAGGTGGTCTAATTGATACCTGTTGAGCAGTCAAGAAATGCTAGCCTAAAACTCATAACCTGGAAATGTGCTAAGATGGGCTTGGTTCTTCACATGCTTTTTCAAAGGTTAAGATAAGCTGATAGCACACCGAAGAACATCATATAAGCTCCTGCTGACACCAGTTTGACAGGTTCTGCAATCAAACCTCAAAGGCCTCCACCTGAGTGTGTCCCAACTGCAAACCTGCTGCCAATTTTCTCAGAGTGGTTTTAATTAAACTTTTATGTTCAATCAGATTTTTTTTTTTTAACGCAAGCAAACCTCTGTAGTGAGTTTAATGAAACTGAAGGTATTGATAAAAGCTAGAATATATTAAGCATATATTTGAAACAGTAAATATGTTTTTAGAAAAATCCAGTCAAACAGGTCTGCAAAGGCATTGAAAATATGTGTGCCCCTTGCAGTTTTGTGTAGAAAAAATTAAACAATTCACTTTCTGAAATGAAACATGTAGCTGGGTACTGCTCAAGTGTGTGAGCTCAGTCACTTACACATCAGCCTCCATTTGGAATTACTGGGCTACTATTATTATTTTTGTTTCTTTTATTATTTTCAGTATGGTAGCTCTGACCAGATGCCATCATGCAAGGTGTTGTGGAAGTACCAAACAGAAAGCATAAAGAGCTCCTCAATACAAACAACACAAAACAATAAATATATACAATGCCTGGAAGTGTTTCAGGCCAGGCTGGATGGGACTTTGAGCAACCAGAGATGGCCAAATCTAGTACTCCAAATGGTGTCAGGGATCTGGCACCAGCTGAGGGGGTATACCCAAACTGTAGTGGTGCTTCCCAGAATGCTGCATGCTCTCCCCAGGTATGATGCTTATGCAGGTTACTTTAGTTTCATGCACTGAAACAAAATAAGAAGATAGATGTCAGCTGAGATCTTTAATTTTCAGTAGCCGGCATAGTGCAGCCACTAGGCTATGGCAACCAAGAACGATATAAAAGGGCCAAAGGGGTGTCCTCATTGTAGCACTCTCTCAGTATTGCAGTGCTGAGATGTCCCCACTCCCCAGGACCTTGCACTGGCAGCAGCTCTGCCTCTGCTCTCTTTGCCCACAGAATCAGGGCACTGGATGCAGATAAGCAGCAGCAAGGGGGTCCTCATCCCTAGCCTAGAAACACAAGTGCATGCTCCTAGTGAGGGACAGTTCTCGCAGCTGGTTCCAAGTCACTATGAAAACATTAACTTATTATTCCATTTTAAATTGCAGAAGATATTCTTGGTGCTATGTTGCTGCCTAGGGCCCCAGCTGAGGTCAGAGCTTGCCCTGTTCAAACATGAAAGGTTTTTAATTTAATTAAACAATAGGCAAAAATTGGAAGGGAAAAGCAGTCAGAGAATTAAGGTGAGCTTTTCTAAGACAATGCTCTGGGCTAGGAGCCTCAGTTTGCTAACTGCCACCCCTGCTCCCTCACCTGGCTTTGGGATGCTAAGTCATTTCCTCTTAGAGCTATGACATCTATTCCAAAGGTCTCACTTGATATCAGTGTCCCACTTAGGCTGTGGCACTTGGGCTGCTAAAATAAATCTCTCTGAGTTTTTGGCACCACAGAGTACTCTGTACATATTAACCTCCCATGTCTTCACCCAACTTGGTGTGGAAGGGCTGCAGCCAGTGCTGTGTTCACAGCCACCAAGGCCCTAACTATTCACGTTAAACTTAGCTGGAGCACAACTGCAATACACTGCATTTATGGCTGTGATAAGGGGCATCATAGCAACTAGCTTGAATGAACATGATGCATAATATAAGCATACCCAATTTCAAAATCAGAATTAAACCCACTCCACTATTGGCAACTTTTCCTCAATCTTCTTTTCCTCAGGAACTGCAGGGGAGGGGGTGAGTTGGCTGGCACCACAGAAAAGAAAAGCTCCTAGCTGATCATTTAGCCAGCTCCCTGCCGTTGTGGAGAGGGCAGCCAGCCTCCACCCAGACACCAGAATACAGCGGGCTGCTCTTGAACCTCCCATTGCTCTGCACCCACCCTGCCTTCGCCACCACATGTTATGCCAAACACTTCTTCTAAGAGCTGTCAGGCTGGACAGATGAAATGCCTGATGACCTAAGCACTGCTGGGAAAGCTCTGGCACCAAAAGGAAATGACTAAGCTGGAGCTGGTCTTCTTTTCCAAAGGAAAACAAACAAAAAAACTCCCCAAAAACTAAAAACCAAAACCAACCAAACAAAAAACCCCAATCACACAACTAAAAAAAAGGAAAAGAATAAAATCTTACAGACAAACTAACTTCAGATCTTTAGAACCACCTAATGATTTTAGATAAAAAGTATATGTATTACTGACAGCTATGGATGAACTTCCACTGCTGCCAGGTATAAACTGATAGCATAATGTAGAGCCCCAGTAGTCTGAAATGCTGGCACATTCCAACAGATCTTCTGCTCTGCTTCATGAACTGAAGTGAAACTGATGGAAGAGGCTGGCTGGGATACTTTCTCTGCCTTTGCTGGCCTTGCTCACAGCTGGGTACAAAAGGGTACAGGGACAAAACAGAGCTGACAAGGTGCCCTCTCAGCTTGCTCAAGACATGGTGCAGGGATGCATCCTGAAGTAATACAGTGCAGAATCACAGTGGTGTGAAAATGAAGCATGGGCTTTGCTTAGTGATGGGCTGAGCAATAACACTCCAATTCAAGAGTCCAGGCAAGCACATCAAGCACTGGCTTTGCAGCTCCAGGACACAGCCTGAGCCACCGGGTACAAAGATGGAAGAGGGGCAACTGTGGTTGCACCCTGATGTGGGGATGCCTCTCTATCAGCTCACTTGGACATTGGAAGCAGCATAGCCAGGGTAGCACCCAGCTCCCAGCCTGGCTGGGGGAGTAATCCACAAGACAGGTGAACAGCTGGGCAGTCAGGCAGTACTGAGCTCCTCTGCTAAAGCCTGCCAGAGCTTATGCCCTTGGGTTAAAGCTGGGGTTTGGTGATGTCTGCATGGTGAGGCAAGGCTTAGAGCTCAGGCACACTCATAATCATGCTGGCTCTCACCTTGAGTTAATCCCAGTAGGTGGTCCTGCACAGAAAGAGTGGTTGGACTAGCTCAGATTAGTCCTTGCCCATGGAGATGGGCCAGGGATTATATAAAGGGGGATGTTTTCAGAAGTCTCTGTATCTAAGGAATTATTTTTCTTCTGGGTACCCTGTGTGGAGACACCAGAGGTGCAAGTTTCAGGAGAATAGGGCATCCATAATTCCCAAGCCTTTTTAAAATCAGTTGCCTGGGTCTTTCTATTCTTACTCAGTGTACCTTCCTGCAATAGAGCAATCACAATAGTTTGCAACCTTAAAAAGATGAGTACAGTTTCTGTTCCCTGATGTTTGTGCTTCATGATCTACAAACAGAAGCTACTTTCCATGTCCAAACACAGTACTTACTTTATTATCTTCTACCAAAGTAGAAGTTCACCATACTGAAGGTTCTGAAATTACCATGTGTTTTTTTCTCTGTTAATGCAGATCACTCTCTACTCTGAAAGGTTTGAAGAATTTCAGAAAACATTGACCAAAAGCAATGAAGTGTTTGCCACATTCAAACAGGAGATGGAAAAGGTGAGTAGCAGCTCATGCCTGTACTCTATAATTGATACTTTTCTTTTAGATTCTGATATTTCTCACTGTAATAATTGTACCGAAGATGGGATTATTTTTGCACATTTTGAAGAAAAATCTTATCAACATTCAAATAAGGTTCAGGACACACAGAGCCACGACTGGCAGCAGCTTAGATTTCAGCTCTGCAAGCTGAACATTTCACTTTGCTTTTCAGCTGAAACTGAAATTGCTCACAAGAATAAACACCTTACCTAAAATCTATTGTGGTCACTGGGTACAGATCCCTAAGAGATACCAGGGGAGGAATCTGGAGCCACATTTGTCAGACCATGTCCCCAGGAGTGCGCAGAACCTTCTGAGTGACTCACACTGGTACAGAGAGTTTGACACAGGCTACACATCTTTCAGCTGGAGTGCACAGGCAGAGTTCAAGCCCACCAACACCTTTCCACCATGTGGAAACAGCCCACACAGACTGTTTCCTTGTAGCTGGGGTGCTTATTTCCTTTAATGAATGGGAGTTAATAAACAAACACACCAACATGCTGTACCTGCTTTCATAATAAACAGTGATCTGCTCTGACACCATGGCTCAAAATCCTCATGCCCTGAACCAGGCAGCCTCGAATGATTCTTCATAGAGAGTCCAGCCTTGGGGGAAAATGGTGCTATTTAGCTAGTGGTGTGTTTTGGAGGTAGTATAGAGGTGCCTAATCCAGGCGGAACTTCCTTGGCACTGATGGCTCAGAAGATACAAGCCCTTCTTCCCCAGCAATCTAACACTGTGGTCTGGTAAAGAGACAAACAGAATAACTGCACCATTTGCTTGCCTGGTTTTGTGATAGTTTGTATGCTGGAAGATGGCTATAATCAACTGGCCCTACTTTAGGACTAGAGACTAGAGGCTGAAAGTTATATGGCAGCTAGTTAAAATGAAATCCATCCTTTAACATAAATTAATACTTAGCACGGACACTACAGCTGCTGGTAGCAGAGTTATGAGTAGAGCCAAAGACTTGAATAAGAAGGCTGCCCTAATTTCATCTGCAGCATGGAATTTCTCTTGTGATTCAGCTTTTCTTCCTGCTTCTACAGATGACAAAGAAAATGAAGAAGCTGGAAAAGGATACCGCTACATGGAAATCCAGGTTTGAGAACTGTAACAGAGCATTACTGGACATGATTGAAGAGGTGAGCAGTCTTTCTCATCTCAAGATGCATCTTTTTCCCCCACATAAAGCTTTAACTAGGAGATAAGGTATCACGAAACTGCCAGTGAAAAATTTGGTTTTGAATCTAACGGTCTTTTTTTCAAGCTACCTTGATAATTAGATGTCTTTAGAGAAAAAAGACAATCTCAACTGCTACAGCTTTTAGATTGTACAGACATTCACTATGTCCATGAGAAACTGAATTATGTAACTGTGAATTTTAAGTGCTCTAAAAATGGGTAATTGTTAATGCTCTCCCATAGAAGCAAACTGGCATTAGTTCACTTCATGCTACTTTCTTTCTGCATAACAACATCCACCCAGAGAATTAATGTGTTCTAGCTAATGAACTTTTAATTCACGCCTTTCATTAACTTCCTGTGTAGGCAAAATCCAGGAGTCAAAAGCAAGCACTGGGTCTCACCATAGTTTTAAACATGCTGTCCCAGGGGCATTGCAAAGGAAGTTCATAAGCACATTGGAACTCATTCAAATAAGATAAGAGGCTGCCTGAAGTTTCACCCCAAACATACACTGAACTTGGACCAGGTCTTTCTGGTTAGCTTTGTAGCTCTATGGTATTGCTGATTTCATTTTTATGGTTTTCTGTATCTCTTGTTTCCTCATTGGATGTAAAAGCAGAAAATGTTCCAATTCAGGCTGCTCTCACAGGACCCAGAAGCAAAATAAACAAAAAATACAATGCAGCATGTTTTCCTCCAAATTTACACCCACACCAACCAAAAGTCCGGGTAAGCTTTTGGATGCTTATCTGTATAAACATCCAGTATGTTTTTCCACCTCTGCAGATCATCAAGGGGTATTCCTGCAAATATTTTTGAGTGAAATCGAGCTGAATATGTATGGAGAATGCTAATATGCTGTAGTAACAGGGATGAATTTCCTCTTGAAGCTGTGGTCCAGAAGACCATAGACATTGCAGAACAGCTGGTGAAAGCCAGCCACCTGGCAGCACCCTATGAGGGCTGCTTAGGTCTCAAACTGTTTCCTAATTAGCAGTTCTGCTAATGAATTGCATGTACCCAAATTGAGCCTCCACCTTTGTCTGATGTCTTTGACTACAGAAAGCCATGAGGTCCAAGGAATATGAGTGCTTTGTGCTGAAAATTCAGCGATTGGAGAACCTTTGCCGTGCTCTGCAGGAAGAGAGGAATGAATTGTACAAAAAAATAAAGCAAGCACAGTTCCCAGAAGAGGTGAATGGAAATGGCATCTTAGAAGAAGAAGAGGAAGAAGATGATGTCGATACAAGCCTTTCCTCCTCTGAGCTGGCAAGTACTGAACTGCGTGCGAGTGACAAGAGCATGCTGAAGGAGCTGGCTGAAGATTCCAGTGTGTCCCACAAGGTAGAGGAGTCCCTACAAAGCAACAACAGCAATCCAGAGACCTGTGACACTCAGACATGTAATGCCATTCTGGTGCCAGAACTTGCCTCTTCTCTCACCCCACAGTCAGAATCTGGGAATCACTGCGAGCAGCCCAGTACGAGCACACCAATGCCCACTGAACACATGCCAGCACCCACTCAAAGTATGACAATGCCCACTGAGAACACACCAAAGCCCACCAAAAGCATGCCTGCACTTCCAGAAAGAGTGCCAACGCCCACAGAAAGTGTGCCAATACCTCCTGAGAGTGTGCCAGTACCCACTGTGAATATGCCAAAACCCATTGAAAGCATGCCAGCAAGTCCTGAAAACGTGCCAACACCCACACTAAACATGCCCACTCCCCTTGAGAATATGCCAGTTCCTGTGAAATGTCCACTAAAAGCTGCAGGATGTATGGATGACCCAGCAGATAGATCTCTCCAAGGTCAGTCTGCAGAACAAACAGGGGACACAGACATGAAAGCAGTGGATTGAAGGCATTGGTGTGTCCAGGCTTGTCTTCTGCAAACCAGAGCTCTGCTTTGTCCTCTAAATGGTAACCTCTTTTTTTTTTTTTTTAAGAAAAAAAAGGTGGGTGCTAAAACACACTCACATATCTGAAGGCAAATGTAATGCACTTCTCTTTGCTACCACTATCCAGTAATGATGGGTCTGCAAACTTTGCAGTCCTTCATCTGCTTGAAGCATAATATTTTCTTAATGACAGGAAAATACAATGAAATCATAGGACCTATTTTTCCCAGGCATGATGAGTCATCCCATTCAGCAAAACAATTTTAAAGTGTTTGCAGTTTTGTGTTTGAAAAACTGTTGCAATTCACATACATATATTTAAAGACTCATAATCAATTCTATTTATTTGTTTTGACATTGCATAAAAGATGGACTACTTGGACACACAGAGATTTTAATAAATGAGGTGAAAGGAATCAGTAATCACAAAGCAAAATAGGGAAGCCATTGATGTGCTTAGCCATATCCAAGGAGTGGTGCAACAACCAAAGGTGAATTTTTTTACAAGGAAATGACCAATTAGCACTGTGGCCTAAACACCCACAAGCCTTCAGCTTTACCCTCCATTAGTATTTTCTGCTCAGTGTTCTAAAGAAGATTTTGTTTTCAACAGAACTACAAGGAAGGGGAGAAGGTCTTTTCTAGATTCCCATAAAATAACTGAAAACAACAGCAACTTCCAAACTGATGGCAATTCCCAAGGTAGGGGTCACAACCCTCTTCCTGTATCCCACAGAAAACTGCTACTTTGTCATACTGTTTGGGATCATGAGCCCAGCAGCGGGCATCATGGCTGTTTCCAGCTCACAAATGAGATTAGAAGTTGGTTGCAGATCCCTATTTGTAGGCGAGGAGCAGAAAGCAGAATGGAAGGTACCAGGATGTATTCCAGAGGATAATGCTGAGATTATGCTTCTGGATGGTGGCAGTCTGTCCCGGTTACAGCCACATGAACCTCTTCACCACAGATTCCTCTTGGCCCTGGTGCATGTGCTGGTGCTCCCAGGAGAAGGGCAAGGATACTCACCTGTCACCCTGCTCTTTGAAGCAGAGCACAAGTAAACAGCCTCGAAGCAAACAGGTACCAGGAAAGCAGAAATCACTCTCACAGACACTCCCAGGGGCTGGCTACATTCTTATCCCCTCACTTGTCTAACCGGCTCTTCCCGTCTGCCTGCCAACACACCACTGCTTAATAATGTAGCCACCTTCTCAGAAACTGGCTGATTCTGGTGCCAAGAACAGAGATGCAGAAAGAAGGCAAGAGAGGGTACCTACGCAGACAGCTGTATGATCTCAAGCAAGGAAAGTAAGAAGGCTTAGCTTAAGAATTCAAAAAGGGCAATTAAACAAGATGTTCAGAGACTGGAAAGGGAAATGTTGCAATCAAAGGAACCCACGTTTATAGACAAATCCCAGGAAGACCCAGGAAGACAAAGTGACTCATTCAAGCCTAGGTTGACATACAGGTGAACCAAGAGAAAAGATGTCATCTTTAGCAGACCGTGGGAAGTGGTGGCCACAGAGTCCTTCCAGCATGCCACCCTCCAAAAGTGGAGTTTGAATCTTTGCTTACTGCCAACGTGGTTTGCACACTGGTTAATTATGTCTGTGTCTGCACTGCTTGGTCCAGCTTTTTCGAGAGTCAACCCTTGGAGCATACAGAGCATGAGTTGCAACAGTCTGTTTGGATATGGCCTTACTAGTAGCTATTATGGCTACAGTTTTCCAATGTGGATGCCTTATGTTAGATAACAAGACCTACAAGATTTATTTCATGTCTTTAATCACCTGAAAGTAGATCATTCAAGTCTTAGTTACCTTAAGCTCCTTTTTTAAGCAGTGGAGAAGAAAAGGCATCTTTTGAAGAGAAGTTATTTCATGGTAAGACTGGCATCCAAGATGGAAGGAATTGTTTTCTCTCTGAAGATGCCATTTCTCTTCAGATTCTAAAGACAGTCTAAGACAACTAGCTTAAATTGAATATGTCTGTGATTAGGTGTCTAAATTAGGCAACATGAATCCCATCAGATTCAAGGCTCTAAGTGAATGGCCATCTCTGAAAACCAAGACAGTTATGTGCCTGTGAAAATGTTAACCTATAACAAATCTGTATCCTAAGATAAAAATTTATACTCTGATACACTTTTTTTAGGTTCCCTAGACTTAAGTCGTTGGAAATATGGTTTCCATTACAAGTTTTGTTTGTTGTTAGGGTGACTTTTGAAATTAATGCCATTTATATACTTGTTAATGTTTTGGAATTTTTTTTATTCTTGATCTTGTTTGATTCTGTTTTCATTTTAGTAATTACCTGCATGAAAACAACTTCTTTTTTTTCAAATAGGCCCTTCTTTTTCTTTAAATAGCCTTCAGTTGTTGAAGTTTTCTTATACACTCAAATATTTGATTCAATAATAATAATGGTCTTGCAACTTTAAGTTGGTTCCATTTTGCATAATCATTATGGTCACATCTTTAATTATGTAATTGTTGCCTCATACCTTCCAACTTCAGTGAGCAGGGAGACAAGGATCCTGCAGATAAAAACTTCCTACATAGTTATGATTTATTCCTACAGCATCATTCCTCCTGAATAATTACACAGCCTTCTGGGAAAATCACTCCCACTCTATTCCGCCTTCCTCATTTTTGCCCTTGTAATTCTAGAACTGTAGTCACATACTTGCAATTCCTATTACTCTGTGAGTTTCTACCCCCATACCTGTTGCTTCCCTTCTTTAATACTATGTAGCAACTGCATTTTATCCCAGTAGTTTCCTCCTCATTCCCAGTGTGCGCAACACTGAAAGCACAGGAGAGTGACCCTCCCAGCTTTTTGTTTCAGAATTTGGCTTCATGTGTTTGCAAGCGATGGGACAAAAAAATTGTAGGGAAAATCCTTGCTGATCTCAGGCTTCATAGAGCAATTAGAGTCAAGCTATGGGGATGGTTTATGTGTAATCTCATGGCCTATAGAGTTGTGGGAGGCTGGAGTACCCTCAGTAGAGGTGGAAAACCTGAAAAAATTAACCAAGCACCTGTTCATCATCCATTGCATCAAACTGGAAAATTAAACCACCATCACAGGTTTCTGTGTGCTAACCTACTTTCTCTTGTTCTTCTTCAACGTCAATTTCTAGCCTTCTCTTGTTCTTTTCTTGCACTGGTACCCAACATAAAACTGCCTCTGCATAGTAGCAATGTTCTTGTGAAAAGCCTTTGGGACAGCAGTCTGCACGACAGCTCTGCTGCTCTTCCCTCAGGTACCTCTGCACTCAAGACACACAAAGCCACAACACTTCTGTGGTTTTGGGAGGCAGTAAGTAGCAGTGAGACATCTTCCTGGTGTTCATTGCTATGGCCATTATCCGCCACTATCCTACTGATACTGCCAGTCTCATCAATCCTGTTGTGCTCCATGGTTGCCTCCTTCAGTCTTTCTTTTATTTCACACAGTTGTTCTCATAGCACCAGGCCCAGATTTGGGGGTGAGGAAAGGTGGCTATTTCTTCCTTTCTAAAGCCAGCCATTGCTGCACTGCTTCCAAACCAGCAACAGTCTTTATATTTGCAAAAGTTGCAAGGAAAGAACGAAAATATTTTCCCTTTCTGCATGTCTGAGTCTGACCATTTGTCACCTCAAAAATCTAATAGTTCCCCTGCTGAACAAATGTGAGGGAATTTTCATGATGACTGCTAAAATCACATTCATGATGCTGACATGACCCTCTCACCTAATTTCTGATCCCTGAGGCAGACCACAGAACTGATAAATCTTGTTGATGAGAGATTAGTAAGAAACAAATTATCTATTTCAGATTAACTTTTCCCACAAAACTGAACAGAAGTAGACATAGGCATGGAATATACACTCCAGATGACAGACCTGCAGCAATAGTGCAAATGACCCAGACTAGTGACATAGGGTAAAATACAGTGAAACTTTCATTCTGAGCTTTACTATTAATGCCATCTTTAAATTCACTTTGTCAATCACATTGCAATCAATCGCATAGGCAGTTTCATGCCCAGATTCACACCACCCCTCCCTTTTTGCAGTGAACATCATTGCACTCAGCAGTATTGAATTTAGACTTTTCACTTGATCAGGAAACAGCAGCAGGACTCGTTCCTCACCTGGGCCCACGCACCACCCCTGTATTGCTGTTCACACAATGTCCACTCATGATCTTTGCTGAGCCAAGGGGCAAGCACCAGAAATGGAGATAGCCCTGCCCTCCAGGGAACCTGCACAGCAACACAGCATGTGCCAGCTGGACAAGAGACTCAGGAGGACAGGGATGGGCCGGCACAGAGAGAGGGTGTTTGCTGCACTGGTGGGCTCCCCTTTCCCTGAATCTTTTGCACTAACATCGTTCACTACCGTGCAATGCTGTTTCTTCTGCTTGGAAAAAAACTGATCATGTCTGTGTCAAAGATGCAGGAGGAGATGATGGTTGTGACTGTGAGAGGGCAGTGCTGGGCCAGTGCTCAAACCCCAGGGAAACCCAGAAATGCCACCATGCAAAGTCCCTGCTGGCTTCATATGGCTGACAGCTCAGGCCACCCTGCAGCCTGGCCACTCATCACACTTGACCCCACACAGCAGGTCAAGTGGTAATTGCTTGTGGGCCACAGATGGCTGAACAAACCATAGGTCAGTTTGCCTTCCACAGGCATAGTGAGGGGCAATGGAGGGTCTTACATTCTGGAACTGACCTCAGAAGAGGGGTGGCAAAAAAGATGTCAGGATATATATAATTTGTGAGCAAAGTAGCTTCCACATTCCTTCTGATATTTGGAGATAGTCTGAAAGAAAGGGCATATGAAGAATCAAAAGAAGTGATAGTTCAGAAATAAGCCCAGAAAAATGTATTTTACAATATCTACATCACGTGTATAGGAACAAGGGTTTAAAGGGAATGCTCTTTGCTCTTTGTTCCTACTCAAGGGAGCCACATGATGTAAGCTTGCCCAGACAGAGCAGCCAAACTCTTGCATCCAGACTAAGGCAGTCCTGTATTTACCCTGAGGATGCTACAAAGGGATGCATGTGCACCTATTCATGTTGCCTCATGAGGGATGTGCTCTTTGTCCCATAAGGATGTCCCGCTAAGGAGGGAACAACCACATCATCCTCCTTCCCTGTCACAACTACTTGCAGCCCTGCCCTGAAGACTGGAAAAAGCTCTACATTTCCCTGTATCTGAATACCAGCTTTTTTTTTTCTTTATGCATCTCTGATCTGAGATTACTTTCCCTGTTTATCCTATTGAAAATATTTTTATGCTTAAAAGAAAAAAAAGGTAGAGGCTTAAGTACCTCTGACAAAGTTAGTAAGCTTCAGCTATGAGGTGCAGATAAAACACTTGCAATCCAGACCTAGAGAAAAGCAACCTTAGCAAAATACTCTACACTTAGCAGAAAAAAGTATTCCAATGTTGTACTAAGATGTTGCACCTTGTGGCCATGAGCCATGAGCCACAGAAGAGATGAAGAAAATACATTCACAGATCAAGAAAATAAGTTCTATCTGGTAACAGAATTAAACCTTCTAATTATGAGTTTATTCCATAATAGGTTTTTTTTGATTTTTTTTTTCTATATCTTGCCACAGCAGAAAATAAAGTTTCATGTATCTGCAAGTGTAAATAAGAGGAGTTTCTCTGGAGCCAGCTGAGCTCCATACATTGACTCCAAAGAGAATCCCATCCAAAGGGACTGAATTACTGGACCATTAGCCAGTCCTCTCTTCCTACAAAGCAAACATTTTACTCAGAGGATACTTCAGGGGCCCTGATAGGGACAGAATGGATTTACTCAATTAGAATTTAGCCAATACATTGCATTTAATGAAGCTACTTTTAGAAAAAGTGCCAAAAAAAGCAATTTTTATTGATCACAAGGGTCCACAACTTTCACTTTGCAGCTCATCCAAACACCAAGTGCTGCAGTGCATCAGCTCACATCTCTTCAAGAAGGATAAAAGGCACAGCACCTTCTTGCATATGAAGACAGGCTGAGAGAGCTGGGATTGTTCAGCCTAAAGAAGAGAAGGCTCCCAGGAGATCCTGTATCAGCCTTCCAGTACCTAAAGGAGGCTTCCAATAAAGATTGAGAGACTTCTTATAAGGATATGTAGTCTTAGTACAAGGGGTAAGTTTTGAACTGAAAGAGAGTAGGTTTAGACTAGATATGAAGAAGAAATTCTTTACTGTGAGGGTCGTGAGGCACTGGAACAGGGTGCCCTGAGAAGTTGTGGATGCCCCATCCTTGGAAGTGTTCAAGGCCAGTCTGGATGGAGCTTTGAGCAACCTGGTCTAGTGGGGAAGGTGTCCCTGCCCATGGCAGGGGGGCTGGAATGAGCTGATCTTTAAGGTCCCTTCCAACACAAACCATTGCATAATTCTATGATTTCTTTAATCACTTCACTGACTTCCTGCAGCTCTTCATTCTTTCTTACACTTCTCCCACCTAATGCTGGTCTAAACCTATTCTGCTTGCTGCAGCTTGCTGGATAGTAGTTGTTAAAAATAGAACAAAATATGATTAGATTCAGATTTCATTTCACATGAGATCTAGGTCAGGGCTGACAATACTGTTTGAGCAGCTGCAACAACTCTGTCTCCACACTGAGAGATATCCTGCTCCTCTCACAAGCTACAGACCCTCCTCTATGCCAGCTCTGGCACTTGTCAGGTTCTCTGATAAACTAATCTACCTCACTAGCCCAATGGAAAATTAATCCAACTAAGGAAAAAAAAAGGATTATTTTCTAGTATGTTAGAATGCTGATGGATAAAGTGGGAAAAGTTCTTCAGGTAGCAGCAAGCTACAAAGTCAGCTCGGGTGTACCAAAATCCTGCTCACTTCCTAGGTAAACATAGCGAGTTGTAAACAAAGTGTGATTCTCCTACAGTCACAGACAGAGTATAGGACTAGATGGATGACTTGTGAGCAGCAGGATATTTGTTATTTCTTTAACTCCAGCTACCACCAAGGAGGTTCTTCCACTTTGCTCGGTATCACAGTCTCCTCTCCTGTTTGGGATTTGGCACCTCCTGACCCAGTTGTGGACTGATTTAAAGTTTTACCTGGCAGAAGACTGATCTTGAAAAAGAAAAAAAAAATAAATTTGCTACTGTGGGTCTCAAAAATGGCTTACTATGGGGTTGTGGTGCTACAGCTTCACTCAGTACAGAAGCTGAGAGGAACAGAGGGCTTTTGAGCATCCATACGTCCCCACACATCAATAACACTCAGGCCATGGAAAGCTCTTCTGGCAGATCACTCTTATTTCACATCACTTTCCATTTACAAAGCTGGATGGTTTTCTAAGGCCAAAAGATCAAATGGCACGCTGTGGCAGCATCTGGCTTTGCAGCCCAGAGGACAAGATACACTGTTTAACACCATGAACCCCTGTAAGAAAGGGTCACAGCCTAGACAGTAGGCGACTGGAGACATCTCTCAGGTCCCATCCCTATGTGTCAGCTCAGTGAGACCTGCTGTGGACACAGAGCTGGGAACCTTACCAAAATAAGAGGGTTGGGAGAGTGGGCTTGTGTGACTTGGGCAAATGGACCACAACAGATCTCACCCAGATAGGGAATCTTTCAAGGTTCCTCCTAGCTTTATCATTCCATGATTTGTCAGATTTCAACAACATTACAGTTGGGCACTGTGATACTCAGACCCTTTTTCAATCCATCCCTTGGAGAGCATTACTAAAGACAACAACAACAACAACAACAACACATAAAGCAATAGCTTTTTTAACATCAGCATTTGCTGAGATTTCATTTGGTTTCTGAAATTTCTGTTTTGTCAGTTTAAGTGGTCCTGGTGGCCTGTGGCTAACACCAGAAAGCTTCAGCCTACAAACTGTCAGCTAGTTCAGTTTCTGGGAAAAAAAAAAATTACAAACTGAACACCTCAGTGTCATGGCCAACTGTACACAGAAAATAAACTAGAATCCCAAGGGGAGAGTAAGGCTGTGCTAGTCATCATGCTACTCAGTTATTTTTTCCTGGGTGTTTCCACCAGTTTCCTCAGAATTAAACATAAAATGCCAACTCTAGCAGTAATATGACTTACAGCTTCTTCCCCTGTCCCCCTGTTCAAGGCACCACTCCCAGCCAGACACTGCATCCACTGCCCTCATCAGCTTGGTGTTGTGCAGCTGCACTTGAACTGGGTCACTCAAACAATTCAGGTTAAAAACACAGCACCACCATCACCAAGAAGTGCTAATTTTAACTCAGATCATTGCAGTGATCCCATCGGGATTTTTTTTGTGACAGTATCTTAGGAAACTATGACCTGAATTCTGGTCATCATAACTGCTAATTGAACCTCACCCATCCTAACAATAGCAGATACTGCACCTTTCTGAGTCCTTGTTCCCATGTTTGATTTTCTTTACAGTGAAATTATTTCCTTCTATCTAATTTTTCTTGGTGCAGCTCATGTCCTTGGCCTCTCTCCTTGCCACTATGTATCACTGTCTTTTTTATGGACTCCCATCATTAGTTTAAGATTCCCTCTGAGCCTTCTCCAGGCTGAACAAAACCAGCTCTTCTGTTGAGATGACATGGGACATCCTTATTTCATTACAAGAGAATCCATATATAATTGCAGCAGTGACTTCCCTGCCTGCTCAAACTGCTCCTACCCCATCAAAGTGCCACCACTCCCCATTCATCCACCAATCTTCCCAGTACCTCACCATGAACTCCATCACAGCTTAAACCCTCACTGATTTTGCCAGCATACCAGCTCATGTGATCATTTTCTAACCCAAGTTGGTGAAAATGCATCAGGCTTTAGATTTAGTTATGAAAATGCTCAATCAAACCAGACCATTTTGACCCGGCTTTGCTCAGGCTATGACAATGTAGGCAGCTGTGCCAAATGAGCAGAGAAACAGCTGTTGGCAAACAGGTGGGATCATCCAGGTCTGTTAGGAATGCAAAATCCTCACCCCACTGCAGCTGCAGCTCCAACTGGATTTGTGACACAGGGACAGCTACTTGAGCTGTACCTCACATAAGCTCAGGTTCCTATGCTTGATAGTTTTCTTCCTGAGGTTTTGGCAAAACTTTCTGATCCTCAGCAGAGCAGTAATTGTTAACAATAACATTTACGTAGGTGTATGAACTTTCCGTGTGTACTGTTCCTGCTTGCCAAGCAAAATGTTACAAGGATTAAGAACAAAAATGCAGCACCACAAGAACTTGGTTAAGGTGCACCCATGTGTGTTATATTCAACAAAAGAGAAAACAAATAAGAGAAAACAAAATAAGCAAAAATCTTTTCTAATCCTTAAAGGTTAAGAAGCTTCAGTCAGACTTGTAAAGACATTTTTGTCTTGTCATATCAGCCTGCTACTGAGAAGCTGAATAGAATAGAATAGAATAGAATAGAATAGAATAGAATAGAATAGAATAGAATAGAATAAAATAAGTTTGGTTGGAAGGTACCTACCATGATCATCTAGTCCAACTGCCTGACTCCTTTGGCACTGTCCAAATGCCTCTTAAGCACTGACAGGCCTGGGGCATCAACTGCCTCTCTAGCAAGCCTTTTCCAGTGTTTGGCTATCCTCTTGGTAAAATAATGCTTCCTAATATCCAGCCTGAACCTCCTCTATTGCTGCTTTGAACCATTCCCATTTGGCTAATCACTGGATTTCAGGGAAAAGAGATCAGAACCTTCCTTTCAAGGTCCCCTCCTCAGGAAGCTACAGAAAGCAATAAGGTCACCATTTAGCCTCCTTTTTCCAAACTAGACAAGCCCAAAATCTTCCTCCACTCCTCACAGCACATGCCTTCCAGACCTTACATCAGCTTTGTTGCCCTCCTCTGGATGCATTCAAGGACCTTCACATCCTCCTTAAATTGTAGGCCCCAGAACTGCCCACACTGCTCAAGATGAGGCCACAGCAATGTTGAATACAGCGGAATAATCACTTCTTTTGACCAGCTGGTCATGCTGTGTCTGATGCACCACGATGCAGTTTTCCCTCCTGGCTGCCAGGGCATATCCTGCTGGCTCACATTGAGCCAGCTGCCGACCAACACCCCCAGATCCCTTTCTGCAGGGTTGCTCTCCAGACTATCCTCTCCCAATTTACTCCATCCTAGGCACAGAATCTGCCATTTGGACATTTTAAACTTCATTCCATTAATCATTGCCCAGTACTCCAATCTATCTATACCCCTCTGCAAGACCTCTCATCCCTCAAGAGAGTCATCAGCAGTTTAGTCTTCAGCAAACTTGCTAAGGGGGCATTCAACTCCTGCATCCAGATCATTGATAAGTACATTGAACAGAAATGTACCCTACAGAGCATCTCCCAGGGGCACCTCAACAGCAAAGTCTGAACAATAAATGTGTGATAACCCTTTTAAAGTCTGCTGAATTTTTGTTTCGAAAACTTCTGCTGAAACAGCTTAGCTAAGTCATGGTCACAGCTGATGATCAACTACTTAACTGCTAAGACGTGAGGTGTCAATCACTTGGTTCCAAAAGACAGGGGCAAGCTTAAGTCAACATGATGAAGTTCACATGGTTTGTGCCCTAGTATTATTGATTCCAGGACTCAAGCCTGTCTGAAATATCTCCCACTGTGCTGGTGCAGTGTGCACCTGCAGCAGTCAGAGGGAGCAACAGTGCTATGGAGGAAAGTCCGACTTATTTTAGGGTACTCACCACCACACCACAGGTTTTCAAAAGTGCAATACTGACATTTCTGGGTCTTGTTCACACCTGTACATTTTCAAATTGATGCCATTAGACCAGTGCAAGTTTTAACATGCATGTTTATCATGCCTTGACCTCCATCAAAACAATCAGAAGAAAATAAGAGGTCACAGGTACACAGTATTTTTTCTGAAGATTATACACACCCACTTTAAAATTTGGCCTGCTCTCTCTGACTTGGGTCACAGAACTGCACTTCCACTAGTCAGCAGCTAAGCATAGGGGGGAAAGGGAGATTCAATAATAATCTGGCCTGGAAAGTCCAGCTGCTTTAGGTGTAGGTTTCTGTTTGCATAGATGTGGCAGCTGAGTGGTGAAGGGACATCAGTGCAGCCATGCTCAGGCCAGGAGCAGAGCAGGGCTGGGCCCTCCAGTGCTCCTCTTCTGCCAGCACGAGCTAAGACATGAAGCACACCAAAATCCATACAAAAAACAAACCTCCAGTAAGGCCATGACAATACTGCCATCCCCACAGAGGAGAGTGCCAGCATGCAGACACCATCCCAAGCAAAAACTGACTGCAACCCCCAAATTCCCCTCTCATTGTGACCTTGCACTGTGCTGTGCCCAGTGCTATGGGTAGTAACTCACACCAGCTCTAGTGACCATGACAAGACAGACCAGAAAAAGAAGCTCTTTGTATGTGACAGTGGCTCCTTCCCAGCTAAATTTTATATAGCAAGTAAACTAAATTAGTCATCAAGCACCTTGATTGAAACTCCTGTAGTCTTAACCAAATTTCACCTCTCCTGCTAATTCCATCCACCTCTCTCTCAGCCTGTTGAGTCAGAAAGTTCCTCTCTCCAGTTCTGTTCTGCTGTAGACTCTCCAGAGAGGAAGTGAAATGTTAATTGTCCCTCACCTCTTTCCTGCCTTCAGCCAAATGTCCTCACCTTACCGTATGAGTCAATTTTCTGATTATTTTCTTCCTGTGAAAGGGATTTAGAGGGTAAATCCTCAGTAACATCGTAATTCTTATTAAGAATTCCTTGCTAATGAGAGATCCGACAAACACATGACTAGACTGATTTGTACAGTGCTTGTTCTCAGCAATACCTCTACTCTGAAGTTCTGATGTCCATCAATTACTCAAAGTGCTAGTACAAATCTTCTTCTGGCATAAACAGGCATAACCCCATTTCCACAGACTTCAGGAGACAGAAGACAATCACGTTGCCAAAATCCCAGCTTGGCTTCCTAGTTCTGCTGCAACTGACTCGCTTCTCATTTTTTCCAGCCACAAACAGGCAGTTCCTGAGAAAGATGTGTGGGCAATCCTGCTCTGCCTGCTGCACAGCTGCTCCACCTCCACGGGCACACCACTTTGCACTCAGCAGTCACACCATGGCAGTGACACTGTGCTCTCGTCAGTCTTATTCCAGTGCAAAAGAGAAGAAGCAAGGACCCTCACCAGATGTCTGTGGGCTGCAGGGAACTTGAGCAAGCTTGCTATGCTTTATGTTCCTCTTATACAGGTGTCATGCCATTGACACACACCAACAGGGGCAGTCAAGTCCTGCTCATTTCTGCCTTCCTTTTCCATGCAAGCCTTCTAGATAAAGAGTTCTCAGACAAAGATCACAAGCATATCACAGATGAGACAGAACACAGATGCAAAATAATTCAGGCCAGTAATACCCATGCTGACCCTCTCCAAGGCTTCAGACTCTCCACATTGCGTCCTGCACCTGCAAGCCCTAAGGTGCAGAGCCAGTTCAGTGGGTCTGAAAGGAACCAGGTCCATGATCTCCCTGGCTATGAGCATCCCTTCAGCTCCAGGGTGAGCAGGAGGGCAGATGTAAACAAGTGAAACGGGGATTCTTCCAGCCAGAGCCAGGGGAAGCTAAGTTCAACAAGGTACAAGCATAGCCAATTTTTAATTGAGGACTGCTTACAAACTCATCAGGAAGAACTGCCATAACACTCTTTGGCCCTTACTCTGTACTTGACTTTTACTTTAACCAAAGTGGCTGCCAGGCTGCCTGCAGCAGTGAATTACACTTTATGTGGTATTTGCTCCTCATGATTTGATTCCCATGTCCCGCCTGACCGTACACCAAGGTGTGCCGTCTGCTCCCCTTCTGCCATCAACACAGCAGCCCATCTAGTACTGACTGTGCCAAATGGAAAGGCTACCCAATGGCAAGGAAGGACTCCCACACAGTTCAATATATTATTTGGCAGAAAACTGAGATTTAAAAGCAAGCTAAATTTAATTACTATTTGTGTAAGTGGAATATCCTGGTTACAGAGCTTGTAACCATAGCAATCATTTAAACAAAGCTTTAAAGAAAATATTCCTTCATTTATAAAATATTGATTCTAGATTCTGATTCATATTCTCAATATTTCTCTTGTTTCTGATCTCAGAGGTGCTGTCTGCCTCCAGATCTTATAAAAGACATGGAAAAGGAAGAGCCTGGCTCAGAGACGCCAAGTATCCTCAACTAGTATTTGTCTTGTGCCAATTGAATGATGCTTCCTAAACATACAGATACAGAAGGATCAGTTTGTCATGTGGGGATTGGGAGGTTTGCAAACATTATATAAGTAATCAGCTAGCAGGGATATTTCTTAGAACAAGTCTCAGGCAATTAAACTGAGCCTACATCATCACATTTCAAACACAAGGTACTACTACAGTTGGAGCCAGACTCAAGAGCTCAGGCACTGAAAAAAACACAAAATAAGGGAAAAAAGCCCAAAGTATTTGGTGATTGGTAATATATATTATTATTTAAGCCCCCCTGATTTTATGGCCGGATTACCTTTTATCTCCATAGACTCCATTCCACAGTTATGACTTTTGTATTAGTAAGAGTCATGCAGGCATCATACAAAGGCAGCATTGATTTGTTATCTACTGGGATAACCAGGGAGAATTTTATTTTGAAAAGATCCTTCCAGAGCTTTTTGGTTTTTTGAAACTGCTTGTTAAATGAGTGTGTAGCCAGGAAAATGGGACAGAGAAGCCCTAAGATAGATGTGATCTGCACACGTGTTTTTCTCACAAGAAACCAAGTGCAGCACATGTTTAACAAAAGGGAGTAGCTTCAGGCTTACATTATATAATGGAGCCAAATGCAAACTCTTGAACATACAGCACTTCAGGCGGGTACATAACAAAAAAGAAAATAGTTTCTTCATAGGAGGAGGGAGTAAATTTCTTCTTGAAGCATGACTTGAGAGTTCCTCCTGGATGCCACCAGTTGGTTTGGCTCTGCAAGCTTGGCTCACATGAGCTTCGGATCAGGTGAACTGTGGGTTAAGGAGCTACACCAGCTGCTTTAGCTTCTCTTCATATCCCATTGATGTTGGTTGGACATCACTGAACGAAAAGCAAACGTGCAGGAAACTCAGTGACTAATACATGTATCTCAGGCCAAAAAATACTAATGGAGCAAGACAGTGACGAAATACTGCAGCAGCAGCTGTTTTGGAAGGCAAGTTCTATTTTATAATGGCAAGGTTTTACTAGCATCAGAATGAACAGAAACTGTTTCACAGAATACTGTCAGAATAGAAATCAAATACAAATGTATCTGTGTGAAACCTGGACATGTATTTTTAGGTGCACACACCCACACACATATGCAGCCTGAATAGTTCATTCCCCTCCTCTGACACAATGAGGGATGCCTCCAGCAGGAGTATGAGCCCAGGCATGCTCCTAACCCAATTTTCCTGTGCCACCCCTATTTTAACTACATACTGTATCATGTAACAGCTTGAAAAGCTTTCTTTTCTGAAACTTTTTCCTTCCTCTACATTCTCACAATGCTATTCAGTTTCTTTTAGCAATACAGTAAGTATAACAGCAGATCAAGTTCTGCAGTTTAGTGCTCAGTACCTAAGACTGCAATAATTAAGGTAGGGGAACAATTTCCCCAAAGTATTAGTTATCATTTATTTTCCCCACACAGGCTTAAGCCTTAAACCATTACCTAAGATCCTTTCAGCAAAACATTGATATGGAATCACTGCATTCACTTGTAATTAGCTGATAGCAGCTTATTTACATTTCCACCTCATGAACAAATATTCGTATTAAAAGAAGTAACTATCCAGAGTGCTTTTCACAATTAACATACAGATTGTCAGTGGCAGGTCATTCAAAGCAGCCACAGCATCTGCTTCCAAAATTAAGCTTGCACAGCTACAGCTGGCTTTTTCAGTGTTTCCAAATCTCCAGATCACACCTCCTTCCCTCACAGCAGTATTTGCTTTACCTTTTGTATGTTTAAATGGCCATGATCATTTACCTGCTCCCTGAACCTCTTTGTGGTAATATGCAAAGGCTGAAAAATCATGCTGTAAGCATATGGAGCAAGGTTTGCTAAAATGCGTGATCACATGATTAGTCAGACTGCTGAGAAACCTTACACAGGAAGCAAGGATTTGAGGTCCCCTCCCTTGCAACTGGGTTTCAGAGATGAAAAGCACTGTCATAATATGGGAAACCCTTTTGTCCTAGTGCTACTGTATTGTATTCTCCCCTCCGGCAGCCCTTCTGATATTTCACAGGCACCAGATGACATATTTTCATTAGCAGACTGAGGCAGAAGTGAAGGATTCAGCACTCTGTCCTCTATGCAGCCCCAGTGGCAACAGCTGGCACAGCACATGGGCATTCCTGAAACAGCTCCCGCTGGACACGCTGTGCTACAGATGGAGCATTTCTAATCCCAACAAAGTAAACAGGACTTCAGTTTGGCAAGGTGACACACCACACCCACTCCCCACCCTTTTAGGACAGCAGTCTTCAAAATTACTACAACAAAGCTTCATTTTCACTGACACCAAAAACCTGTTCTTCTTGTGCTCTTTAAACTTAAGGCAACTAGAGTAATTCTAAAAAGAGCAGGTGTAAGAAATTAATCCAGAGAAGAACAGGGAAAGAAGAACCAACACCGTTAGCTGTCTGGTATTTATTACTTTTTAATACAGAGAAGTCACAACAAAATATTCTCTAACAACACACATAAATGATATCATAACCAATTATTTTAATTTCATCAACATTCATTTGCTATGTACATATTCTTCCATCTGCAAAAGTGCAATCCAAGAATGTCTCAACAAGGAACCTTTATGGACAAATGTATTTTTTGAGGGGTTTTCTCACCAGTGGCCTTACAACATGTTTGTCCTTGGTTACCTGGTACAGCAAAACGAAGAGTATGTGGTGGGGGGGGGAAAGAAAAATCAGGTTAGATGCCTCCCTTGTAGAAATATTTCCTATTTTCCCCATTAAACTTATTATGAATACATTGCTCACTACTGGAGATGTTAATGCAAATAGACTATAGGATAGTCTATGGGCTGGCTATAAAACACTTTAGTTTTAACAACTCCGCAGCTTAGACAGAACAATTTCAAGTTGTTCACCTTGGTAGATGTCAAATTACACATCAGCATGTAAAAGATGTCCATTTGGTTAGTTATGGTTATCAAAATTTACTTGTAGACATCCTACTGATGGGATGAAATCATCTTTACACATCCAAAATATGAAGTCTATCTAAATGCAAGCCTCTCCTATGGAAAGGAGAGTTAACTACTGGAAAGGAAAGCATTTGCACATGCAACTCCTATTACTATCACAAGGAGTATCGTGCACTTAAGGAGAGTAGAATGAACCTCCAAATCCAGAGGACTGTATTCTCATTTACAAGACGTATTTCAGGCAAATTTAATCTGACCACGGGTCAGCTTAAAAAAAACCACGCAGCACCAGAAAAATAAAAGGTAATGAAGAATAAACTTCAGCCAAACAAGCAAAGCAAGCAGCTCCCTAGCTAGGGAAATGATTTTCCTTTTGACACATTTATAAGCTCATGACTACTTCCAATGCTTGTCAAGACACAAAGCAAAGCCAGCTGCGGTCTAGTTTAACCTCCAAAGTAGCCATTAGGTCCCAAAGAAGTTGTATTTGCCCTTCTTAGACAAAGCCCAGCCGAAACTCTCATGGCCAGAGGCAGGGGCTGACTGCTTGACTGGAATCTGCATGTTACAGAAAATACTGCATTTTGCAGTAACCCAAGAGCATGTTTCAGTACCAGCAAGCAGGGAAAGCCTCTACAAATTAGGGACAATTTACTTTGGAGTGAAAGTTCAGAGAAATCTTCCTGTAGCTCAGCTGGTTTCCAACAAGGATCATTTTTACATTGCTATGTGTGCTGCTAGCCTCCAGTTGAGAGTGTTTTGCAAGAAAAGAGGCATTTCCTCAAGCAGTAGGTAAGACTCACTTAACAGCAGAATTAAAAGGAAAAACTGATGCAGAATTAAATTGTTTTCTTGGATAATTTGTATGTAAATCCTTGTCACTGTTAAGACTTTAAATATGCTTTCCCCTTTCCATTTTCTCAGTCTGCTCCATTCCTGTTTCTGACTTGGATATACTGTAAAATCTTCCATCCACTTGTGTTTTTAAAGCCGGCCAAATTCCCTTTTCTCCACATCTACTCATTCTCGATTGTCACACATACATGTCTAGAGAGGCATCTAGGAACTTAAAGGACAGAATTATAAATTAAGCTACTCCAGGGGAAGCAAGTGAACAAGTATCTAGAAGGATTCCAGATAGCACTTCTCCCCTACCAAGTGCATTATATAGTGACACCTCCCCTCATCAGTGCACAAAAAGGTGGGCAAACAATACTATTAGCCTATGTGGGAATTAACACCCCAGACTTGTGGCATGTGTGACTGGCACTCAAGACCGAACACTACAGTAAGAAATGTATCCTTTCATTTTTCTCATTACAGGAGCTTTGTCTTTGCTGCGTGATTTCAGGCTTTTGGGGAAGTCTTGCCACTGTCTGTCTGGTCTGGTTCTCAAGGAACTGCCAGACAACACAACTCCAAGCTTGTTAGCCAGCCTAACACCATGAGGCTGTTCAATGCACCACCAAAGCTGAAGGGCTCATCCTTCCCAAGGAGTTAATCCAAATTATAATTTGATTGCTATCTATGAGGGAAGCCTACACTGCACAGTAAATTAGGTTTGATCTGATAGAAACCTTCTTCCAGCATAGGCCAGCTCCTGCTCCTGTGGAAAATTTTTACAGTGTTGGTCCCACTGCAACTGGGCTTGGTGTAACTTTATGGTAGCCACATTTTCAGAAGTCTCTCAAAGTCCTCATAATTCTTCTTGAAGAGGAAACAGATTTTCCCATAACTGACACAAACGGGACAACTGCACAAACCCCAAGGATGTGCTCCAGACCCAAAACCAAGCTCAGGAGTGAGGACAGAAGAGCGCCAGCAACAAAGCTACCACAGCCTGCTAACACTGCTGTTCAGACCAGCAGCAGATCACGTGAGCTGGGTGGATTCTAAGGACATTACCACTCAAGTTAGCAGTAAGTCACCTGTGCCAACATAAGCCCTCTGCGCAGCTTGAGTATTACTCAAAGAGTAGCTAATGCTACAAGGAGCTAATTCTGTAGTGAAGATTGCCAGAAAATAGAACTGTGAACTTGGCATTTTTACACACACAGAAACATGGCTATTTAGCTTGAGTTTTATGTGCATGTTCATTTCTTAATTTATCAGAGAGCATAATTCTCAGTTCAATATAGGAAAAGCACTTTTTTGGCCTCTGACTTTTTTGTTTTGTTTCCCAGGGTGGCAGAGTATCAGGGCCACTTGCAAGACCGTGATTTCAACAGATACACTCTTTAAAGAGATTCTAATTTGGAAAACAAAAAAAAAACTTTAGAAGAAACAAAAAATAATCCCACCTCATAAACAGAAACAAACCCCACACTTCTCAAGTGGACAAATACTCCATAAATACACTACAGAGAAAAGCAAAAAACCAAACCCCCCGTAAATCTCAAATGATTTGAGAAACCAAGCAAAAGATGAATGACCTATTTTAAAAATTTTATTTAAAGAAAGAAGAAATGGGAATCAAGAAACAACAACTGCAGAGTCTACAGGGCTAAGCCCTCTGATACGAATTCACTGCCTATTGCAGTCTGTTATGTACAGCACAGAGGCATGTAAAAAGTAAATATGCTAAGTTTGCTTTCTTAAAATGTCTCCGTGTTTTCAGATCCTAGACGCAACACAATTTTGAAAGACGAAGGTGCAGCAATTAATTGTTTTAAAAAGTGATGCCATGTTTTGTATTCAGTACCTCTCAGCTCTTACAGGTCTGAGGGCCCAGATCCCACTCCATAGTTCTCCTTCAACACCAGTCACACCAGTCTGCAGCAGGCACATACAAACACATCCCCATTCAGCTCAGCCAGTTCCTTCCCTAAAATGTCTGTGAAGAAACACCTTTAAATAAAGCATTTTAAGATCTCCAGCTTGTTTTGGTATGAGCAGATGACGCAGCTGGGCACACGACAGCCCTGTTGGAAGCAGCACCATCGCCATGAGGGCAACACACATCAAACACACACACAGCAGGAAGACGCTATGCCAATAAAAAGTCATTGAAGATTGCATCTGCTGGCATACATTTACATTCACTTGTCATGATACCCTACCTAGTTTACCCCCACCTGGGGAAATCTGAAAGCAAGCCTGCTGAGGGGACTGGCGGGACTGGCAGCATGGGGCCAGCTCCTGCGCCCATGGGAACCCATGCAAAAGGCTGAATGAATTCAGCAGTAACAGAATCTTTCTTTCCAAGGATTTACCATTTTCACCAAGCTGGAGGAACAACCCTACACGATTATCCATTTTCCAACTGGACATATTTCTCTGTCCTGTATGTCTCCCTACACCCTTCCCATAAACTGTATTACAATTATACAAAAAAATAAAGCCAAATAATTTTTAGCTGAACTTTACCCCACACTTGGGATATATTCAAAGGCCATTAAATTGGCTTGCCTCCAACCTTCACAGAGATCTTGTCAGGAGGATTCTGGTTTCAATGACATGTATATATATACATATTAATATGTACACTGACAAAGAAGCTGCTCTTTCAGTTAGAAAAGAAATTAAATTTCATCACAGAATGAATCCTATAAAAAGATATGTAATAAAGTTGAAATACCCATAAAATAGCTATTACTAAAGCAAAGCTTTCGTCAATAAGCCTCCAAAACTTTAAATGAAGAGAATGGCTTCACGAAGTGGTAGTCTAGATTTCCACAGTGAGGACACTGCTGGACGTTGCTGTATTCAGAGAAATACTGCATGCCAATCCGCACATCTATTACTGGCTTCCCACAGTGCTTACAGTTCAGTCGAGCCTGTAAAAAACAAACAAACAAAAAAATCCTTTTGAAATAACCAAATTCACCTCTGGAAAAGAAAAGGGCCAGAGGCAGCCCCTTGCCCTCCCCAACAGGAGAAGGGGTCAGTCAGGAAACTGGCAGTAATGGGATGTGCTGGTAAGGACATTCCTCCCCTGGACTGGTAATTCGCAGGCATACAGCATACCTTTCACATTAAACAGCACCACCAAATTCTGACTGATGGGAGGTAGAGAATTTCAAGCTTTATGTACACTAATGATTGCTTTGTTTTGCTTAATCTCTGAACCAATTCTTCAATCTCCAGCACAAATGCTGTTTCAATAAATCATTAATGAAGCCCCAAAGCAAAGAGAGAAAAATTTATAATTGTGCCATGCAATTCAACCATTTCGGTTGACGTTTGAACATCATCTGTCTATGAAACATATCAGCATTTTAATCATTTGGCTTAACAAATGTATACCTCAATCCGCTCTATCAGCACAACACAGTATTTTGTCACCTTAAGCAGCTACTTAAACATTTATAATATGTATCAGGATACACAAAAACCCCATCACTTCAAGCACATAAATTATTCTACAGAATCAACTGAGAAGGAAGCAACATTAACTGAGTGGATATGAGAAATAATTAAAGGGAAAAGGTGAGGACAGAGATATTAATACTCAGCTATTACAAAAAAACTGAGTCTTCAGAAGAAATCTGTCTGAGAAACACAGCCCATCTGATGTAAAGAAAGCAACAGGCAGCATGAAAGCTCAGCAGGCCTTTCAAGAGAAGCGGAAGGGATTTGAGATTGTAAGGGAGTTTAAGAGTAAAGGTGGCAAATGAGCAGTAAGGGCCTGAGCTGTACTGTATCCTAACCTCACAGCCCAATACGCTAATGAAAGCTTCAGCTCATCACTGAAAAGAACAAAAAAGTATTGTCTATGGCCATCTTGATTTAAGGGATTTTCCTGGATGAGAGAAGGAAATTATTGAAGTACTATCCTTGTTGAGACCAGACTCAAAAAGAAACCAATCAACAGCTTCACAGCCATCCGCTCTGCTTGAAAAGCAGAAAATCTAAGAAATACAATCTACTAGGTTATGAATTTTTATGGATTTCTTACCAAAGTGTCTTCTCTTTGCTACTGTCCAGCACATCAGCTAAGTGTTAGTAACCTCACAGTGACCTTATCCTTCATGTAAATTTGTGATGTAAAATCAAATATTTTGAAATAAGGCATGAAATTATTAAAAATAAAATCAGCAAGACAATTTGGAGTTAAATTTTATATCATATTTAAATATCATTCCTCTGTATGCACAGAATCGCCTGTAACAATCACGGTGAAACAATAATGTGTATTATCTGGCAATCACAGTCATTGCAGCTAATGATTTTATAGTTAGTTCTGATACCATGTACTGTCACACTGTCCATTAATCATGTTATTAAGGCTCTTGTATAATGAGCTCTTAATTATTGTATTGTACATTCAACAGAAGCAATTCAGATTTAAAACAAAGATATCAAGTCAGCATCAGTGTTTTACCTTTAAAAGTCCCTTTTTTTTTTTTAAGTTATAATTTCAAGAGACACTAAATGTGTCTATCTGTATTTATAATTGCTATCAACATCATCTTAACCAGCAGCAGCAACACCATTTGTCTTTTGAGCAACACATTTCGGTAAATATGTTACATTTAAAATAAACTGGCATTTTGCACATTAACAAATGGTATTTTAGATTGCTCTTAAGTATTCATGTTACCATGAAGTGACCACAGTTTCAATGTATGCATCTCTTGCAAGGCCCATCCTAACCCACTCACAACACCTCTGTGTTCAAGTATCTGGAGCAGACCACTGAGTCATTCCCAGACAAATTTTTGTCACAGCACAGTATCCCTACCTGCACAGTAGAAGTGCTCTGTCTATCACATGGACAATTGTCTTGAAAGCTGACCAACCTGCTGTCTCAGGCACATCTCTGCTCTGGAGTAGTCCCAGGCCTTGAATCTTCCTCACTCAAGGTATAGATTAGGTGAGCATTTAATGCAAACTGAGTTGCTGCAGGCTGTGGTGGATGGAGTACCATCACCAAAATCAGTCACAGCAAAGATTAAGGTGAGCTGGGTAATCTCTAAGCAAAAAGACACTTTAGACCTTCCTGTTCCCTTGGTGCTTTTTGCTACAAGGATGATAAAATTTACGAACTAAAAAACCCTGAAAACATGAAACATCTGTTCAGATTGTAAAATTATATCAGATGCTAGTGATCAAGCATCAGATTTAATCACAAACACATTTAAGGGGGCTTTATTTAGAAACATAAGTATTAACCACTGACCATTACAATGCCTTTTGTCTAGCTATAGGCCATTGTACCTCTTAAGTTAGGACAAAGGGACAGGGGCCCAGCCAGCTTTCTTGTATTGCATTCATAGGTACAGGCTGCAAAAGAAGGATGGAAGGAGGGAAGGGAGAAGAGA
Organism: Scytalopus superciliaris; assembly: GCA_013400415.1. Taxonomy (NCBI): domain Eukaryota; kingdom Metazoa; phylum Chordata; class Aves; order Passeriformes; family Rhinocryptidae; genus Scytalopus; species Scytalopus superciliaris. The sequence goes on along the minus strand of VXBX01005210.1, from coordinate 427,256 downwards.
TACATAAACCTTGGCTTTATCATCAGTTGAAATTTCACCTTATGAGTCTTATTTATGTACAGTACTAACCTGACAACAGGGAGATGCTGCCAGAATATCGTAGGTATACATAGTTCCCAGCTGATGCCAGCTTCCATCCCATCGGGACTTGCACTTAATGCAGATAATTTTGTGAACCCCTTCTAAGCAGTCTACACAAACAGCATAGAGGTGCATAAGCCTTCCTGTGGACAGGAAAGACATGTCTTAAGAAGACTAGAACAGAGGATTTAAACAGACATTTTCTGTAATGTGCTGATGATAGTGATACAAATTATACATATTTTTCTTTATAAAGGATGAATGATAAAAGTAAAAAAAACTTCTCTATGGGAAATACATAGGGCTTAACTGAAGCCATTTTCCATGATGCAGAACTCAGGAATTAGTCATCACCCTGCCCACTCTCCCTTCCATCATTTGCTGGTAGACAGGAGTTGCTAAACCTCCAAGAACAGATGCCAGGTTAAGCTGTTAAGATCAGCTGCTGTGTTTCCAAAACCAGGATTTTGCCCTAGCTTCATCCCAACCTGACAGAAGAAGTGGAGAAGTGCTGAAGCTTATTAGCAAACTTGATACAGATTCATTTAACAACTTGCCAGAATCTTCCAGCAAAGAGGGAACTAAGGATCCAAAATGCCCCACAGAAAAAAGCAACAGTTAGAGGAGCAATTATTTTTCACATATTTTCTTCTGACTGTTCATTAAGAATATTTAAAAACCTTATCTATTACACATACAGAGTTTAACATACCATTCAGAACTATGAATATATTCAGCTCTATCATTACCTTAGGCTCTGTATGCACTTTCAAAACCTGAGTGATATATATTTTCATAAAAATCAAGTGTTTCAGACTTGGAAATCAAGTATTTTCACTACATACATGTGACTAAACTCACCAATGCAAAATCTGAGATCGACTTTCACAGAGAAAAACAAAAAGCCCTGCACAAATTACAAGGGATCTGGCATGTAGATTATGCCTGGTTTGTAGTGACTAAATGGATTTACAGTTGGCTATCAGAAGTGCACTGAAAGAGAGTACTAATTCTGTAACATACCATATTTTACACTGCTACAAAAGACAAAGCTCAGCAGTAGTGCAGTTACAGATCAGCAACAAAACATGTTCATTTTGGATTGCAATTTGTGCTCTTTAGCACCAAAACATAACACAAATTGTAATTTAACACACATGCATCTTTTACATCTTCTAGATATCTGGAAACAAAATAGTAATAATTTATGATTAGTCTATACCAGACACATCCAAAATTAACAGTTCAGGTTTTAACTTCTTTTGGTTTTTTAAGACAACTATTTTAGAAAAACAATGAAAAAAACCCAAACAGACTCTTCTTAAAATATATATATACAAAATAAACTTGATAGCATGAGCTGACAAAAATTGACTTATTCCACATTGGCATGTTTGGCTCTAGAAAACGTGATGGGATCAGAGTAAAGTGCAACTACAATGAACTCTGTTCCAAAAAGCAAATACTTGAGATTGGTGATGTTCAAATAATTCCACACACAGAAGTTGTGTTGTGCAGGAAGACACATAACTTTCCCCACCTGACATTTGCACTATTTCTGCACATCACAATACTGCATTTCCCCACTGCTTAATTTTCAGGATCCTTGTTACAAAGGAAATAAAGCACCTGGTATCTTAAACATGTCAGAAATAAAAGAAGTGATTTTTTTGTACTGAAAAGAAAATAACAGCCTGGAACAGCACCTTACAGCTCAATTTCACTTCAAAGAGCACTTCTGATAATAAACCGTTTTACCCAGGACAAGGAGGTAAAAATTTTAACAATTGATTATTCACAGCAACTTGTCTGAGCAGGTTTTTCAGATATATCATCCCATGGTTAAGGAGCAAATAATTACAAAAAAATAAAATTTCAGTTTCATTCTTAGTGGCAAACTAACAAATTATGAGTTTCACTATTACTAAACCAGCTATTAGTACTGATAAAATCACAAGCATATTGTGCATGACCCCCCACCAAAGCAAATAAGCACTGCTATCTCACATACATATATTCTGTTTATCCTGGAACTTTTTTAGCTTGTATATTGGCCTATCCCTTTTTCTCCTTGAAGTACATCAGGCAAGACAGAAACAATAATGTCAGCATGAATACAATTTAGAGATTTAGTGCACAGTGATTTAAGGAAAGGAAAAAAAATAAAATACAAAGTTTGTTGAGTAAAAGAATGTTACATAACACATATCATGACCATGCATGGGATATAAAACATTTTATTGAAAGGTAAGAAACTTTAATGTTAAAATGCCTGTCATTAATTCCTTATCAATGCCCTTTTCAACATATAATTGTATGCTTTTCACCACCCAGCTATGAACTTTCTCTAACTTATTTTAGCCACGCTGGCTGCCAGCAGGCTGCAGGACAGGCATGTCTAGCTCTGTACCACTTTGATCACTTAGTCTGGCCACAGCCTTCAAGAAGAGCTGAAGCTCATGCTAGCCCACATTCATTTGTTTTTCTAGGAGGAGAAGAGAAACATGTGCCCTGGTCTTATCTCAGAGCTGGGACATGATCAGGACACAGTTCAAACAGGTGGAAGTTTGGAAATAAGTCTAAAACCGTCACTACTACACTGCTGCTTCAACCCACCATATTAAAAGCTTACCTTTACTACGTCCTACCTCTCCAGGCCAGTGTTAACATAGGCCAGACTATAGTCTTCTCCATATTAAAAAAATCATAGTTTGCTGTAAAAAAACCCTGATATTGTCTATTCTGAAAGCAGATGAGAGAAACCTCAGCCTCATCAGTGGTACAAATGCAACTTTCACCTATGCTACAGCATAGCATGCTTAAATTTAAGAGGTTGATGTATCTTGGAGTAAAGCTCACAACAGATAAATGAGCATGCACATGCTGCAGAACAGACTGGCTGGAAAACCTTCCCATGGTCTACCTAGAAATCAGGTAAGAAACATTTTAGTTGTAAACACACAAACACAAGGCATGGATGTTCCTACACAGCATTTGCTTTTTGTAATCCCTTCTAAGCGTTTCAATCTGATCCATGCAAGTACTTTGGACGTTACTTCAGGCTTTACAGAACTCCTTAAAAATGCAGAATCAGGGAGAGAATCTATAACGGAGGGGACAGGGCTCAGAAGGCAGTTCCATCACTTAATGAAACCTAGCATGACTGACAGACAACCTGTACCTTGAAGGTGACAGGGAACATCATATTCAATCTCATCATGTCTTGATGGGCTAAGGAATAGGGTCCCATCCACCAGCGGAAACTGTTCAAACACTGGCAGCGCCCTGTGGCAGAGAGCACAGTTTACAACGTTCCTGTGGCTGGCACTGAGAGCAGCAAGGATGAACTTCCGAAGGTCCTCTCCTTGGCCCACCTGGGCATCATCTTCCATCCGCACGTGGAAAGTATTCAATTTATGCCTGGGGATGTGAGTGAGCAGCTCAGATAGATCGAGCCTTCTCAAAAACTGCACGGGGGCATCAAAGTGTCCTGACCTATGTGCTTGCAAGCCAGCTGCCCCATAATCAAAATGTGCATTCCTGAACATGCCCCCACCAGCCATGTTCTTCTTATGGGGCTCCAGGTGAATGGCATTCTTCAAAAACTCTCCTAAGTATCGTGAGGAACGAGGCCCACTGAAATGCGTGGGGGCAAGAATGGAGTAGCCAGTGGGCGGGGACTGGCCAGGAGAGACACAAGGTGAACGAACGGCATAGCTGCCACCCATGACACCCTTCTCTTGGGAGTTCTGCCTGTCCATCGAGTGCCTTCGCTGGAGGTCATTACTCAAGCCTTTCTGAGGCTTGTTGGCTGGCCTGCCCTTCTTAGCCTCCTCTGCTGACTCTGCCATGGACCTTCCTGTACTCTTCTCCAACACTGATTTCTTCTTCTTATCATCCTGCATTCGCTTCACCTGGTACCAGTCAGTGTCCTTCTTTAAATGACCCTGCCCACACCGACAGGAGCAGAAGCGAAAAGCCAGGTCATATCCCTTCTTGGTCCACATGTTTTGACGACACTGCTTTTCATTCCAGCTCCTGGCTCTGCCAATGCAATTGAACTGGACGAGGATGCTGCTTTCCCACTCGTAGAAACACTGAAGGTGCATCCAAGTGCTGTATGGACAATGCTCGTTGTTGCATATAACCTTCTGGTAGTCATCCTTCTCCAGGTCCACTGGCCTTCCAAAGCTACAGATCAGTGGAGTAGCACAAGGGGCTTCTGTGGAAGACAAAACAGATGCATAAATAACTTAATGGTCTGTTTATAGCCATACTTCTTTAAACATTGTGACAAATATACAAGCTCATAGGGCCTGTATTACTGAGGGGCCACAAGCACTACCTCTGGGTCAGTGCAAAAAGCAATATTTGCCAAAAACAGTTAAGCATGTGAAAGGAGATATGGAAATGCAGGATTAAAGAAACAAAATGACATAACAGTTTGTTTAATATTCAAAACCAAAGCACCTTCACAAGCATTAGCCCTCCTCAAGTGTTTGCAGATTACCATTGCAAGGCCTTAAGAAGCAAGGAGAAAGCTTTGTGAATGTTTCTTGAGGATTACTTTGAAGCCTGAGAGGCAACAGGGAGAGAACACACAGAGATGTTTGTTTGAAAAACAAGTAAGCAATACAGCCCAGATTCACAGTCACAGGGAGAGGCAGGAATTGATTTCTTCTTTGGGACTGAGCAAGAAACAACAGTTAGGGAGAGAAGGAGGAAGCAGACAACTTTGAAAAGCAAGACAAACAGCTTATGTTCATAGTACAGAAAGGAGGGCCTTCATTATATTGCTTAGGCAAATACAGACTGCATCATCACCACTGACCTCCTGGATAGTTAAATTTCACAAACCAAACACTTCTGCAGCACAGCCGGGTTAAAAAAGACAAATGCCACATGGTCTTTTATTAGTAAAGTAGCAGCTTTTGCTATACTATTGAGTAAAGAACAGTTTACTTCAATTATCTGCTTGCAACAATATCAGCTTTTACAGAAAAAATATTCTACAAAAAATGTATTCTGGTCCATCACCAAAGTACCATGGACTATATATGACTCCCATTGCTGGCTGCTCTGTTGCAGCTGGAAGGCATAAAAGGGACTGGAAATTTTCTGTATGAACTTTTCATATCCTTATTCAAATATTAAAAATATTTCTTCTCTGTATTTGTCTTCCTAATTCCTCCACTTCTAATGAGTCTTTTCTTATAGATCCTGTAGTAAAACAAGCTTTAGCAAACATTCATTACTTGCCTTCTGATTTCTTTCCAGAAACTTATGATTTATTACAATTTGCTAAAAAAAACCCCTTTAGATACATACTTGTAAAAGGAAATCTCATAACTTACATGTGGTTGTTGTAAGTAACTTTGCAGACCTGATTCAGGATTTTTTAGCCACAAATACTGCATTAGGAAAAGCCACTACTGTCACCCAAAATTTAGGTCCTGAAGGCACCCCTGAACCATCTCCAGAAGCTGATGTCAGAGATAATGAGGCAGTTGTAGATACATTTTTTGAGACTGTGCAGAGAGCCATAAGGGAGTGGGATCCATCGTATCTGACTGTGGCACAAACTGGTATTCATTTATCCATTTATAATACTCTGCAATACCAAACTTTAAATAAGGCATAAAGGCTGCTGTGGTGGCATATAAATTATTTGATACAGGGAGAATCAAACATGACAGAATATACTGCCAGACTGCAAACATGATTTCTGACTCCTGCAGCCTGTAGAGGCAAAGATGTAAAAGAAGTAATTCCCAGACCAGGGTAGCACAACACAGCTCAACAAATTCTTCAGCAGTTGGAAGAAATGCTGGATCAAGAGGCAGAAAGAAAATACTCATCATCCAACAGGGCTGTCAGGCTCCCTTTTAACCTCTGTATGGCTGCATTCAAATCCTAGCAGGCTTCTTCAGGGTATTCCATGGTCAAGTGTTGCCTCACCCCATGCAAAACACAGCAAACAACTCCCTGCAGCTCCCCAGTCTCAGCCAGAGCTTCAGGAACTACAGCAGAGGTACAGAGAGCCTTGTTAAGAGAGGCTGCCATAATCCAGGATTTTCTTCCTTAGGACTTTAAACTTCTATCTGATAAGCAGGGAAAAACCCCACCACTCGGTTGCATTGTTTTTAATCCCATTCTCATCACTGCTAGCACAAATACAACATCATTTGCAGTGGAATTACAAGTTTTATGCTGCTACATTTACTTTTACTCAGACTCTCAGTAACAGACACACTACCCATCATGACCTGACCTACAGCAGCAATACACAAACCTGATGTTTTAAAACAACCGATCTTTGCCATGCTAATGGTTTTGCTCCTTCCCATCACGCTTTTGTAAAATGCTATAATCAAAATCTTCAAGGTTACCCACAGTAAACTCAAGCTTACCCTATCTCTTAAGACTTATTTACACAGAAGAAACAGGCAAAAATAGCAAAAAACCCTAACATTCCTGAGCCACTCCCTGGAAGATGCCACATTCTCTACCCCATTTCTTGGCCTCTGCTTCTAATGCCAGAAGCGGCACAGTTGTAAGCAGAATTTTCTGCAATACCTTTCCTTCAGAGACTGGACAATAAACTGCAAGCAAAGCACACTGCCAAAAACTTTCTTTTAAAGCAGAAAAAGCCTATTTCATTTCAAAATATGGATTTGTTCAGTCATTAAAAACAAATTATCACACTGGAGAGAACAGATAAGAGAGGCTTTCCCTAGAGACTTTTTGGAGGTTCCTTCTATACTTGTGACACATGTATTTTTATCAGTTGTCTCAGGTCTCTGAAAAGCCCACTGAAAATGTGCACATTTTGAGATGTCTTTAAGAAGCATCAATTTTATTTTTCTCCACTTTTTTTTACTGTGTATTATTAAGCATAATGTTACTGGCCAAGAGGAAAAGTGAATGATAACTCATCTGCTCTGAAACAAAATCTGTCAGTTTACCAGTTCAGTGAGTTCTCCCACCCATTCTCCCACACTCCAAGTCACACTGCTGCACACCAACCACTTCTTGCAAAGTTCTTCTTTGTTGTCACTCTTTCTTTCCCCATGTTTAAGGTCTGAAAGTAGAGTTCGCAATTATAGCATCCTTATGCAATTTACCTCCGAGAAGCCAGTTAAACTGAACCCATGAAAGGCAAATCATCAGAAGTCACATGTGCGGCAAGGCACCGGAGGTACCAATATGAACGATTCTCACTTACGCATTTCCTGTATTCATCATACTCCTTTCCACCACCGCAAGGAGGCAGGAAAGGAAGAACATGCCAAAAATCCACTTGTGCTCTCCCTAGGTTTCAGATAGTAAATGTTCTAACAGCTAATTATAGCTGACAGCCAAGAAAGTTACTATACAGGCAAGTCTAAAATTGAATAAAGACCCTACACTTGTTCACCCATACTGGCACCGTTAACTGACTAGAGAAGTGTTTCCTTGATTAGCCTCTGAACATGTTTTTGGTTTTGTACACAAAAACATATGATCTCTAGTTCCCTGAGAAGTTTACAGACTCTTCATTATATAGAAAAAGATGAAATTAATAAAAGAAGTGACTGAAAAATAAAAAAAATTACCGCAGCCTGTGATTTCCACAGAACATGTTCACAATTATTTCATTATGACCATGTACTAGGTGTCTAGAGGTAATGTAAAGGTGATTTTCAACAGATTTTCCTGCCCCACATTCTCCTAGTTGGTCAATGGAAGTACACCATGGAATGAGATCTTTTCCAGCTTCTCCTTGAGAACTTATAAATGCCAGTTTACCTGGGGAACTTTACACACAGCATAAGTATGAGCAAAAAAAAAGCTTCAAGTTTTGGACAGTGATGCCTTCTTCATTTAAGTTAACTAGATAATTACAAAGTGTTCAGGAATTCCCTCATCTGATCTTCTATCTACCCACTGTGAATTGGCTGGTCACATAATCACCACAGCAAAAGCAGGTCTAGAGCAGCTGGATGAAAGCAACAGAATCAAATAAAGGCTTCCCTCATGCAAAAGACTCAAGTGAATTGTTAAATGGTGGCACTGAGTTCACTTTGGAAAACATCACTGCTAAGAGGAGAAGCTGGTCTCTACTCACCTCTTCTGAGGACTCCCCTGACACTTCACTACTGTCAACTGTAGCAGCGTAAGAAATACCCAAGAAAACTAAGAGGTCTCTCTGCCATGTTGTTGTGCTCCCCAATTTATGCTGTGCTAGTCAAAGCACCCACTTTCACTGATACAGATTTGCTATTATGAAGTCCGCTGGTTTGCTGGCAGCCTTGATTAAAATGCTGCAGTATTTCCACAAGACAAACTGAAGAGAGCCCAGCCCCACTAATTGAAACTGCCTCAGTAGAAGGTTCTACTACTTCTGTAGTATCCCTGCACTTGAGAAAGCAGAAAACTCCATTACCTGAAAAGCATACAGAAACCTCAAACCAACATTTGGTTCTGCCTAACATTTCAATTCCCAGCAGGTCTATCTGTACAAAACAGACTGTGCGGGACTGAACATCCCTTGCAGACTTCTCTCCATCCATGTCTCCTGCCAAACATAACCATGCCACCCATGCCACATGTTCCTGCATAAAGAATAAATGAGAAACAGAAAACAACATTTTTTGTGCAACTTTCCCAGTTCACAACAACAGATCTGCCTTGTGCGCAAAGAGACAGCATTCGGATCAGTATGGGAGCCACTCTTTGGCAAATGTGAAGAGCTCTTCCCATCAATCCACACCCTTCACAGTGGTCTGGGCTATTTAATCACCATTCTATAAACAAGACAGAACACTTACTACACTACTACAAAACTTTAAAAATTCTTGTTATCAAGCCTTTGTACTTCTAATTAGAACTGCATTTTGAGAATTCTTCATACAGTCAGAGCTAGCATCATTGTTCTAATGTTTCATGAAAATGGTGCAATGATTACTGTCAAGAGAAATGATAATGGGGAGTAAACAGAAATTCACACAAACTACCCATCTACACCTGCAGCCCCAAGCTGGTTTGTCACCTAAACATAATTTGCTTCCAAGTAGCTAACAGCTCAACAGGTTTCTGGTTTCCAAAGTTATGAAACTGAACTTCAGGAAAAATGAAACATTACCTGGTATGAGAGCAGTATTCATTATCCCAGCAGCCCCTTCTAAAAGAATGACTAAAGAACGATAGAAGAACTTTTATTTAAACACTCATTTTCAAGATGGGTTTCACAGCCTAAGAGAACAAAGCAAGACAGTGTGCAATTTTGTGCAGCGGAACAGATTCAACGTAGGCTGTCAAGTTGCAACTAAAAGCACATGCTGCTTCTTTCAAGAAGTTATGTTTCCACATAAAAAATAAATGTTTTCTCATATTCCTCTGCAGTGATTTGAAACAGTAATTCTGAAAAAAAGTTGCAAGAAGCAGTACATAAATGTCTTCAAAAAGAGATGTAACATACAATATTCCACACAAACAAATATTTGAGCAAAGATAGCTCATTGTTTAAACAAGGTTGTGTTTTACGTTTGACAGAGCTACCACAAAATTAACTTTTCTTTCAAAAACGAGAACATGACAAAAGACTGCAAGGAAGCTGGATTGGGTTGTTTGGCTTTTTCTTGGTTTTTCTGTTCAGGTTTATAAACATCAATAAAAGCCAGGAACAGAAACAGACATCTGAGATAAACCTCTTTCAAGAAAAAAAACACCCACATGAACTGGTTTCTCCCTTTTAACAAAAAAGAGGGTATATAAAGACCATCCTTCCCATTTCATGACCCAAATGAAAGCAGCAGAACAACGGCTGCCTGAGAAACTTCCCTCTGGTGAAGTAAATTGAAGAGAATGTTGTTTACTTCTGTTTACACACCCATCATAAAACCAAAGATGCACCCAGCAAGCCAAATGCAATGATTCCACGGCTTCAGTTTCGTGACTGCTCTCATTTGTTCCAAGTCCTCAATGCAGATGCCTAAAGCAAAATTCGCTCTTCCCCCGCCACGCTCCCACATTATCCATTGTGTTAAGCACCAGAGTTTTTCAGTCAGTGGACAGAGACACATAATTATTTCCCATACTCGTCAGCATAGGTTTCAGCTCACTGCACAACTTGCCATTGCTGGTAAAGCTCAAGGGAGGTGTTAAACATGTGAGGCTGGGGGCAAAGGAGAGGGAAGTGCAGTGGCTGCTGGAAAAGGCAGCCCTACTGTCATCTTAAAACAACTGTCAGGCAACAGGAGGTTGTTGTGGGTCTGGAAAAAAAAATTATAAAAAAAAAAAATAAAAAGGTAAGGTCTTGGCACCAGATCAGTTGCAAGACACTTACTATGGCTTGCTCTTGGTCTACTATTACTCTAGCATCTCATCACCTATGACAAGGACACTGTACTTGCCAGCACATTACCTAGGCCAGAAGGGTACCTGTGGGACACATCCTTTGCAAATCAGGCACTTTAACCTCTGCTCTGCTTTCTCTACGAACACTGCTCTCTTCACAGCCCTACACACTAGGAATTGTTCAGTCTGCCAGCTTGAACCAGAGCTGAGTCATTCTTGTGGAGGGCTACTCCCTACCAACCATCTGCATGAATCTTCCAAATTGCCTCTGCCATCAGCAGCTTATTTTAATTTAAGTCATACAATATTACTGCACTAATACTGTAATGCAGCTGTAAGGTTAGAAAATAAACCATCACTACAACAACAAAGCAGACAGAAACAGAAAACTTGAATTGTCCAATGCGTTTACTTTGTTGAACCTTGGAATACAATCTGATATTCAGAAGATTATCATGATGTGACAAGATGGTATTGCCATACCCATAACCGGATAAACAGTACAGATAATACGGCAACACAGAAATGATCGACTACCTTCCTGAGAGCCTGAGTGCAGCAGAAGAATGCAATGAGAAAAAAATGTTCCACAAGTGGATCCAAAAGGCAGGCTTGGATCTTCAGTGAAGAAACAACAACAGCTAACTAACAGTAAGAGAAGTCCTTCAAAACAGGTTTGCTCATGGCTTTTATTGGTAACACTCACACATAACAATTAATATCTCTTTAAAACTTCTTAAGCAATCTTTGCCGACTGATCAAGATTAAAGATTCCAGTTATTCTCCAAGCGGGAAGGGAAAAAACAAGACAGCAGTATGTGGTAAGCCACCTTTAACACAGGCTTTCTTCTGGGTCATGAGGCTCCTTCTCATGTTCTTGGAAAGTGAGCAACAGACAGTGCTGCTGACTCCAGCATCACAATGGTGGGTTTGGCTGATAGCTTTACATGTGTAAGCACCTACGCACTGCCACTGAAGGGCCAATGCAGAGTTCAATCCTACTCTCAAGGACTGGGTAAGCTGCAATCAATATTTATGCTCAGAAGGGTCTTAAGGAGAACAAAGCCATAAGCAGCCCAGCTCCTTCACATGCTCTACCCCATGCGCAAGATGCCACTAATTCTATTAAGGGAGTAGTCACATGAAGCGATCACCTTCCCCTAGGAAGGATTTCAGGTAATTTGGAGCCACTAAACTCTGATTCACCTGGGAATTCAGATGACAGGACTCCTGGAGAGCTCAGTGGGTGCTAGAACCATCTCCGTGCACTTCACTTATGCCAAGTTCACACTTGGCCTCCAGTGGAATCTCTTAAAAATAAAAAAAATAGAAAGCCTAGAAACTACACAACTGTAGGAAGATGCCACGGAAATCATACCTGCCACATTAACACCTTCTTACTTACAGCACAGTCTGAGCTAATGCCTGCTTAAGAAATCAGCAACTAGCATGTGATACAAAGTCAGTTATCTGCTGCTCTCATTCAGCCACCCACTCCCAGCTAAGCCATCACCTCACCAAAGTAAGGCAGAAAGTCAAGACCGAGACTGTAGAAACTAAAGAGGATAGGCACTTACACGTGCACAGTAATTCTGCAATTTGTTTACACAGCCATCTGCGCTCCAAGCTGGACCAACTGCCTACACTGCTTAAACCCATCATGAGAATTCACACAGCCTTGTGCAAGTCACCATAATCTGTACAGTAATCATCTAGTTTCTTGTCATTTAATATGTCTCATCCAAATACAGGCAACAACTCAATCACAAGCTTTGGCTTTTGCTTAGGATGTGCAGCCCCTCTCTGCATGGGAGAAATCTTGCTCTGGCTTGTGCTGTAATAGCCTGAATCCAACTGAAAATATCCCCAATTCACCATACCAGAGAGAACAGGCCTAAGCCCCTGCCTGTATCAGTACCAGGACAACTAAAGCCAATTCACTCCTGATACTCTAGTGTGAACTCTGAGTTGGTTTAACCAGGCCAGGCAACAATTGGCTCTCCATGCAATAAACAATCTTCCCCGAGCCAGGAAGACTCCTCACACTCCTCAGCAGTGGGTGGATTTTTCTGGTGACCTGTCTTTTGGTGAATGCAGAGTTTAGTGACTATCTCAAGACAAGTGGGTCTTAACGTGCTTTAAACACAGGCTGTTGCTTAGTCTGCACATGAATCATCCTCACAGAAGAGAACTTCCACCATTAAATCCTCTCACTTTAGCCTTGTAAGAGCTTTTGGTAACTTAAGCTGTTACAGAGAACTAACCTTGGTGCCTCCAGAAGCGGACATTCTAGTAAGTAAAGCAGACTGTAATGCTCCTGCTGTAGCTAGTTTTCAGCAGCAAATTCTGACTCATGCTGGGAATAAAGAGATAACCAGGGCATGCAGTAGATGCCCTAATGCCAAGCACAGGTGTAAACACTGCAGGCTGGACTCACTGAGACTGAGAGCCAGCTAGCCACCACACCGAGTCCAAAAGCAAAACAAGGCAGGAGAGAAAGGAAAATGGGTTGAATCAAGTGGTATCAGCATCTCCTGTAGTTTCAAGTCTAGGGATATTTGTGTCATTTGTCCATCCTTCCCAAGTTTCAGTATGACAGACCGTATTTTATTTCCTGTGCTAAAGGCTAAAGAAGCTGGTAGAAACTCAGTGGGATACAAGAGATGCAGTGCCCAGCATCTCTGCAAGACAGCAGCTCCTGAGCGTGGAGCTGTCGGTTCCCACAGACATCTCCCTCACGATGCCATGCTGGCTCTGAGCCCTGTCCTGTACCATCTTTGGCACCTGTGTGGTACACAGGGACCTCAGTTGTACACTGCTCCCAAAACGAGTATAGTAGCACAGAAGTGGAGATGGGAAGTGCCAGACATACTCAACAGCCAGGCTCTGACGGAAGCTACCTCCTCTGCCAGCAGGCATTCAACACAAGAATGACAGCAACATCCCTCTCACGCCCAGGAAGGAGGACTGATGGACTCAGAGACAAAGAGATGAAGACTGAAGTGAATGGCCTCAAGATAAATGTCACTAAAAGTCTACCAGGAAATGCCAGTGCTCAACTCGAGAGCCCACAATCTTTCATAATGGAATTACCTACTCCAGTGACTAGATTACTGCTTCAAGAGGCCTCTTTGAAATTATTTGAATTTCTATCAAAACTGTTTAAAGAAAGCCCATGCCCTACTAATGCTGTTATAGACACCTTGAAGATTAGCTGTTTACTCTGAGCTGGATGCAAGGTTTGCCTTGATTTTTTTCGCTCACACACACTGCAGGAAGAAAAGCAGAGAAGAATGGCCTTCTGCCAGCCATGACAGTACTTTAGTACCAAAGAATGTCTCAATATGCAAGGCTGTAAGTGAGGCTGAAGAAAACTTACAAATGTCTCCAAGGAGTAGAAATCTTTTGTCACTACTTGTTAGATCACTGGAAGTAAGATATGGGATGAGTACAGACAAAGCAAAGCAATCAGCTCAAAAACTGTATTTTCTTGGATAAAATAGAACAAACACCAAGCCTAACCCTTACTCATGAAAGTGCTACACTTGAGCAATGACTAATCACATGAACACAGAATGCTGTCAGGGCACTGATAACTACTTTGATAGCAAATAACTTTAAAAAAACAAACTTAAATGGGTGTGTATGTGCTTCATGAAAGGACAGCATTTGTTTTATTCATTAATGCCACAGACATTACTCCATTTGCAAAGATTTACAAAACATGAACTGTATTTGCTACTAAAGCATGTAATTGCATAGTTTTAAAAATCCTAAAATTAACATGAAAGTCCTTTCAAGACTGATGTGCATTGATAGAGACAGCGAAATTTGCATTCAATTGATTTCTGCAGTTAGATGAATGCAATGGAATTATGAAGCAAAATTATTTCCCTTTAGTAAATTAATAGGTATTAAACTTTGTAGTCACTGCAACAGAATAGAAACTTAATTTTCCAGGTGGCCTCACTGATATCAATGGGACTCCCTCAGGCTAAATAATCAGAAGGTGTCAATATTGAGCATCACTAGAGTGTCAAACTGGAACTGGATGCTATACGCAGCATGGAACATTTCACAGCAAATATTAATCCAGGCTTAAATACTACTAAAATTCATGCTCTAAAAATACATTTTAAAATTAAACATTGCACTGACAAATTTTCTGGCTATCTTTAACTATCCCACCTCCAGGATATAATTTTTTTTTTTTAGTAAATCATAATTGCTGGCCAGTCATAGTTTTCAACACATTAGTCACTATCGTGCTGACTGATTTTCTTCTTCATGCACTTGTCCTACATTAGCATCTTTATTTGAAAGTAAATCAGTCTTACAAATTTGTGAAACCCAGGTGAAGAGTGTTCAAAAGCACACAAATCTGACTGCTGGCAGCTTCACCTGACAAACCACCAACATGCCAGCTTGAGCAGTTAAAGTGCTCACCAATGCCAGAGGGGAAAAAATATGGTCTTAAAACAGGTGGCCAGTACACTGTTAAGGAAACTATTTAGAGACAGCTATGGTGTATTTTTTTTTTTAAATTTAGTTGAGTTGGCTTTAATGAACCCCATGTTAAAAGGGGGGAAGTACAGGTATGGAGAGTCACCTTCTTCTTTTCTCTCATCTTTTCACAGCACCAATGCTGGAGAGACAAGAGCAACAACGACAATGGGACGAAGCAGCAAGATGCTAAGATAGCGACCACCAAGTGGAGAAAGAGGACCTAGGTCCACTGGACAATGAGACCAAGAATTGGAACAAGCCAAAAAAAATTGGAAGAATAAAGAATTTTAGGGTAAGAGACAATGGAATGTGGAGGCTCAAGTGAGAAGTTCAGAGAATAAAGGGATAAAGCAGCTGGAGTTGATGATGTAAAAGTGCCCAGCCTCAGCACAGCAGGAAGAGAATAGGAATTTGCTACTCAGTCTCAGACCTGAAAGTAAACCCTGTGGATCTTCCTCCTCTGCCGATCAGGGCACAGTATCCACAAAATGTTACACTTGCTTATGTCTACAGATGAAGGTAACTAACTACTGCCATCAGGAATGCTCCTGTCAACGGCCAAGTGCACAATCCCATGCAGCTGCTGGTATAATTTTACACGATGACAGCTAATATTTTCCAGTTTGGAAGTAACCCAGTAAACTAGCTGGAAAACTAAAAAAAAATCTAGGAACATTATTCGATCAATCTGAAGACAAGGAATCTAAGAAATGAGGCTTTCTGTGACACCACATCTCAATTTCCCTGTGCAGTGTGATACTGTTAAACTAGTCCACCCACACCCTACATCGCTCTCTCCCATGACCTGTGCCTCACTCAATGCAGAAAATGGATGCACTTCGGTCGAGAAAGTTTCATCTATTACATACAGAATTCCTACTTAGTCTAATTGAAGAGACAGGAACAGAAGGCACAGCCATAGAACCTGAATCCTCCTTCTAGGCATCATCCCAATACCTGCTAAGAAATCACAGTGCAAGGTGGAGAAAAGCCATCACATCTGTCAGTGGTTACGGTCTCCGTCTTCCTGATTCCCACATGTGATTCTAGAATCCTTCGAGCACAGTTTGATTTCTGAACATGCCAAAATTAAAACATCACAACAACAACAAAAAAAGCATAAATAGATGCCCTCTTGGGGCAAGGGAAGAGCTGATATTTCTCAGTCATCATGCCAAAAACGGACTGATAGTTTGAGGGGAAAAACTGTGCGGGGACTGAAGCAAAATTTATCAAAATGTAAAAGGGAACAACTTTACATGTAAAGCAGTGCTGTAACAGCAGTTCCCTATTACATGGCACCGTTAGTCAGAGCTGCACAGAGAAGCTTAGCAGAAATTAAAAATTCTGTTTCATTACGGCACATGGATGGGGGGCAGAAACAATACATGAACAAAGCATGGACTGTGAAGACTTAAAAACCCCCGTATCTGAATCACTATTTCTTCAAGAGTGAAGCAGGGTCCTGATGTGACTGTGTAATGAGACTGTCATACTGACATCACGATGCAAAGCCAAGGGTTGCACAGACATTTTCAATTATTAAATCTGCTGCTTTCATCTCAGCATACTTCTGTCTTGTCACATTAATGAAAGAAAACAGGTTATGTTATGATCCTCCACTGCCTTTCCAGGGTAAAGGTAGAGTAGAAAAGTGATGATACCAAACACACACAAATTGGTCTAGAACAGCATAGGGTGCCAATGCAGGAGAGAAGAGTGAGCCCAGGGATCCACAGGACCAGTGAGCCTGGGCAGCACAAGTCACAGCATGCAGCAGCACGGTCCAAAAGCAGCACTGCAAAGAGGTTCCCTGCACCCAGCACACTTAATCCACAACCCATTATTCCCATGCATAATCGAGACTTGATTGTGTACAGCAGGACTCTACTAACCTCATCACTCACGGCAGCAGGCCACATCCTCCATAGACTGCTTAGTGATCAAGCAACCCTAAAGTGCACAGCCTCTAGTCTTGAGTCTAGCAATGGGCTCGTTGCTTCCAAGGCCCTGGCTACACTACATAGCTTCATTTCAGATTCATCAGTTTTGAAGACTTGGGGGAATCCATTATCATTATATAATTTTTTCCTTGCATATAAGAGACAGATTTTCCATTCTGTAATATGACAGGAGCTACAGAATTCTCCTTTCATCTCCTGAACCACAAGTGTTGAAAGCTTTGGATTTAGCAGCGAGAACACAATTTATGAAATTTACAGCTCAGGATTATCTGATGGGCAGTAGCCAGTGTAAAATAAAGCTAGCAACCACATTTACTCCTCCAGCCCTTATGCTTATCTGGAAAGAAAGGTATGACGAGATGCAATGACCCTGTCAAGGCAAAGATCAGGTGTGCTGACCAGGCACTGATAGCAAACATCAAAGCCAATATTGTATCTGATATAAGGAGGGGAGGGAAGGGGGAAGGAGAGATTTGGCAAAAGAGTCAAGGATGCTTCCGAACACTGAAGTCATATGGAAGCAGGAAAAGAGAATAAAGGAGCACCTCAGGTTAGATCTCTAAAAGGCAAGTCTCAGCTTCTGAGGAAGATGATCAGCACAGAGGAAGGGCATGTCAGGCACCTAGAACACAGTCCTACATCTAAAGAAGACTGACAACCTGTTCAACTAGCACGCTGTAAAACTACCAGTGTTCACTGGCATCACCTTCTGGGGCATCTGCACATGGAACATCATCTCATCATCCACAAGCAAAAAGCCACACCAGAAATGCACCTCTGCTGCCACTTGGGCTTGAGCAAAACCAATTCAAAACACTGTTTTCCCCCCACCTAAATAAAAAGCCAACAGTATGAGACACCACCTGCAAAGTGGATGTTGGACATCTCACATCACCATAACAGTTATGAGAAAAATGCTCTAGAAATTCTCTAACTCCTGCTAACCTTTCTTTTTCTTTCCCCTCCCAGCCCCCTTGTTCAGTAACTTAAAACAAATAGTAAAGAAAAAAAAAAAGCAAGCAAACAAACAAACAAAAAACAACAACAACAACAACAAAAAGGGAAATTCTAAGCATTCTCCATAGTTCTATGGAGTAACTAAAACTCTTAAAAAAGCAGTCTGGTAAAGACCTTGTGAGCTAAAGCAGTTCGTAATAAATTGCTAATATTTCCAAGGAAAAGTTTCCATTAAATAATACATGGGAATCAGACATCTTGAAAACAAACTATGACTCTTGAAACTGCCTTTCTGGCTAAAAGCAGCCAGGCAAAACTACTGCCACAAGGCTTAAAACCAGTTGCAGCTATCTTCTTACTTTCTGCAAAGCATCAGGAGTAAGAAGATGAAATCCAACTAGGGAGAGGAAAAAAGTCAAGCGTAGGGACTCAGCACCGCAGTTTGTAAACCTCGCAGCAGACCCAAGAGGTGGAGTTTTTCGGCTCAGCAAAAAGTGTGATAAAACCCTCGCCCGCCTTTTAGCCTGACAGATCCTTCTGGAGCAAAACAAACACGAATACCAATGCAACTTTTTGCACGATAACACCTTACCAAAACTACCCCGAACCTAAACCCAACCCACCGACCAAAGGCAGCATAAAATGGTTGATGAAAAGGCGCGCAGGTTACCCTGACAAGCCCCGCTGCCGTGCACCGCCGAACGGAGCGGGCCGAGCGGCAGGACTCCATTTTCAGCCGCGATGAAACGAAAGCGGGGATTTTTCAGCCGAGCCCCGAGCC